>OZ004694.1:29864765-30464765 GCA_963924545.1 Pogonocherus hispidulus | reverse complement strand
TGTGGTAGTATAGCATATCACAATAAGATATCATATACAGGGTGAGTTAAGAGAAAACTGTCACCCTCGACTATCTGTCAAAGGATTGGTTTCATGGAAAATGCTCAGACAGGTCGATTTTTATTTGAAGGGGGCATATTTTTACATTATTAACATGTATACAGAAGGTCCCAAAAATGAGATGTTTATCACAACTTGGGTATATTTTTTAAATAGAGCAGCCCCTTTATTTTTAGAGATTTGGATTGAACGTTATCTCACCGTTCCATTGATATAGGGTTTCATGGATTTAACTCAAATAGTGACGGAGATGTGACCATAAATGGTTACTGTAGAAGCAAGACATGCAAGTGTTTCCTAGCAACGAATCGATATTATGTTTCTAACTCTTTAAGTCACAGATATGTGGTGATCCTAACCTTTTGAGTAATTTTTCACAGATATTTGAATATGCCTTCCTAAATAAATTGTTGACTTTCACCAGTAGTTGCAATATTCTGGTAGAAAACCAGCACGAATTTTGTAATAACAAATCTACTTCTACCGCAATCCACAGTTTTATTGATGAACTCATCAAATTTGTCGATGCGCTGTTAGGTCTTTTGTGACCTCAGCTCAGCAGGGCGTTCGGCTTTGTCGATCACGACATTTTAGTTGCTAAGTTGTATGATAGTGGCATTAGGGAGATTTCTCGGAAATGGGTGGTATCTTTCTTGGAGCAACATAAAGGATATGTGAGCATAAATTATTTACGGAATGACAATGTTCACACGCTTAACTCAGATTTAGTAGACTTGGACACGGGGGTACCCCAGGGGTCTGTACTGAGCCCTGCCCTCTTTCTTTTATATATTAATGACATAACTAACTTATTTCGCGAGACACACTTTACTCTATATACGGATGATACATCACTTATAACATCTGATAAATCTTGTTGCCCTAAAGCAGAAATGTAAACAGACAATCTCAAATTTAATTGAATAGTTTCAGAATAGAATAGAAACAGACACCGGCGAAAGATTTTGGCAATACCTGATGCCCATGTTCTCATCATGATTTCCTGTCGATATACCCAGTTTCATAATTTTTTGTTCCTAGTTATGGTAACTATTAGACATTTCTTTCACGTCAATTTTAGTTTGTGTTAATAATAGCGTGCTATGTTTACTTTATAATGATACTCAGTGATATGAATTCATAATGACACTGAGTACTATTATGAAAGTGATGATGAAACAATGAAAAGCAAATTATTGGGATTAATAGGTTATATCGCACCGTCGTAGATTAACTGTTTTATCACGCTTCCTTATACTTTTGGAACTCAAGCCAGCTATTAAAAACGTCATTTTTAATGACAGCTGTACAAATAGTTTGATTTTTAAAACTCAATTATTTTATATAGGTTTTGCGCTGAAAAGT
This sequence comes from Pogonocherus hispidulus, assembly GCA_963924545.1. Taxonomy (NCBI): domain Eukaryota; kingdom Metazoa; phylum Arthropoda; class Insecta; order Coleoptera; family Cerambycidae; genus Pogonocherus; species Pogonocherus hispidulus. The sequence continues at coordinate 30,463,340 of OZ004694.1, read as the reverse complement.
GCTGTGCAGAATGCGTATACCAGCACAACTTTTTTCTAATTTAACACTTTTTGTATCTCTTTTAAATTTTAGATATCTCAATAGTGAGCGAGCTTAAATGAGGCAGCCTGTATAGTCAGTGTTCGAGAGTTTTTTTTTAACAATTTTGTTTTAGTTTCATGGAAAGTACTATTTTAAGTCAAGATCTGAAAATGCTCCTCACATTTATTCTGTTGGCGACATTGCATACCAAAACGCCTTGCACCACGTCATACCACAACAAATTATATTCATTGGTGAAAGTGCTTCTGGAAAAACTACCAACTATCTACATTTATTAGACCATTTGCTCTTTATAGGCGAAAATCGATGTATAAATTCTAGTCGAATTAAAAACGCTGTTAAGCTGATCCACTCACTTATACACGCTTCCACCCCTTCAAATCATTATTCAACAAGAGCCATTTTTAAAACTAGTATATCATATGGAAAAACTGGTAAACTTACTGCAGCAACATTTAAGGTGCATGGACTGGAGAAGTGGAGGGTATCTTCGACAGACAGGTAAGTTTATTTAAAAGGATTTAATAATACACGGGTCAACTTAATATAACCATATAGTTATTTTCATTCCATTTACATTATATACTAATATAAAAAATAAATTTAAAAACGAATATATATTCTCATACATCTTCAGTTAGAAATGTGCATTTGTGCTTAAATTTTTTTGTTTTATATCTCTAATATATAATAAAGAGAAGATATAGGAGACTAATTTTATTGTTTTTAATCCTATTAAAATTTTAATTTAATGTAATCAGGTATTTATTAAGGATGGTTTAAAAATGTATACCGCGGAAACAATAGAGCTACATTTGAATGTAGATGTTAAAATATCCCAGCATTTTCTTCGATACAATATGTCAATCGTCTTTCAGAATACAAGTTGACTAGCTAGGATATCTTCGAGGATTGACTGAAATACTTCGAATATTTTATTTTTCATGTCATCGGCCGTCGTTGGATTGACCTTATAAACTTTTTTCTTCACATTTCTCCACAAGAAAAAGCTTATTGATGTTAAATCGGGCGTGCGATTTGGCCAAGCAATAGATTTTCCTCTTCCTATCCCCCTATTAGGAAAGTTTCATGTAATAGTGTGCCCATAGTGCAATAGTGCCAATTCTGTGATAGTGCACCGGAGCACCGACTTGTCGCAACCACATCTCTCATCTTGTTTTCAAATGCATATTTTCCAAGAACATGGGCAGATTTTATTGATGAAATTGCAGGTATTGGGCACCATAAGGAACATCACCAAAGAAAAATGTATACCTATCACTTGTGTACCAATAATTCCTCCCCAAACATTGAGCGACCATCGGTTCTGTTGATCAATACTTATAAGCCAGTGTGGGTTCTCGATTCAATAATAATGCATATTATGCCTTTTTACACGTCCATTGCTTTTAAAAGTTGCTCCATGGCTAAATAATATTTTTTTTAAAAATCCCTATTCTCGCCAATCATTTTTTCGTAAAAATTGATTCTTTTCTGAAAATCGCCACACGCAACTCTTAGTCCAATTTTATGTGATATGGTTGTAACTTATGTTTCAATATAATTCTATTTATGCTGCTCTGTGTAATGCTTATTTACGTTAATTTCCCGCGTGCTTATATTAGGGTTTTCTTGTAACATAAGTAGGACGTCCAGTTCGAAATTTAAAGAAAGTGATAAAGAAATTTCTCCCAACAAGAAGCGTGGTTGAAACAAAAAATGTTGAACGAAATACAGTGGTGTCCAGCTAAAAATTAAGAATTAATTTAGATATTTTAGTTAGTTTAGTTATTTGGGTATGATTGGTTTTGTCTTGAGGAACTCAAGACAATTTAGAGAAATTAAAACGGTGTCCTTACTTTTTAATGCATTGGTACTCCCAAAATTAGAATATGCCTCTCTTGTGTGGGACCCAGGTTATCAAATTCACATCAGAAAATTGGAACATATACACAGGAAATATGTTAAATACTTATGGTTCAAATCTGATGATATTTATCCACCTCGAGGAATTCCTCAAGAAAATTTACTCCAACGATTTCAACTTAATGATTTGGCCACTCGTCGTATGTGTAATTCGTTGGTGACTCTTCGCAAAATTGTAAACAACAGAATTGACTGTCCGGATTTGTTATACTCTCTATGTCTTCGTGTTCCCCACCTTACCACTCGGTTTTCATCATTGTTTTACTTTCCGACACCCAAGACCAACCTATTAAAATTCTCTCCGCTGTACAGAATGGACTATTATCATTGCAAGGTGCAGAATTTCGTTGACATCTTTCATGATACTATACCATCTATTAAAAAGAAAATTTCTGCTACTTAGTATCCGACATACAATTTTATATCCTTAGAATCTTATTATTATATTTTGTGTCCTGTTTCTACACTTTATTCACTATCTATGTTAATTTAATTTGTTATCTATGTTACTTATCTAGTGTAACAACTAACTTTGTTGAATGTGAAGAGAATATGCGTAATATTCTTTTTTATTAGTATTGTATGTTTTTATTCTTTCATCTTATTGTTCTTTTTTAATATTATTATATCTTTTTGTAATTTTTACACTACTCCCACCCATTAATTGGCATTGCTGTCGGGTGGTGTACGCTAAATAAATAAATAAATAAATAAATAAATAAATAAATAAATGATTTAAAATATTTTATTGCTCTACAGCCTAAACGGCTCATTTGCGGACATGTTTATTAAACAAAGAAGGTTTGTCTTCATGTCCCCTACCATCCTTTAGAGTTGGTCGGTATGACTTTGGGACACCCTGTATGTGTCTTTGTGAATATTATGGACTTTCTAAATATTATACGTACCTAATTAGATCTTATCACGTATTACCCATCACCACATCACTGGGCAGGTATTCCCATATTGGAAAATACCTGTCCAATGTATCCAATATGGAAATTTATTCGTCTAGATTCCTAGAGGGTCAAAATAAAAAAAACATGATTTATCCTACATAAAACTTTTTAATTAATGTTATCTACACAAGTTTTCATTTTATTTGAATTCTACCGCTGTAAAATATTTCCTACTGTAACACAACGAATTAGTGCTATTGGGTTGAATTAGTTTTTTTAAATGTTAATAATGTTTATGCCGACGTGCATGTTGTTAACCATTACTAATTATTGTCAATTAAGCAATTAATTTTATATCAGAATTTAACAGCATTCGAATGTATTAGTTTCATGGTTGCCATTATTTTAATTACCAAAACATAATTTTAGTTTTACATTTTGACATTTTGATTTATATATTTTCAAATGAAAATAATAAGTCATCATTGAAAAACTATATGTATTTGATGTAAACAAAGTAAAACTACTACTAATATTATTACTATCACTACTTGACTTTGTTTTAAACTGGATATTTTTTTTTCAAATGTTAATGATTAATATTCTCATCAAAGGTTAATATCATCCTAAAATTAATCTATTTAGTAGGTGGGGGAAGTCTGATTAATATTAGGTATAAATATTCTGAATATTTAACTATCTGCAAATATTAGAAAGACCGCTGAGAATCATGAACTGAATTTAAATATTTAAAAAAAACATTTTACCAGAACGGCAAAAATTATTTTGGTTTCGGAAACCAATAGTTCTGGATATTTTAAGATCCCAAAGTGAGTTGAGAGAGTTGAGCTAAGTGGTAATATCGATGACAAGTTTTCTAAAAATTATCGTCTGTTTTCTTGCCTTTTTTTACTGTACTTGCGATTTTCAAAATATGAATTAAAATTATGTGCAAACTTATGAACTTTGCATGAAATACTAGACTTATAAGGCTGTTTACGTCTTAGTTTGTGACTGGATTTATGTGATAAAAGATACCCATTATTTTCTGTTGCTATATTTTTTGTCTATTTGTAACAAGGAACAAAACATTTCTATTCTATCAGTTGCAGTTAATACTGTCAGATAATTTCCGTTAAAATTTACCATTACATTTACTATGGTTAAACTAACTGGGCGTAAAAAAATATGTTGTTAATGATGATTGGTTAGGTTATGTTAAGCTAGGCTAGACTATGTTAAGTTAAGTTAGGTTATGTTAGGTTAGGTTATGTGTAAATAAAGAGTATATTTTCTCAACAAATTAAGATATAAGCAACCTACAAGCCTGGTAAGTATTTCATGAGAAGTTCATAACAATTTAAATTAATATTTATAAAACTGCAAGTTGTGCACTTAATAAATTGCCGACATCGCAAAATAAGATAGTTTTTTGGAACAGTAAAGTACAAAAACTTTTATAAAGGATATTTTTCAATTTAACTTATGGTCTGTACACAGATTTTCCAACATATTTATCCAACCATGTATATTATGCCTAAAGTGTCAAAATTTATAAAATCCTCTGAGAAACCAATATACTGTTTATCTAATATGAGATTAAGAATATTTTGACCTCAAACGCATAAATATCTATATGTGAGAAATTGTAAAGCTGGGAGATTAGGTGATGCAAATATTATTAAACAAAACCTCTCAAAATAGATACCATATAAACACACATAGCTATAAAGAAATATATTAGAAAATACAGGCAATTTATTTAGTCTGGGGTACTGCAGAGCCCTGGGTAGCAATCAAGGGCTAAACTAATTATTAAAATACCTATTGGTTAAACTTATAATGCTTTTATTGCTATTAATGTCGACTATTCAGTACGGAAATTTACAAAATTTAAAATTACCGAAAATAATTTAACACTGAACGTAAATTACACTGATTATGTTTTAAATTTATTTAAAATCAACATGTGATATATTATGTGAAACAAATGTTAATGAAAATGCTACATCTCAAACTATTTACTGTTCATTTATTTTATTGATACCTACTAGCTTCAAATGTTGACATACATTGCAAACGTATGGTGCATCAAATTCAACCGCCTCACCTGGGATTCTGAAAATGGGTTACAGAGCTGATTATTATTGGAGCAAATTAAAATATATATTAAATTGTTATTCTGATAAAAACAATCGCTACCGGTTTTCATTTTTAATTTTTAATTAAACTCTGTCCGACTATATAAAAAACTAATAATGGCACTATTTTACTGTTACTTTATCTACTCAGACTATAAACAGATCACAGATAACAGATTGTTATCTTTAACTAGGTATATTTTGTCAAATATCGGTCCGGTATTTAGTAATTAATATTACAATACTTTGTATATTTGTTACAAGGAACTATATCGCTGTTTGATTTAAGTAAACTTTTCATATCAGAAATCGAAAATAAAATATAAAAAGGAGAAAGATAAAAATAAAAACTCGAAATTTTTATCGAAACAAATTTATTTCTTCCTGATTTGTTGGGGAATATTCTTGAAGTTAACCATTTTTTATCTACTTTTACATCGTACCTATCCTGAGATAAAAATCGTGACGTCCAAATGTATTTCACCTTATATAGCTAGCAAAATTCTAAATAAATCCTTATGAATGAAAGAAGTTAAGAAGAAATGTCATGTATTAATTTTCAAATAGGCATTCATTCATTTTTATTCTTCAGATATGAAGTCATGTGCAATATTTTTAAATTTCAACTTTTATTTATGTCGGCAAATTTGGATAGGTTTTGAAATTATAATTTCAAGAAATTTAAAAGTATATTTCTAAGAGATACATTCATCCAAGCTAAAATAAAAAGTACTACTCAATATTGTTAATAAATAATTTTGTCACATTGGTATTTTAACTATTCTTATTCTAATCTAATATATTACTTAGATTAAAAAGTTAAGTTTTATTTTTTAGTGCTCAGAGTAACTATCACTTCATATATTATATATATGATGGATTAGTGTCAGCAAATTTGGCAGAAAAATACAAATTAAATTCCAAGAGGGAGTACCGTTACTTAAGACTTGATGAGTCAGCGAAATCCACACAACCCAAATATGATATTAAGAGAAACATAAACAAATTCCAAAAAATCGTTGAATACCTGGAAGAGTTACAATTTTCCGATGACGAGATGTCTACTATATATTCAGTTACAGCAGCCATTTTGAATTTAGGAGAAGTTTGCTTTTGTGAAAACGATAATGGTTTCGCAGAAATAGAGAATAAAGAAACGGTATCTAATGTTGCAGATCTTTTGGAGGTTGAAAACAGAAAAATTTGTTGGGCGTTGACTAACTACTGCCTGGTTGATGCCGGAAACGCAACAAGAAAGAGAAATACATGTAGAGAAGCACGAGAGTCAAGAGATGCTCTTGCTAACAATTTATATACAAGAGTAGTCGATTATATAGTAAGCATTATTAATAAGAAGTTGTCTTTAGGGAAGCAAATTTTGTAAGTATGTCAAATTTTCGGTTCTAACGATCATTTCTGTATTGTATAATTTTATTAATGACTGAAACTAATATACTGTTTTAAAGGGTTCTCCATATTAAACTACCCACTTTAGTATTCGAATAAAATCCTTCCAAGTCGAGTAAAAAAATATTTTATTCCACTAATGCACAGTCAACTGCGTGGGATTTATTACATACTTAAACATTAGTCGATTTTTTAAAAATCATGTCTTCTAAATGCCCTCCATCAACTTAAATGCAACTTTCAATTCTTAATGCAAAATTGTGCATTACCCAGCGAAGCAAATCACCATCAATTCTTGTAATTTTTTCTCGAATACGGTCTTTTAGCTTCTCAATTGTTGTAAGGACAACTTGTAAGGACCTTTTTCTTGAAATACCTCCACAGAAAAAATCGGGTGCCGTTAGGTTGGGGCACCCACAGGGCCAAGGCAAATTTCCAAATCTGGAAATTATACGGCCGTTAAAAAATTCTCGCAGAATTCTCATACTATTTCTAGCTGTGTGAGCTGAGCTGTGGCTCTATCTTGTTGAAATAATAGAGCACCATTTAGTAATCTCCCTCTAATCAGTTCTGGTATGAAAAACGTCTGTAATACGTTTATAGAGCACTCCGAACTTACTGTTATAAAACGATTATTGAACATTATAAAATTTTCTTGCAGAAATTACCGTTTGTTGCACTAACACGGATTTATGACAGCGATAATTAATTCACTATTTTGATATGGACGTCTGCTCGATAAAATACTTCGTTTAGATTTAAATCAAATATCAAAATGAGTAGTTCAATATGGGGAACCCTGTATAAATTGAACAGCTGATGCTGATGAGACATATACTGATGATTCACAAACTGACATGGAACACTTTCAATAATATGGATTTAAATTCATTTTGTGAGAAATTTGAATAAGTAACACTTAGATCAGTATTTTTCATGAGATAGTTTTCATTATTCGCCGACTATTATACTCGAAACGATAATCCAAACGGAGCACGTCATCAATTATAAAATTAGTAATATGACTTTACCGCGTCTAAAACATCTGTTTCCTTGTAATTATGTAATCATAGTATAGTCCTTATAATCTCAATTGAAACTGCATAAAAAATTCCGACATACGACACACGTGCGTAAACAAAGAGGCCGCCGTCGAGGTGCAGGTGTTTCTTTTGTCGGAATTTTTTTTACAGTTTCAATTGACATTATATATACTATACATCACACTAGTCTAAGCTATGTTGGGATAACACGTCTCGATCCTTATGACGTGGACCGCTTGGATTCTTGTTTCGTGTATATACGAGTATTCTAATTAATGAAGTGAACATTTTAAAAGTTTATACTTCATACTTTATATACTTTACACCACTTAAAATGAAGCAGAATATTTAAATATGTGTTGCACTGATTCTTAGCAAATAATTTGACTTATAACATACAAAAGGCTGATAATATTATCTTCAGTAATAACCAACAACCTAATGCCATAATGAATTCAGTTAACGCAACAAAATTTCTAGGCGTTACCACTGACCAAGAATTAGACTGATTAGGTCATATATTAATTTATTAAACAAAAAATTAAGTAAAGCAATTTATGCAATCCGTACCATTAAATAATACATCAATACTGAGGCAGCCAAAATAACTTGAATTGAATTTTGGACCACTCGTGGGCGCAAACCTTACATTTATTTGTCAAAAAGGAGCACTAAGAATGTTGGTTAATGTACAAACTTCATGTAGATAATATTTTATGAACATTGGGATATTTACCCTAACTAACTCATATATTTATAAAATTTCTTTAATAATACATAAGAACAAAGAATCTTTAATACGTCGAGAGAATAGTCATCTCTATCCTATAAGAAATCAAGATTTTGTATTACCAAAATTCAGTTGCGATAGAAGTCGGGGTAATATCATTAAAAATATTGAATCATTTTCCTATAGAATTTAAACAATTCTATAATAACTGCAAATTTTACGAAAAAATAAAACATTTTTTAACAGAGCATGGTTTTTACAACTTACAAGAATTTTTTTAAGATGTAATTTATTCCTATGGCATGGCCTATACTTGGAACTAAGAACATTACTTATTATATTTGAAATTGTAGTCTTATGTAATTTGTAAATATCATTTAATTAAGAGCATATGATTCGGAAGTAAATAGAACTAATTAAAATAGATAACTGAATATTGGTACAGTTATAGTTGAAACATGTATTTTAGGAGCTTGTTAGTTTGTTAGTAAGTTAAGAGAAATTGTTCCAAAATCATTAATTAAACATTTGAGGTTTTCTTTTCTGTGAGTAATTGTTCATATCCGTCAGTATTTGATTAATACACTTTACATAAATGAAAAATATATTATTTAAAAAGGATGTACTTTGTTAGAGTTAAAAAAATATATATGGAATACAAATAATATTATATCTTATTTCAGTGGTGATAAATACTGTATTAGAATTCTGGACTATTTTGGATTTGAATGTTTTAAGCAGAACAATTTGTCCCAATTGTTTATAAACTGTTTCAATGAACAATTACACTACCATTTCCTGCAAAGGGTCTTTTCTTGGGAAATCATGGATTTAAAGGATGAGGGAGTAAAATTTACACCAATAAGTTATTATAGCAATAAGGATGCTTTAAATGAACTTTTAGGCAAACCAGAAGGTCTTTTGTCAATTATTGATGATGCTTCAAAAAAAGGTCATAGTGGGAGATATATTATAGGTGAGTGCAAAATAGTTAACATTTTATCTCTAGTATGTCTGTATAAAATATATCTCCACTATATACAAGCAATATAAGAAATTTTAAATCAGTTAGAAAATTGGTATAAAGCCATAGACAAGGGATTGGCGATGTTAGGTTGGTTAGGTATATTATAAAGCTTTGATATTAAAATCCTGAACGATGAACGATGTTGTGACATGATTGCCTAAAGGGCATCAGTTATCTTAGTAGTGGTGAGAAACACACAGTAGTGCCCTCTTTTAATTATTGTCTAATTGACAGAGAGATACTAATAAACTAGACTTGCAGAAGAGCAGGTCGCTATCTGTCTGTCATTTAGACAATAAATTGTCAGGTAGATAGTAGTAAAGATCAAAAGAATGCACTAATGTGTGTTTCTCACCACTACTAACAGATGAAGATAATTATACAGGGTTGCTGATTAGTGCCTCAAAGTTCAACATCGTCTTTATTAAATAAAAGGGAGAAAGATTTTTTATGGGAAAGGTGCAGTAACAAAAAGCGCATACTTTAAAGATATTTTCGCATATATAGGGTGATTCACTACAGCTAAATACCAGGCATTTACATCGATCTTATATACACTAGATACGGCATAGGGTATTTAACAGCATTGAGACTGTTTTGTTAACGTAAAGTATGGACTTGGAGCTCTGTGGTATGAGCGGAGAGAAGGAAAGAGCCAATCTCGTAGCATGCTCGAATAAAGAGCAAATAAAAACTAATGGACCTAGATAACCCCCCTTGAACAAAAAATAGTTGGGCCAATGTATAAGATCGATGGGTATTTATCCATTTTTCAGGCGTATTTAAAATTGTTTTTAAAATACAACACCCTATATATTTTAAAATTTTTATAATCGACTTAAAAATTCGTGAGTATTACGAGTAATTAAGAGAAAATATTTTGTAATTACACAGTAAAAGGATGTGCAGAAACAACATAATAACAAAACATTAATTTTAATATACATGGTATTTTTACGGAGGAGATAATTTAGTGGTTACTAAAGAGCGATTTCCCAATTATTTTGAAATATATAGCACCCTGTATATTATTGTATTTTTCGAATGGCACATTAATTTTACATAGTTTTCGTTAATAATGTCCTATACCCAAATAATTAAGTATATAAGTAGATATACAGACTGTTACAAATTCGCTTCTCAGCATTGGTATCTCGGAAATTGTAAGAGATATGAAGAAGCTAAATGGGGGCAAAGTTGCTTAATCAGGGGACCAACACAATGCCCCAAAAAATCAAGGCTAACTTGATTAAGTTTTTAAATATTTGAAAAAAAAAACAGTTCGATTTTATCGTTTTGCAGCTTTACTTGAAAACATATTGAAAAATAAAGGGCACATGCCTGAAACAACTTTCTGTCCTCTATTGGCCAGGATATTTAGATTTTCAATGTGATGTTTCGTTTTTCCAAAACCTGACCAACTTCATTTTTTTAAACAAGAGCCTGGAATTTGGAAACCCTAATTCGCAAAGTCTTCTTTACCCCTAACAACATACTACCCCAGAATAAATCATATTCAGACGTTTCGAGCAAAAAAATACATCTTCAATGTTTCCATATCGATGTGTACAATTTTGTATCTGCGTACCCACTTTTTGTTAATTTATCGTGCACATAAATGTCACTGGTTTTTACCAAATCCAATTAGGCCCTTTAATTTTTATGTAAGACATTTTCTGCACCAACAGATTCTTGAAAAATGGATATGAAATGGCGGGGTAGTCGAATGTCCTGCAAGAACACCCGATTTATCCCCACTAGATAGTTTTTGTGGGGAAGTCTAAAGAATATGGTATACAAGAACTTACCCAACAATGTAGATACACTGAGGGCAAATATTCTGTAAACGCCTTCAATTCCATTAGACAATTCTAAAAGACATTAGAGAATATTTATAGATGAATACATTTTTTACCTATCTCAAAATGGAAATTTTTGAGTTCATTTAAAGTCAATTTTTAATAGTTATTAATTATTGTTATTTTTAAAAACCGTTTATAATAATATGAACCCATTAACGTTTTATTTGGAAGGAATTTTTTTATTTTTAACGCAATTAAAACCGACATTTATTAGATTAGAACACCCTGCGCAATTGTGTTCTAATAAAAAAGAATCTGTTCTTACCAGAATAAAAATTAATAAATACATAGGGTGTTGTATTTAAAAAGTCCCTGAGCATGATCAGCTGTAGTGAATCACCCTGTCTTTGCGAAAATATTTTTAAGTGTGGGCCTTTTGTTACTGCACCATCCCCATAAAAATATTTTTCCACTATTTCATAAAGACGGTATTGGACCTTCACACACTAATGAGCAACCCTGTATATTTGATTATAAATATTTATTTATTTATTAAGATAACAGATAATACAAAATTCTCTACATAATTTTCAGATATTAAAATATATTGGTAGATAAGTTGTTTCCAATGAACCATATTACTAAAGTCAATATTTTTGGTTAAAGTAACTGCACTTAATTTTTAATATGTAGGTATTGAACTGAAAAGAATAAGTTTATTTAATAATATAGCAACATGTCTCTGTTTTTAAATATATACAAAAATTACTTGTAACAACAATCACGGTGTTTATTTGTTTCCAGGCAATCTTCAAAATATAGAAAACACTAAAGTAACAGTTCATAATGCCTCAGAATTTTCAGTAAATCACTACAGTGGAATTGTATCCTACAACGCAAGAAATATGCCAGAGAACAACAGAGATTTTCTTGCACCGGAAATAATAGAAACAATGAGAAATTCACATAACCCCGCAGTCAGTATGTTCTTTACCAGCAAGTTGGATAAAACTGGAAGTTTATATATGCCTTTTGAAGATGTTAAAAGAAGCAAATACGGTTTTTCCCAAAAGGTACCTGGTTCATTCCTACTTACTTAGACATAAAATATTTCTATTTTTCAGGTGTCGCCCAATAATCAGTTTTCGCAAATAAAGAAAATGCGTACACAATCCACTATATTTAGAGCACTTTGTTTAAATCTTCTAAAGGAGTTATCTGCTGGTAGCGGTTTTGGTGGTACACATTTTGTAAAATGTATAAGAACAGATCTCAAAAGAAGACCTCTAACTCTTCAAAAGGAGTTGGTACGGCAACAATTACGAGCTCTTACTGTGGTGGAAACAGCTAAAGCAAGACAACAAGGGTATCCACACAGAATATCTTTTCCTGAGTTTTTGAGACGGTGAGTATATTTTCCAATAATTTTCATTTCCAATATTTTCCAATAAGGCAGTAATGTGGTCAAGATCGAAAAATTTTAATGTTACACATCCTTATTCCATATTTTTAAATCAAATTATTAAAGCAGAAAGTTGATATCTGCTCTGTAAATACATTAATTAATTGAAGAATGGAAAATGCTTATTCGCCATATTTTGTTCAAATTATTAATGCTATAAAACGTTAAACTTCAACATAGAAAATGAGAAAATCTAAGGTTTAGAAAGTCTGAAGATTAAAGAAGAAAATTAACTATAGTAAAAGATTTTCAATAAATTAAATGGGTAGTATCTTCATTAGATTTACCTGCATTGTAGAATTGGGAGTGTTCTCTAAACTAAGTCAGTACTTTGATGTTTGCGTTGTTTCAGGTACAAATTTTTAGCCTTCGATTTTGATGAAAATGTTGAACCAACTAAAGATAACTGTCGTCTGTTAATGGTACGCCTAAAAGTGGAAGGATGGGCTCTGGGGAAAACTAAAATATTTCTCAAGTATTATAATGAAGAATACCTCTCTCAACTGTATGAGATGCACGTTAAAAAAATAATTAAAGCACAAAGTATCTTCAGAAGGTTCCTTGCCAAATGTAAACTTAATAAGGAAATGAAAGATCAAGGACGAGGATGTAGTACGTGTTATAAACTTTAATAAAATTATGTTAATTGCACATTAAATTTAATTTATTTTGAAATCTGACAAATTATTTCTTATCATAAGAAAGAGTTTAGTTAAGTATATGGCGTTTACATTAAACATTAATTAGGTAGAGTTAAAATATCACAAAAATATAAACTATTAAAACGTGTTCTCTTTGTTTATCGTTCCTGCATTAATACTTTTATTAGTAAATAATATCTCTATGGTAAACTAGAAGAATACATGGTCTTAAAAAATAATTTACATTAACATAACTTTCTAATTATATGAAAAATTGTAACTGGTTTCTTCCCAATTTTTTTGAGGAAAAAATAAGTCAAATTTGTCCTGGATATAAGAAATTTATTTTCCGTCGCTACTTTTTCATTTGTTCGTCATACAATCTTAAAGCAATTTTTTATAGTTCAGGAAAACAAAGCTCGTAGAAGGAGCAGTGTAATGACCGAAGAGGAAGCAGCTGAAATAATTCAAAGAGGTAATTATTAAGAGGTTATACCTTTTTAGTATATTTATTATTAACAGTTGGTCTCATGGAACAAGGAATTGCAAATAAATGACACGAAAAGAATTTACTCATCTTAAGTGATTTATCTTACGAACTATTATATAGAGAGCAGTCCATTTTTTATGAGAATTCAAGGTAACTCAAAAAGTGTAAAAGATAAGACACTAATAGCACAGTCCAAACCTACTTTTTCAAGACCAGGTTGATGGTGTTATCAGCTCTTCTATTTTCACATATTTTCGAATTACAGGGTGATTTTAAAATTCGGCCTATTTCAATAAAACCTTGTATCTTTCTTAATTTGAGAGACACATAAAAAGTGTAAATGGCAAATTTTTAAAAGTACTATAGTAGAATGGAGTGAAGTAGTCAAAATTTTTTCTATTTAGGTACTTTTATTTTTGGGCTATGGAAAAAACTTATGTTTTTGTAAATGTGACACCCTGTATATCTTTCTTTATTTAAAAGTAGGTTTTCTTCCTGATTATCTAATCTACTTTAATCTACTATTTTCCTCTTTAAGTCACCAATATAAAAATGTTGGTTCGTTTCTTAATACTATCTTAATGAAAAAGTAATTTAATAATTGAAAAAATATTTTTTCATACTTAATACTATATCAGATGTTCAACAGTTCCTGAAGAATCAGATTAGATGCATAAAAAAGTAAATAATAATAATAATAATAATAATAATAATAATAATAATAGTAATAATAATAATAATAATAATAATAATAAATGAAATATTTGAAAACTTACAGTACATATTCAATACCTCCCATTTTGCTTTATGTTTTATGTTTTTTCCATAAAAAAATAGACTGCTCTGTACATGTTGCCATAATTAGTAAGTTATATGTTACAATTCATGGCATGTTATTTTTTAAGCTGTCTGTTAAATAGGCAAGGTATACCTAACCTATGAATATTTTATTGTTAGATATATTGTGTATATTTTTCTTCACAAAACGTCCCAAATTTTCAAATATGTAGATATCTATAGATATTTGTAAATGTTTTGGAGGTATTAGATAATTGAAGAAGATGCCGAAAACAACTACTCAACGAGCTATGTGACCCGACTCTGGCTTTGCATTACTCCGGTATCGCCACATCCTTCATCGAGACCAACCGCCAGACACTGGCCGGTTTCGCACTTATTGTGTTTATTGTTTATTATTTCCTGTTCCGCACTTATTGTTCTTTCGGTGGTTGGTCTTAATGAAGGATGTGCTGATCTCCATGGAGATGCCGGACTAATGCGCTGTTAGTCGGGGCATATAGCCCTGGAGTAGTTATTCTCGGCATCTCCTTCAAATAAATAAGTAGGATTATCCTCCTCAAAGACAACAGAGGTCACTCCTATAAAGGCACTTGCGCAAAAGCAGGTCGCTATCTGTCTGTCAATTTGAGAATAATTGCCAAACGGATAGTAGCAAAAACTAAAAAACGGCACTACTGTGTGCTTTTCGCCACTACTAACATAATATCTGTATATTTTATAAAAAATATTTTATTTTGTTGCCGTAAACATTCAAGAAACGTAGTAATTCTTATGCAGAATAAATTATTATTAAGTCAATTTTACCACAAGCGTTTTAATATTTTTTTATAATTTTATATTTATATGGAAAACATTATCATATTTAACGAAACTATAAAAATTTCATGGTTATCCTGCATTTTAACAAAAATATGCATATCTTCATCAATAGGAACTTTAATGTAGTGTTAATAATTAATAATTGTTATTAATAATAATATTATTATAAAGCTTAGAGGTGATATTCGGCTATTTCTTCAAGTTGAATATACTTAAACAATATTCATTATTAAAAATACACATGCATCATATGTTTCCAAGCTATGTTACATTTTCTCCTAATTTCCTAACACTTATTATTTAGCTTTATTACGAATTAACAAACGATTTAATAGTTAGGAATAGTCATTGTGCGAAAAGTGCGTATTGTGATTATCTAAATTACTTAGGTACCTTACCTAGTAAAATATACTTCTTCAATATAATTTTCAGTATATCCAATTAATATTATAAGGAATAACCATCTAATTATGGTTATTGTGTTACTAGCTTACAGAAAATCCTCCCGGCGTAAAGAACTTTCTGACATGTTTGAACCATTGGAAGAAGAAGACTATGATTTTATTAAGCCGTTTGCTTTGAAGTGGAGAGCTAAGAGTGTATTCTCAGTTTTGATGCGTTACAGAGCTGTTAAAATTCAAGACTTCTTTAATTTCTCTCAGCAGGTAGAAAATCTCTATTCAAATAAGTTAGATTAATACATGTGGTACTTAACACATTTTATCTTGTTGTTTTCTATGTTCTAGGTTCATTTATATAATTTAAATGTATTTCACAATTCGCAGCAAATTATGAACAGTGTTGATTTGAATGAAGTTGATAGAAAAGCCACTATTTTTGTTTGGTTGGGTGGAAATATTAAGCCAGTTATAAAACTATTTTTCCGTTTAAATGATATTCCCTTTTATGACACATCTCATATGTATGATTTGTTCACAAATTTAGGGTAAGCTGTAAGACACTTACATTTAAATCTGAAACCTATTTTTCTATTTGTTGTATTTTTCAAATTGAAAAAAGTATGCAACAAGTTAGATATTAGAATACGGTTTAAAATTGATTACATTATACATCCAGTTCCGTTATTTTGTAGGAGTTTTGATAAAGAAGATTCTTGGGATACTCCCTACCAATGGAGGGAGTCACTATCCAAGGAAATTCTACAATTAAATGCTGAATTACAAGAACAAGCTTCTAAGTCTAAGAATCCTATAAACATTACTTATACTAGAAATCCAGATGATCCAATAGTAGAACTTCCAAGATGTGTTGAAGAAAATAAGAAGCAAATTAAAGAATTTCAAAACGAAACCGTCAAAGAAAATCAAACTCGAGACTGTGCAGATATTAGAAGTGATGATGAAAATATTGAAACAGACGATTCTACGGATACATATTGTAATATAAATGATGAAATAAACACAGAAGAGATAAAAAGAAGATCCACAAGTGACGTATCATGCAAAACAACTGGGTCTGCGTCAAATATAAGAACAGATAAGCCATTATTTGAAAAAAGGAATTTAATAAAATTTGATAAATCTGATGAAAGAAAATATATCGTAAATTCGAAACCTGCAAATAAGGATTTCGAATATATAAAAGCCAGTCCTATATCAACAAAAGCCAAATTTTCTGTGGATCCTATAGAAGAATTGCGACACATTTCACAAAGAGATAGCAATGCTAGTGACGATGACCCACCCTTTAATTTTCAGGGAATGTTAAGAAAAACTAATTTTAGGAGAGATTCCATGAAAAATAATGCTGAAGTGACCAAAAAAGAATTTTCGAGAAAAGCTATCGACTCCACCAGGCGTGATTCCTTAAAGAATGCATTCGAATCTGTACGTAGATTTTCTCTTAATAAAGGACAGGACAGTACTGTTGAAATTGTCGTCAACGGAAAAGAGGTAGAAGATCCCATCGTCTATAAATCAATTGAGCTTGAAATATTACCGGGATTATTTATAAATGGATTTGAGGTGGATTTATAATAATTAGATTGATTACATCTAAATAAACCTAAAATATATATGGAAACTGTTATACTCACAATTTAATCTATTTAAATGGATTAAACGATATTAACAGGCTATGTTTAATAAAAACTTATTATATTATAATATATATTTATATTATTTTTATTATATAATATATTATATTTATGTACCGGGTTTTCCAACGAAATGACTCACCCCCTATATCTTTTTTATTTTTGGTACTAAGAAAAAAAGTTTTATACAAAAGTTTTATAATTTTTTACGAGCTTTCCAGATATGTAATTGAACAGCCAAAATGAGTGCAGCTTAAAGAAATATGAGCCTAGGTTCACTTATTTTAAATGGAACACCCTGTATATTTTTTGATTATTGCATTCTACGGGTTTTTCTGATTTCAAAAATATATATATGTGCTATAATCGCTGCAACGGTTGTCATTTTATGGAGCTTTTTTTATAACACAGAAGCTGCAGCTGTCTTAGACATTGTTCATTTATCAAATTAGCCTTGGATATAAACAAGGCCTCAAATAGGAGTAATTGCTTGCAAAACATGTTATAAAAAAGCTCCATAAAATGACAACCGCTGAAGCGATTATAGCATCTATATATATTTTTGAAATCAGAAAAACCCGTAGAATGCAATAAACAAAAAATATACAGGGTATTCCATTTAAAAAAATTTAACCTAGGTTCATATTTCTTTAAGCTGCACTCATTTTGGCTGTTCAACTACATATCTGGAAAGCTCGTGAAAAATTATAAAACTTTTGTATAAAACTTTTTTTTTAGCACCAAAAATAAAAAAAATATAGGGGGTGAGTCATTTCGTTGGAAAACCCCGTACAGTACTGAAACTGAGGAACTAATGAATTATGAATTAGTGTATCTGCTTCAGTTATGATAAATAATTTGATATTAAAAAATGTAACGACAAAAAGGAATATAAATTTATGCCAGTTTAACGTTCGTATTTTTTCACATAAAAAAATATAACATATCGAGTGAAACAAACCTCATATCACAAACAAGTATCATATCATATCCGTATCATTTTATTTTCCTGTCAGTGTTGAAAATTACCTATATGTAATATCCACATGCCTACAAAAGGCTGAATCTAAATTTTAACAAAAATAACCCCAACTTTTAAAACCTAAATTTTACATCCTGTAAAATTTTACATGGGAATATGTCAAAACGCATTGCAATTAATTAAGCAATAAAAATCTTCAACAAAGTATGAATAAATGAATCAATGATTTATTGCATTTTTTTAATTAATTACAAATCAGAGAATTAACAACAACACATATACAATATAATAGCTCGAAAAGTAGTAATTGCTTATAGTGAGCTTTTGTGTGTGGTATAGCACAATACTAAATGTATAAACCTTGTCCAGAATGTGCTACCGTACACATACATATACCTACACTTATACTTATAATTAGATTTAAACTTATTTTAAAAAAACAAACCTGACTTATACTTAAAATTTTCAGTTCATGTAAGGAAAAACAATAGACACAGATTGTGAAAGTGATTTTATGAGACATTTAAAGAATGCTACTACATGTTCAAGTAGGCATTAATGTATAATTATTCATTGTATTTAAAAATATTTCTTTATAATGTATATCTTTTTATATCTATTATTTGCTGAAACACAGCACGGTCCTTTGAAAGAATCCATTTTTCTATTTTCTTTTTAAACATGACAATTGATTTTAATGCTTTCAATTCAAATATATATATTTTACGACCTAGACAGAAGGATGATCTTTGTACAACAGATTTAACAGTAAAGTACCCTATCATTATCAAAGTAAAGTACCTTATCAAGTAAAATACCTTATCATTATTCCTAGTGGAATAAGAGTATGAAATATACTCCTTGTTCGTCCTTTTTTTCTGATTTAAAATGAGGCACATACAATATAGTTGTCTAATATCAAGAATATTTGCCAATTTATACAACTCATTACTAGTATTAGTAAGAAAACGTTCTTTTCGTTTAATTAGTAAATAATGTCGCTCATTAATAAATAACGTCCCCCATTTAATTTTCAAAAACCGGGGTCTCTTTCTATCAACCATAATAATTGTTTTCATACCGTTCCATACGGTTGAATGGTCCATACGGTCCATACTTGAATGTAGTTTTGCCCAAATTAATTAGAAAAATCTAGGAGGAACAAATAGGCGTGGACTATTTTCTTGTTCTACCTCGTACATAATATCCACGACATTTAATACTTGATATAATTAATAATTGATATTTATTTACTGTCTTTTTTATCATTTAAATTTTTTAGTGCATTTAGAAATCCAATAACATCAATAATATAACATTTTCAATTTATCTAAAAAATGAACTTGATATTTTATGAGCGAACTAACTGTAAACATCGGAATAGCTCTTCATTTAATGTCATGGTCACCATTGTCCAGTTCCAAATTTGTAACGAACACACCTACCTAGTTTTTTATAATATTTTAATTTCGTGTAATATTTCATTCTAAACTAGAAGTGGATTTTATTATGATAGCTGAACGAACTAATGTAGACCAATTAGACAGAGGAATGCTCCTTGAATAACTAGTAGTGGTGAGAAACAAACCTTAGTGCCCACACTACGTAGGCAACACACGTAGTGCCCTCTGGTGTGTTTCTCCCCACTACTAACATTCACGATGTTCATTAGGCAGTCATTTCGCAACATCGTTCATCGATTCCACTACCTATTGCACTCTGCCGAGCGCATAATAAGAGCGAAACTGGTCAGTGTCTGGTGGTTGGTCTCGATGAAAAATGTGGCGACTCCTATGGAGATGCCGGAGTAATGCAATGCCAGTCGGGATATATTGCCCGTGGAGTAGTCGTTTTCCGCATCTGTTTCAAAAAAAGGAATACCTTTAGTAGAATTACGTACACATAATAAATGTACAAAATAATTATATACTATCAACAAAGTGCTAATCCCTTTTTAAAAATCTTAAACATTTTTTTCTTCTTGAGTATCCTGACTATCCTGAGTGTGCCTGACTATCAGAAGTAGGTACTTATCAAATTCAGTGTGTTCCTAAGAATATATATAATATATCTTTTAATGGCATTATTTACCTTTTGTAAGCTATTAAGCCAGTGTTAACTGATCAAAAAACTACATCGAATTGATTACTTATATTTATTACACTTCCTTTATATCTGTAACTTATATATTCCATGAAATAGCAAGATCATAAATAGGATTAGGAACATATATACACATCGATTTCAATAATGTTCAAAATGGTGTGCAAGAGAGAAGACAAAGCATAATGTTATTGAAATGTTTAAACTGTACTTACGTTACTTCGTTTTTCTAATAATTTTCAAAGAGAGTTGAACTTTAAACTAAAAGTTTGTATAGGTTATACTTATAGGAATCAAAGAAAACATAACGTTACATTATGATGATATATTTATAATTAGTTGGCTTCTAGCTCACAATGATATAGAGAGGTCAAAAATATAGTATGTACCTATATTTTAAATGGTGCACGATACTTATATACACAGGGTTTGCCATTTGAAAACGAAACAGATGGATTATCTTGGGAAGACTTCTGTAAATAAATCAATTTTCAAACTGTTTTGTTTTGTACGGGGAAAATTTTTGGACTTAGTTTCAACTTGGTAGTTTCAACCTTTACGCTGTGGTGTAGTTAGCCCCTAAGATTTCGAAAAATTGGGCCCCATTGATAAATTGATAAAATTTTTACTAAAAAATTTATTCTACTTTCTGCACTTAAAAAATTATGATGTTTTACCATCAAGATTAGAGTACCCTTACAATTCAAGAAAATATTATTAAGAAAAATCGTTTAGTATAATAATTACATCATCATTCCAGATACAAAATTTCAGCCTTCTGTCTCTAAATTTATTATTTCATATACAAGGGATTATCTCAAATTTATTTAATATGTATTTTCTTGTATAATATTATTTAAGATGCTTTTGTCACTCGACGAGTGACTCCAGGCCGCAGGCCTGGACCCCCGGTAAGGTTTTCTCCCATTTCTAGTATGATTTTAAAACAATTCAATGCGTATTCGCCTTTGATGGTAGACTTTGTCTTGTTTCCAATGAATAAAATAAATAAATTTTGTAATTATAAAATATCTTTATTTATTACTACTGATAGTATTAGTAAAGAAAAGATTGACATAGTTCTGGAAAACTAAAATAGTGCGACACTTATGTAATAGATAAAATACAATATCCTTTTTATGTATATCTACATTGTTTTAAAAATAATCATCAGCATAATTATGTAAATTAAAAATATGCCCCAGCAAATCCCAACATCTAAAAAATATTAATTATTATTAACGTATCAGATGTAAATATTGTCTATAAAAAATAAATAAAATACTCTTCCAAGCATTGACAGCGAAATATGATACAAAATTAACAACTCAGTATAGACATAAGTTTTGCAACGCTGTCAATATACAAATTTCAGTACAAACTGTTAAAGTACACAAAGAAATATATGGAATTTTTATTATCTTGGTTTTTTATTGAATTAATGATATTGATTATTCGTTCTTCATCAGCCACCAACGACTTGGGGTACCTATCTGATATTACGATATATTACGACAACCCAACGGGGCTCGCAGAATACCAAATATGACTTAGATATTTCGAAAGATATAAAAATTAATCATTTTGGGTCTCATAAAACATATAAAATGGTCGGCAAACTATTTAGTTAACACCCTATGCAATATACAGATAATGTATTACATCTACTCACATTTTCTTCCACTCATGCATTGTTTATCTTTCTTTATATCTATGAACACATTGTTATTGTCATCGTAAAAATACTTAAACTTTATCATGCATCTTTTACTATCTTCAATCTGACACAGTTTATCATTGTAATTTAACTCTATTTCCTCTACTAGATTGTAATATATAAAGCAATGAGTTTTGCCACTCAAGTTTGTCAGAACAGATTCCACGCATGGCAATAATTTCTGGCATCTTTGCCCCTTGCAATAGGGACATTCTTCACAATATTTCCCTGCATATTCATATAGAGATTCAGTGCTAGTTTCTTGAGATTTTAAATTTTCACATACGCAAATACCATCTCTGCAGATTCCGTGGTCAGAACAAACTTTTTCATAGCCAGGCTCTATGCAAGTGTACGTGACTGAAAAATAAAAACAATCAAGTTAGTTCTATTCCCTGAAGAGAAGAGTATTACATATCATATAATGTAATATTCTGGTGACTTTGATGATTGTAAACTCGTTCAAAAATAAATATGACTCATTTAAAAAAGATGAAATGCTTTGATGTAAGGACATCTAGTTGGGTATTCTGTATTGTGCCTGCAAAATAACTTTACACAACATTTTTTTCCTGTTTATTAATAATTAGTTTTATTACTTAATTGTACTTTGTAGCTTTTGTTCTATAAGTATCAGCTATACTGTAACAATTTACTGTTGCCTAGACTATTTTCAATCTATAGTTTATTTTTATGTGCATAATAGGTTTTGAACTCTGCTATTCTCTTCAGTTTAATAATAATAATAATAATAATAATAATAATAATAATAATAATAATAATAATAATAATAATAACGATTTAAACTATTCAATTAAAATCCTTTTCTTTATGGTAACATGGTATAATTTGTCTTAATGAGAATCATTTGTTAATAATATATATAATATAGTTATTGATCCACGAAATGGCGTACTAGTTTAAAGAATAAGCTATGCAATTTTGACTTCTTTCGAGTTAATATTATAATTTTTAATAGGTAGGTAAGCATTTAAAGTAAGAAATAACTATATTGAAACAGTCACACCCGATAGAATCGATAAGTTGACAGAAGGACCCACCTACCTCCCAACTTCTACTTCCCCCCAAACAAGAAATTGATTATATTACAGGTCGCTGAAAAAGGATCTAACTAAATCTGTGGGATCGTGGATAGATACCTCAAAACTTCCTTAACAATTTCAGTAACTTTTCAGTACTTACTCTAATGATTTTTTTTATATTCTTTTCTTTTCATGGAAATAGGAAAATACAGAAGAAAATACCTACCACTTATTTATTTACATATTATTATCATATTGTTCATATTATTATCAAAGAATTCTGAATAATAATTTATGAATTAATAATGTTTCAAATTTCTGTTTTTTATTTCTCATCAATTATACAGAGTATCCACATTAATACATTTGTATTGTTATATCCTAAATGATAAAAGGTGCTAAAAAGATAAAATTTAGAGACAGATTCAGAGCTTTCAGAAAATGTCGTCTAATTTTTTCAATTTATAAAATTTTCTGTAAAAAGGAAGTCATTATACAAGTTTGGTGGCCAAAATCTACCTATTTAATTACACTATAATTAGAATAAATCTTTAGTGGGACAATATATTTTTTTATTTTTAAATATACGTTAATCAAATTTGGTGCTTCAAAAACAATTTCTGTATGACAGAAAGTAGTCCTAGGACTACTTTCAACCTTAAATGGAGTCATCATGTATATTTTTACATACTTGAATTCAGTGAACTTTTGCATATTCATATCATAATTTTCAATTTTGTTTATTAAAGTAAAATTTAACTTTTTTTAAATTCGAATTTTACAGCTTTAACTTCAACTTTATTTATGACTTTAAAAAAATAATCTTCAATTAAAAGTCGTGAAATCTAACTTTTCTTTTATTATGAAATTCAACTGAAGTACAGAGTGATCTGAAAGCCAGTTGATGGTTTTTTCAAATGGAACAACCTATACATTATTTAATTTTTGGATAGATTATCCTCTTACGAATATATTTATTGGATTTATAATCAGGAAGTACCATAAAAGCAATGCATTTTTGTCTTCATTAATTTCCACGTATTGCTCTCATAACCCACTCGATAGTATCAGGGTTATTACTTAGAAAAATATCCGAAGAACAACTATTCTGCGGGTATCGTCCCGACTACCATTAAATTACTCCTACCTACATGTTCTAAAATTAGTTGTGTTCATTGGGCTCGATAGTATCATATATCAATGGTAAACACTACGGTGCTATTCACCACTAATATGCAGGGTGAATCACGAGTCCTGATATGTATTGGTAGGTATCTTTGTTATTTGAAGAGATACCAAATTGGTTATATTAGAGAGTTAAGCAATTACTAGCATTACATAGTGGTTCCGGAAAATTGTTGTAAAAACCAGCGGTTCTCAAAATATTTTGAAAAACAGGAAATTTCCAAAAAACTTTAATTTGCTCTAGCTCCGTTATTTACAGGAATTTTCAAAAAAAAATATTGTGTAGATACATGGATAATTATCTTCGTTTTAATTCAATCAGAATTTTTTTTCATCTACTAGATTCTGATATATGAATATTACCTTTCGTTTTTCGTATGAACATGGTTAGGTAGAGAAAAAATCAAGTAATCCGGCGATGAGCCACACTTGGTGTTTTGAATATAATTGAGGTCTATAATTAGCTGTTTCATTTTTATTAATCATAACATTATACAACAATAAACAAAATAACAAATGGATAAAACAATTGAATACAGGGTAATAAACTAACGAATAGTTTTAAGTTAATTTTGGTACTCAAATTGTATATCACTATTTTCTAGACAACTGTTACAGAGTGGCCTGGAGACACAATCAACAATCCTCCTAATTTGCCTCAGTGGCAGTGCTGTAATTTCACGACGAACTGCATCTTCCAATTTTACTATATTATGTCGTAAACTGTTGTGTCGTAAGATTTTTTCTTTTAAATATCCCCACAGAAAAAATAGACAGATAAGTAAAAACATTTTTATTAATCATATAGATATATTAAACATTATATGAACAACATTTTCAATTTCTTAATTTTAAATTTAAACACTGTTGATGATGTTTACACCCGCTGCAACAGCTGTCTACAAAATGATAATAATAATAATAATAATAATAATATCTCTATCCCTCATTCTCATCTTAGTGATGAGCCTGGAAGTCAGAGACTTGTGTGGGAGAGGGAGCGGTATATTATTATTTTGCGGGCCGCGAGTGCACCCAGGAACGACTTACGATGTTATAACTTTAACTACCATTTAGTACGAAAATAAGGGAAACCTGGAATAGTTATTTTCCTAACAAGTGTGGAAGGTGATACTTTTCCGCAAGCGACTGCAGTTGTCCGAACGACGCGAAGCGGAGTTCGGACAAGCAGTGTGTGCGGAAAAGACACCTTCCACATGTGTTAGGAACAACGTTTTTTCTACGGGCGTGAAGAAAATTGACATAAGAAAAATAAATATTTTAATTGAACAGCACACAATGCTGTCTAATAATTAGAAGTGTCAAGCATTCCTTTTTCTTTATGTCAAAATCTGAACAGTGACAACATGATTTTTTGGAATTAAGATAATATTATGATCACATTGCAAGTAATACATAGGTATTTATTTTCCGGACTAGTGCGGAAAAGTGCAATTTTCTACACTCAAATGCGTGCAGAAAATTGTAACTTTCCACACGCCCGTAGAAAATAGTTATTTTCCTAACAAGTGTGGAAGGTGATACTTTTCCGCAAGCGACTGCAGTTGTCCGAACGACGCGAAGCGGAGTTCGGACAAGCAGTGAGTGCGGAAAAGACACCTTCCACATGTGTTAGGAACAACGTTTTTTCTACGGGCGTGAAGAAAATTGACATAAGAAAAATAAATATTTTAATTGAACAGAAACAATTATATAGAAATAGGTCAACGTTTTTTTCTACGGGCATGAAGAAAAGGAACATAAGAAAAATAAATATTTTAACTGAACAGAAACAATTATACAGAAATATGTATTACTTGTTATTTATGCTTATATTAAAAGTACAGGTGGTAGCATTCTGTACATTAATAGCAGATGCTAACTGATTTGCTCCTGGGAAACTGGAAGTAGAAGAGCTGGGTCCCGCTAAGATAGATTCATAGCATGGATCTGCCGCTGAATTATCCAATTCAGATATGGACAAGATTTTATTTGTAATTACTTTTTTATGCCCAATTGACTCGTCTAAATATCCTTCGGCTACACTTGTTGATTTCCAACCACCTAATCTTTTTATACTGGTTATGCCTTCACCAGTATCAGCCAAAATTGATGCGGAGGATCTACGGAAACTGTGGCCTGTATACAACTGGGGATTAGGGAGCTGTAAATAAGCGGCTATTTCAGATGGAATTTTTCCAAACGTATTTACTCCAACGCACTGAACAGTACATTTGCCTCTTTTATATGCTACAAAAAATCGCTTGTGCGGCGTTTCCGGCTTTCTCAAATTTTTGTATTTTTTATACAAAGACATTACATTTCCATCGTTTATTTTATTGGAAATCACAAAAGATCTAGATGTGTGGTTCTCGCTGTCAGGGATATTTATTATTACTATATCTTCCTTTTCTTCAATATCATCAAGAGTAATTTTTGCTAATTCATCGCGGCGGCAGGCACCAGCTAGGCCAAATATTGCAACGATTTTTATCATTAAATATACATCATTTGGTGCTTCGTGTAAGAATTTTGCTATTTCTTGTTTGTTAAAAACTTTTGATTCCTTTGGTTTGAATCCTAAACTTTGTTTCTTAAGATATGCAGTTAATTTGAAAATTTTACTTATGTCTATGTTGTTTTTTATTTTTGTAACACTTTTGAGCATCGAATATCTTGACCATAATGTGTTTGGCTTACATACCTTATTTTTTAGTTGAAAGAAATATGCTAGAAATATTTCTTCTTTTAAATTTTTGACACTCTTTTCGGTGCACCAATTCATAAATTGAGCGTATTCCTTCTCGTATCGTCCTTGAGATTTTGCCGGTAATAAACTCATGTTTGCCATTTTCGCTTCATTTAGAACAAATTCTGGGATATCATCGTCTGAAGAGTCAGAACAATTATGCATTTTTGACTTTACTTTAAAAAATGTTTCGTTTTATATTGAAATAAATTGTGAGATGTCAAGTGCACACAATGCTGTCTAATAAATTAGAAGTGTCAAGAGTTGCGTTCGGTAATATGCTCAGGGATGCGACGAGATTATAGTCACGTGATTCCAGATGAGACAGACAAATAGAAAATAAATGAACGAAATCGATTGCATAAGGCATAATATAACCTCACCCTTTCTGTTTTGACTTTGTTGACGGTCTGTTTATATTCTATTTCGAATTATTTAATTAATGAATATTGTAAAATCAACCATTTTAAATGCAGTCCAAGGATATGAAATCATTTTTGAAGATGAAGATGAAGAATGTACAAATTGTTTGGAAAAAAATGAAAACTTTTCTTATGAAACAGTGCCAAATTTTTGTAAATTGTAAATTTAATGTATAATTGTATTTTCTAAATCAAATAATTGTAAATGTACTTCTCAATTTCCAAAAAATGACAACTCAACTCAACTACAACCAATTACAACTTCAAAAAGTCAATGACAATTGACAACCATGACCACCACAACCTCACAAATTCAGATTAATCTTTCTCCTCGACCAAAATGCTTCGAGCAAACGGATCTTGCTCTGATCGATCTGATTTAATTTCTGAACGATCAAGATTTACCTCCCCTACCTCTAGATGTAAATAATGAACGATACGGACTAAAAAGATTAATCTGAGGTAATTACCGAACGCCACTAATCATTCCTTTTTCTTTATGTCAAAATCTGAACAGTGACATCATGATTTTTTGGAATTAAGATAATATTATGATCACATTGCAAGTAATACATAGGTATTTATTTTCCGCACTAGTGCGGAAAAGTGCAATTTTCTACACTCAAATGCGTGCAGAAAATTGTAACTTTCCACACGCCCGTAGAAAAAATGTTATTAATTAAAGTGTACAGTAGGTTGTTAGCCATTTATACAGTGATATTGTAGTACTAGTTGCATATTAAGAACGCTGCCAGCCTTATACACACAGATTTAATATTGGAGCAATTAGAAAAATCTTAATATTGGAGCAATTGACCACGGTGAGAATCGAACCGCCGTCAACCGCGGAGAACGATTAAAAACCAGACGTCTTAACCGCTCGGCCACCGAGCTGATGGTAGACATATTGAATATTTAAATTAATTTAAAGTTATTCATTAGTTTGCTACTAATTCACTTGTTTTATTCATTTATGTTATTTTGTTTATTATTGTCGTTTCATGTTATGATTAATAAAAATTAACAGCTAATTATAGACCTCAGTTCCATTCAAAACACTAAGTGTGACACATCGCCAAATTCCGCACATTTCGTAATTTTTTTTTTAAATAACGGAAACTTCTTAAAGAAATAACGGAATTAGAGCAAATTTTAGTTTTTTGGAAATTTATTGTTTTTCAAAATATTTTGAGATCCGTTGGTTTTTTCAACAATTTTCCTAGGCCATTAGTGTTAGTAATTGCTCAACTTTTCTCCAATTTAACCAACTTGGTATTTCTTCAAATAACAAAAATATCACTACATAGCAGGACTCGTGATTCACCCTGCATTTAAAAAAAAATCCGCGATTTTCAGGGCATTGTGTATAAAGTCCAATATCCGCATAATAAACTCTGTAGTCTCCAGTTAACTTTTGTATTTATTTTGTTTTCGAGAAACAGAAAAAAAAATTGTTAAGTGGATAAATATTAGTAACTAATGAACTTATATTCGTACATAACTTTTATTCACACATACTTCTTAAGGTAGGTAGATAAAAACACAACTAGCCAAACCCAACTATAAATTCATATTCTGGACGATGATAAGATCTCGATGATATTTCAGGCTAAGCCTGAAATTGGTATTCAGTTATCGATCACTAAAGCAAGCAAATTTCGAAAGGAAAACAGAAATTGTATGTACCTACCTATATTTTAATATTATTTCATAATATTTTGGTAACTTCTCAAGCAAATCAAGTGGTAAGTAAGTATTCCATAAAAATGCTGAAAGTGTTAAGGCTATTTGTAAAAAAAATAAATTATGTTAAGAGAAGTTTCTTCTAATTTTATATATAGAAAGATTTCTGTAAACTTCACACCTTCCAATGTTATCTTTTGCAGAAAATTCTTAGATTTTATATTCTTAGAGAAAGATCTTGTATTTGCTTCTAATTATCAAAAAAATCATTGCCCTTTAAAAATAAATAGCTAAAAATTATATAAATACTTACCAGTATCATAATTTCGTTTTTCTGAAATCCTTACTGAGGAATTGCTACTATTACTTCCAGTTTCACTGTCACTTACATTATTAAAATATAACTAAAACATACATTATTGATTACTCATACATTTAGATAAGTTTTAACTTACTATGTAGTAGGAGCTAGTATAAGAATTAAAAAATACTGAGGGCTGAATAAGTAGTATAAATATTATTTGGGTGAAAATATGTGTGTACATATTACACTACACTCCATGGTATTTCAAAAATGTGTAATATATGTACATGTGTCATCATATAGATCGATAGTATCTAAAAGATAAAAGGATAAACCATAATAATGATAACAAAAGTGTATTGATATGATTAAGCAAATATTCCGAGCATTGGAAATGAATCAGATGAAGATAAGAATGTTAACTTGTAGGTACCATACGGATACAGAGTGAACAAAAAAATCATATTTTTTTGTCTGTGAACCGGTCGAGAGGGTAGACATGTTCTTTTCAATTCAGATATATCCCATTATGTTCACAATTACAAAGATTATTATTATGCAGAAACCTAAGAAAAGCAGGATTGCAAACAAATTTTTATTTACCAATCAGCCTATTGCTTGCAACCTAACATTCACTTAAACCAACAAGCATAGCCGCTTTAAATGGATCGGCCAGTCATTTCTGATGGCACTTTTATATCTTTAGGTCTAATTCAGACTTTCAGTTCCATATCAGGTCTCATAATGTAAGCAATATTTTAGATATATCCATAAAAAAGTTACGGGGTGTTATCTGGAAACCTGAAAAGCTTCATCTATAAAGTTTCTCATAATTATGATCCCAGATATTATTTCTTCTATTCATATACCATTAAATTAGATAAAAGTTCGTCAATAAAGCTTCAAAAGATATACATAATTGTCGGCAGCACGATTCTAAAAGCTTATTTTCCCAAATTTTCTAACCAATTATTGATATAACACTTGACATTTTGTGAATGATGTGTACGAACTTCTTGTATCAAGTGTGAGTTTTCACAAGATCAGTAATTTACAAAGTTCTAAACAATAATTGTCATTCTGCGAGAGTTCCATCTTGAATTCCACTTTGAATTTTATTGTAAGGATGGAAATTTCCTTTTGTAATTTAGTGTGGACTTGCATTTTCCATAGGTATACACTACGAGAACTACGAGAGCTACTTTTTTAGTGATGTTATTTTTTATTTTTTTTTGTTTGCAATAAAATATTTGGCTGAATAACTTCGTTCAGACTTTGATAAATTCTTCATAATACAAGATTTTTTATCATAATTTAAAAAAAAATGCTGCTGTCAGAAAAATTATGTTTAAGAACATTTATTTTTTTTTTCAGATACGATATTTCAATTAATTTGCTTTCTATTCAAAAACTAAAAGCACATGTTCCTCGTCACAGATAAAAACACAACTAGCCAAACCTAACTATAAATTCATATTCTGGACGATGATAAGATCTCGATGATATTTCAGGCTAAGCCTGAAATTGGTATTCAGTTATCGATCACTAAAGCAAGCAAATTTCGAAAGGAAAACAGAAATTGTATGTACCTACCTATATTTTAATATTATTTCATAATATTTTGGTAACTTCTCAAGCAAATCAAGTGGTAAGTAAGTATTCCATAAAAATGCTGAAAGTGTTAAGGCTATTTGTAAAAAAAATAAATTATGTTAAGAGAAGTTTCTTCTAATTTTATATATAGAAAGATTTCTGTAAACTTCACACCTTCCAATGTTATCTTTTGCAGAAAATTCTTAGATTTTATATTCTTAGAGAAAGATCTTGTATTTGCTTCTAATTATCAAAAAAATCATTGCCCTTTAAAAATAAATAGCTAAAAATTATATAAATACTTACCAGTATCATAATTTCGTTTTTCTGAAATCCTTACTGAGGAATTGCTACTATTACTTCCAGTTTCACTGTCACTTACATTATTAAAATATAACTAAAACATACATTATTGATTACTCATACATTTAGATAAGTTTTAACTTACTATGTAGTAGGAGCTAGTATAAGAATTAAAAAATACTGAGGGCTGAATAAGTAGTATAAATATTATTTGGGTGAAAATATGTGTGTACATATTACACTACACTCCATGGTATTTCAAAAATGTGTAATATATGTACATGTGTCATCATATAGATCGATAGTATCTAAAAGATAAAAGGATAAACCATAATAATGATAACAAAAGTGTATTGATATGATTAAGCAAATATTCCGAGCATTGGAAATGAATCAGATGAAGATAAGAATGTTAACTTGTAGGTACCATACGGATACAGAGTGAACAAAAAAATCATATTTTTTTGTCTGTGAACCGGTCGAGAGGGTAGACATGTTCTTTTCAATTCAGATATATCCCATTATGTTCACAATTACAAAGATTATTATTATGCAGAAACCTAAGAAAAGCAGGATTGCAAACAAATTTTTATTTACCAATCAGCCTATTGCTTGCAACCTAACATTCACTTAAACCAACAAGCATAGCCGCTTTAAATGGATCGGCCAGTCATTTCTGATGGCACTTTTATATCTTTAGGTCTAATTCAGACTTTCAGTTCCATATCAGGTCTCATAATGTAAGCAATATTTTAGATATATCCATAAAAAAGTTACGGGGTGTTATCTGGAAACCTGAAAAGCTTCATCTATAAAGTTTCTCATAATTATGATCCCAGATATTATTTCTTCTATTCATATACCATTAAATTAGATAAAAGTTCGTCGATAAAGCTTCAAAAGATATACATAATTGTCGGCAGCACGATTCTAAAAGCTTATTTTCCCAAATTTTCTAACCAATTATTGATATAACACTTGACATTTTGTGAATGATGTGTACGAACTTCTTGTATCAAGTGTGAGTTTTCACAAGATCAGTAATTTACAAAGTTCTAAACAATAATTGTCATTCTGCGAGAGTTCCATCTTGAATTCCACTTTGAATTTTATTGTAAGGATGGAAATTTCCTTTTGTAATTTAGTGTGGACTTGCATTTTCCATAGGTATACACTACGAGAACTACGAGAGCTACTTTTTTAGTGATGTTATTTTTTATTTTTTTTTGTTTGCAATAAAATATTTGGCTGAATAACTTCGTTC
Source organism: Pogonocherus hispidulus (assembly GCA_963924545.1). Taxonomy (NCBI): domain Eukaryota; kingdom Metazoa; phylum Arthropoda; class Insecta; order Coleoptera; family Cerambycidae; genus Pogonocherus; species Pogonocherus hispidulus. The sequence goes on along the minus strand of OZ004694.1, from coordinate 30,430,706 downwards.
AGACTTTGATAAATTCTTCATAATACAAGATTTTTTATCATAATTTAAAAAAAAATGCTGCTGTCAGAAAAATTATGTTTAAGAACATTTATTTTTTTTTTCAGATACGATATTTCAATTAATTTGCTTTCTATTCAAAAACTAAAAGCACATGTTCCTCGTCACAGATATTTTTGTATATAGAGGCACTAAAATAATAACGTCACAACTTTGCCATTTGTCAGAAATGACCGATATAATCACGCTATATTGAAGTAAACTCTATTTAATAGTTGATCTCTTTGGTGGTTTTTCAATCTACGATAAATAAAACTAATTGATTTTATGGCGGAACATTGGTCCACTCAGTATTTTTTAAATATTTATTAAGTATATGTTTCGATAGGAAAAATAATGCTTGAAGAACAATCAATCAAATAAGTGGATTAAGTATTATTCACAAAAATAACTACAGCTATTAAGCGGAAGATTCTTTATTATTGCGGAACAATGACATGTTATCTATATACAGTCCCTCCATAAAGTACCCACCCACACCTTAACTTTTGAACGAGTTGAGGTATCGATCTCAAATAAAATGTAGGATAAATAGTATAGAAAAATACTACTTTCTACCCGCAAACGGAATTTTGACAACTGATAGATGGTGCTAGAGTCGTTATTGGCACATTTTTTTTTAAATGGCGTAGAACACCGTGTCGCACATCCTTGCAAAGGTATTTCAATTCTCTTCACACCAGTTGTTGAAAAATTAAAATCGAATCATCCATTTTCGAGTTACAATAATCGTGTCTACGTCTCATTCAGCGAGTGAAAAGGCCAGAAGTTCACTTTAAATTTTTAAATGTTTTACCCGAAAAATATTAATCTAAGAGGTTTCTATTCTCAAAAAAAGTGTATATAAAGATGTTATATTGGGGAAATGTGTTAGATTTCAATTCATTTCTAACAGCAAAAATACGTTCATCAATAGGACGCATTTTATATCGAAAACCACGAAAAATAAATAAACGAAAACAAGAATCAATAAATGGAAACAAATAAACGATGATAATAAACGATAGAACAATAACTAAGCAAACGATAATAAACGATTAACAACTACTAAATAAAAGACAAACAAACTTAAAAACTTTAGCTCACAAAATAACTAAAATGTCAAACCAGCGACTGCTCGATGACAGTTACAATAATTTTTGCTTATGTTTAGAATAGGAAGAAATTGATTTTTATTTACGAAATACAACTACGTTTAGAGAATTGATACACCTGCCTACGTTTTAAATATTAAAATTATTGAAAGTCAACACATTCCCAACGCCTATTAACGACATTTTTTTTTTGAGAATGCAAACTTCTTAGATTACATTATATCAACATTATTCTGTTAAAATATTTAAATATTTAGAGTCATAGATGGTCGTTCACTTGCCGAATGAGACACAGAAATGCTTGGAACTCGAAGACTCCATTTTAATATTTCAACAACTGGAGTGAAGAGAATTGAAATAACTTTCAAAGGATGTGTGAGACGACCTACTATTCCATTTAAAAAAAGTGCCGACTTGTGGCTTTGTAACTTTGAGGTCGATAGCTCAACTTTTTCAAAAGGTTTGTGCCTGATTTTGGTTTTCTAATAATTATTATACTTAGCTCGTATACCCTGTACCTTTGACTATGGTTTATAAAGTCAATGCCTATACGTGTGCTTTTCATAATTGGTACAATGTGCTGTGAGATCATGATTTACGTTTTTGTTGCACTTTATTTAGTCCACGTTTCTAGTAAAACTACAGGCACTGGGAGACTCACATAAGTCGTTCCTGATACGCAATTGCGACTTACAAAATAACAATATACGCCCTCTTTCCCATAAAAGTATCAGACTTTCGGGCGTTAACTATTATTATTATTATTATTGCATATTCTTCCCTGGTTTATATTTCTTGTAATGGGTTAGTAAAGTCCGCGCCACGAGAGAAGGCACACCTGATGTGGCCCGCCTCACGTTGATATCGGCGAGTCATTGAAGATCGGGCGAAGAACTTACACGAGCGATTATTCGTGATCACAATTAAAGCCTACCGCGGCGAATAAATACTTTGAATCGGGCCGCCAGATACGGTTCGATCCGTTTAAACTATGGACTATACATTACATTACATTTCATTATTAAAATGAAGGTACGAACATAATTCAAAATTATTTATTAAACACTTTTTGAGATGTGATTAATCCATAATTCGAAAATATGAATTTATTTAAAGGTCAAACAAACATTCATGTTAGTCTACTAAAACAAATTTCAAATTTAATACAAAAAAAAATAGATGATATAAACTTTGATACCAAACGCTCTGACAAATATCTTTTACAACATCTGTTATTAAAAAGTTTAATGCTACCATTCAAAAACTGAAATTCGATGAAGCAACATTCAATCGAGAAATAAAAACAATATCAGACTCATTTACAGAACAGCAGACAAAATAAAAATAATTGATACCAAATGTGAACTTCTTAGGGAAAGTTATTTGTATATTGAGAATCATTTAAGCGTTTAAAAATCATTCGTACATCAATCAATAATCCAGATAATTTAGTAACATCTTTACAAGAAATATCTTAAAATTTATATCAAAACAAATTACCACTTGCCATTCGATTATCAAATGTAGGTAGATATCTTGACATAATAGAGTTAAAAGGCATTCCAAAGTAATTCAGATTTAGTATTAAATATCCCATTAATTTATCAACAAAGGTATACCTTATTCTAATTATTTCCTTTACCCATCCTAGATAACAAAATTGGTCTATATTATATTCTCTCAACTAAAAAAAAGTATACGGCGTGTGAAGATGATTCTTTAATGTCATTCCAATGTCAAACCTCGATGGATGCAAAAATCTCATCCTTGGTACAAGACTTAAAATTTATTTATATATCTCATTGACAATAATGCTATGTGTGAAGTCAGAATAATAAGGAGTCCGAAAAATCTTCCAAAAATTCACAGATCTTGCATCTCACGCAAATATCGTAGGCGTATTGAAAATACCAGACACAACTATTTTTGTTACGCCCTCTATATATTTCATAGTCATTATATTTATAATTTATACAGAGTGTGATACCAAAACCTTCATTTGATGTATCGAGAAAACTAAATCTTCCAGTTTAGAGATTACTTATTTTTATTGTGCTGTCATAATAATTATCAACATTCCGTAGTTTTCATCGAGTACAACTAAAATATACCTTAGTGTCATTATAAAGACAATTATTAGTGAAAATGGAATGGAGCTCGAGGACTGCACAACTATATTTTGAACGATATTTTGATCGCCGGCAGCCATAAGTAAGTACTTTCAAATAATTGTGTTCAAATTTAAGAGATTTTGGAGTGCTCAAAAAGCCGAATAGAATTGACAGTACCATTGACCAAGTATCCGAAATCAATGTTGTTGCTTGCGTAAACCATAATGCTGAAATATCAAGGCAAATTGCCCAAAAAGCTGGTACTTCACAAACAACAGTAGTTAGAGTTCTCAAAAAACATAAATTCCACCCATACAAAAAAATATCCCTTACCCAATTTATATCCAGGAGACTATGAAAGATGGAGTGTCTTTTGCAATTGGTTGGTGAATATGTGCGGTCAAAATTCTGAATTTCCATTTCAAGTTTTATGGACTGATGAAAGCCGATTTACAAATTGTGGAATGTTTAACCGTCATAACGAACACGTATGGGCACAACAAAATCCACATCATGTTGTTCAAGTAAGGCCTCAAATAAAATTCGGGTTTAGTGTGTGATGTGGGATTTTAGGTTCATCATTAATAGGACCGTACATATTCCACGAAAATCTGACTGGAAATCGTTATTTGCGTTTCTTGCAAAATATTCTTGATGATCTACCGCTACACATATTAAGAAATTTAATTTGGTTCGCGCATGATGGAGCACCGCCACATTCAAACGCTCCTATTCAGTGGCCTGCAAGGAGTCCTGATTTGACGCCACTGGATTTCTTCCTATGGGGCACTATTAAAATCATTGTCTATGGTAACCATCAATATCAGACCATTGAAGAGCTGCAAGAATGTGTGACGAATGCTTTTGCTACTCTAGATAGACGTCACATGAGAAAAGCAGTTAATTCCATTCGAACCCGATGTGTCAAATGCCGGAATAATAATGGTGGACATTTCGAACACTAACATATTAATAACAGTATTAGTTTTGTTTACGTATTTTAGTTTGTTATTAGATTTCAGTATACTTATTACTATACTTAGTTATATTACTATACTTATTACTATATATTACTATAGTTATTTTTCAATCTTCATATTTTTTCAGATTATAATAATATGCATTATTTATTCACAATATGGTGTTTGTTTATTGCTGTCACACTTATCTTCAAGGCCTACTATTTTGTTCTTGAAAATAATATGCGTTACTAAGACTACATCGTAGATTAGAAATATGACATGTGCTATATCAAGGTAATCAGAAAAAATCGCTAAATTCAAAAATGGAAAAATCCAATATGGCGTCCATTAGAAAAGCTAACATTTTCTCGAAAAGTATGTATCATAGCTAACTGGGATCCCCGTAAAAAACTGCCCAAAGTGACCTTTGATTTTTTTCGATCCGAATGCAAACAAAAGAGTTAGAAGCAAACTTGAAAATTGTCGATTTTCACTTTTTTCGGATTATTGACGGGCATTAAATTCTGCACTACTTTGCCCATTTGACCATTTCTGTATCTCTTCTAGTTTCCGAGATCCCTGTACGTACACACAGTCAGATTTAGTGCACCCTCTATATTAGCCCACCCTGTATATATGTTAGTCTAAATTAATAAAATAACAAACCTGTTCATTCTATTTCAACGATCAGTAAATACCAAACGTTTATTTTACACTCAACATCAGTTCATAAATCACTGTGGTCAAGGAATGATGTAACCCAAGCATAAACAATAAACATAGACTGCTGATTATAACAACACAGCTAGGCTAGGTCGTCTCCATATGAGTACGTGTCCATGTCGAGGACGCTTGCTTTTGCATACCGCTAAGCGTTAATATTTTAAGAGACGGCTCCCATATATACGATCACAGAAGTATTTCCAATACTAAAAATTGTGAAACATCCTTAGTATTTGCAAAAGGCTATAAAGTTCAACCATTAACAAACAACACCTGGTTAATAATTAATTCAGAACCGCTTCAAATCGCAATCAATTGTCAAAGAAGACCATCTAAAACCGAAATTATTTACAAAAATTCTATTTTTAAAATCCAACGTGAATATAATATATTCATAGGTGCAACAAAAGTCCTAGCCAACTCTAGAAACGTTTCCGAATCTAAAATTAGCACTATGCAATCCAGTATTAATTCCTTATAATCGCTGCACATGGGGATTTCAGACAACTTTCAACTACCACAATTACAACCTCTCAAATTAAATAACCTCAACATGGAAGATCTCGAAATTGATAAACACAAACTAGACGAGTATTGAAAACATTAGATGACTTAATTAACGAACCATTCGTTACCAACCACATCTCATGGTTCACCTATTTTACAATCAAGGCAATAATTTCGCTTATTTTGCTATATATGTTCTGTAAATGTAGAAAAACGAATAGAAGACGAGCAATATCAGTTTCTTCAAGCCACCTCCACCACCTGGATCTCGTAAAGTAATTAGCGGATTTACGAGTATCCTTCCCAGAAGAAGACCATCCATCAGACCTGAAGATTGACTTAAAGAAGAATATTGTACTTAATTATTGAACATTTCAGTGAAAACCTTTACCATTCACTTTTACTATTTACGTTTATTTATATTTTACATTTATTTTCATTTTACTATTTTTATATTAAGTCAAACTCTACATTTTATATTTTACATTACTACTCTACAAATGTTATTTTAATTTCAAATTTTCAATTTCATAAAAGTTGCTGTATCATAAGGGAAGAGTTGCTGTATAAAATATTATAATATAATGTTAAATATTACTTTCATTCATCTTTACATTATATAAAGTTATTAAAGTTATTAGTTGGTCTTATCTTATTATTCAAACGAAATCTTGTATATTGTTACCTCTCCATTTTTAATATAACTTAGTATAGCTATAAGTGCTAAGTGCTATCTATACATTGCATTTATGTAGGTACATCCAGTAATTATGGTACTAAGCGTTCTTAGAAACCAAAATGCGACATCACCATTGCTGCTGACAAAGTTTTCAAAAGTTTATAAAAGGAAGGAAGATACCTCCAAACAGTTACTTACATACCAGTTTTAGTTGTGAACTCACTTAAAATATTATAAATATCACACAAGACTGTTCTAAGGGTCTTTATTAAATAATAAAAGTTTAAAAAAACAATTAGTTAAGTTAAATTAATAACTTAACATGCATAATAGTTGTCTTTTTTACATACTTTGAAAATAATGCCAAACAAATAGCACGGAAAGAAAAACTTCTTATTATATTTATTGTTTTATATTGGTAGCAGGTATCTAAAAAAATAAATAATGGTTTACCAATAAACACTAGTTGATTTTCATATTTTCGTCAAAGTATTCATCTATTTAAATAATTTTCTAAATTTTCTTAACAGCAAAGAAACAACTATAAAATTTACAATGGAAATTGAAAATGATAATAAACTACCATTTTTAGACGTATTAATGACAAAATCACAATTAAATTTTGAAACTAATTTATATAGAAAAAAGACCAATACAAATAGATATATAAATTTTAATTCTAATCATCACATAAGTATCAAACGACGTATAGTTAAATGTTTATATGACAGAGCAAAATTAATATCATCAACCTCAGATATTTCAATAAAGAAACAAACGTTATTAAGAATATCTTAGAGAAAAATAATTATCCTAATGATTTTGTTGAGGAAACATTTATAAAAATTGAAAATAGGCAAAATAATAATATTCCCAGAATAAATAGAGAAAATCCAATAACAACCATTACAATTCCTTATATTGCAGAAATCTCTGAAAGACTTAAAAGGCTTGGTAATGATTTTAACATAAGAACGACATTTAAAACGAAAAATACTTTAAGATCAATACTTACTAAAACAAAACCAATTAATAATGATCAAAATTCAAAAAATTGTATTTACCAGATTCCTTGTGAATGTGGTAAATATTATATTGGTGAAACATCTAGACCATTACAAATAAGGATCTGCGAACATAAAAATTATGTTAAGGATTACCAAGTTGATAAGTCTACATTAGTAAAACATGTATGGGATAACGGTCACCGAGTTGATTGGACACAGGCTAAAGTTTTAAAAAAGGAAGAAAAATCGGTTAAAAGAAAATTAAAAGAAAGTGCTTTCATTAAACTTAATGGTGATAATTGTATTTCGTCGGAAACAATATTCATAGATCAAACATGGCTTCCTCTACTCCAAAAAGATGTTACCAATGGAAAATTAATAATATCATAGTGATCAGTGCATGTGATGACAATTTAAATTAAAAATGTCAATCTGACAAGAACTACTTCTCGTTCATATAAAGAGTTCTCAACATAAAAATAGTCTACAGAAGAAGAGTTGAGGATCAACTCGAAACGTCTAGACGAAAGCTAGTTAAGTGTTTAATTTCTTTTAATTTTTTATTATAACTATTTTATTTGGACATATTTTAGAATATGACATGTAATATTATAAAATTTTGTATAAAACTGAAAAACCACTGATAAAATTTAGTCAATATATCAAATATTATTTTATCACACGTTAATACAGTGGTTTTTTGGGGCAAACTTTAGAAGTTTGCCTTGTTACTACACTTTGAATAATTAATTTGTATACTTCTGGTTTTCTGCCTTTTGTTATTTTACAGGTGGTGTAATCCCAAAAGAAACAAACTATGAATCGTCAAAATACACCACAAATAAGTTACAGACATTAAGTATTCATCTTCTTGAATGGTTACATACAGATAAAAATGTAGGTCAGTAAATTGTGTAAGTTACAGACCAATAGAATAAAATTGATATCTCATATACGGTGCGCGTCTAATGTCCGCCTACCCCCTACTAACTTTTGAAGTAATTGAATTAAGAACTCTGAACAAAATACAGTGCGAATCATGTAAAATATATTATTTTTGGCGATAAATTTTAATTTCCTAAAATGAAAGATGGCGCAACAGGCGCTGTCAAATATTTTTTTAACCATAAGGTGGGACCTGTTGCATATCATTTAAAAGATCTCTCAGTTCTCTGTACATGGGTCTTTGAAAAATTGAAATTGGTCCATCAGTTCTCAAGGTATAAACGTTTCTGTGGGTAAGGATATGAATGAATAAAAAGTAATCAAGATCAACAGTTTAACAAAGAAAACAATATTTTAATAGGAATAACTAGGAAGATTTTATTCAAAATCAGCACCTTGGACCTTCTGACAGTAGGACCTATCCTAAGAACCTATCAGCCATTTCTTGTTGCACGTTCTAAAATGTTTGCCTGGGGGATAAATGAACAGACGTTGGTGATTCTCTACATATCTGTTGAATCCAGAAAACAGGATTTGCGGTAGAGTCTGGTTGGGTAATGAACACCTCAGATTTAAGTTAACCAGATAAAAAATCCAATGGACTCAAATCCGGTGAACAAGCAGGCCACTCAAGAGGTCGTCAACGTCCAATCCGCCTGTTAGGATAAAAGTTATCAAGGAAATTCCTGACTTCCCTAAAATAATGTGGTGGCGCACCGTCCTGATGATACGTTATATTAAATGCTTGATGTGAAACTCATAAATATTCTTTTAGACTCTTTCGGCTATCGCAGGCTGAATATAATTTTCTATAAGTCAAGATATACATGTTCTGTAAAAGTTGCTTCAATGAAAAAGGATTCCATGATGTGATCTCCTAGAATAATATCAATGACTTTCAAGAGCGCTTAAAATAATGTATCAACAGGACGGTGCGCCACCACATTATGTGAGGGATGTCATGAATTTTCTTGATAACTTTTATCCAAATAGATGAACTGGATGTCGAGGACCTCTTGAGTTGCCTGCCCGTTCACCGTATTTGAGTCCATTTGATTTTTACTATAGGAATACATCTCAGGTGATCAACCCAACCAGACAATATTTTGAATTTGCAGTAGAGGATCACCAACTAGTGTGTATCTATCCCCAGGCAAACATTTTACAACGTGCGCCAGGATATGTCTGATAGGTTACTCTACTGTCAGAATGTCAAAGTTGCTCATTTTAAATAAAATATTTAGTTATCTCCGAACTAATTGGGTTAGAGCCACCCTTGTATAGCAATAATAAATAAATAACAATTAGAGTTATTTGTTAGCACGGGATTTATTCAAAAGTAATGAAATTTATGTAAATTGATTGACATCTGAACCCCATTTCTTGTGCCGTTTCACATTTCAAGTTTAAATTATTATTAATTTACGATATTTTAACCTTGTAAGCTATACATAATGGAAATATCAACGTGATTTTAATAAAAAAAAAATAATATATTTTCAATCAAAATGCAACATTTTTTACACTGTCTGTTCCCATTTCAATATAAATCAGTTTGTTGGCGTAACTTTTGGTAGTCTGATTTACCTTGATCAGTTACTACACAGTAATACTATAATAACTCGCCCACTATAACCGAAGATTCTCCAGTGGCTTGCATTAACATTAAACTGATCTTACACAATAAAAATGGTTAGCCATTATGCTGATAATATAAACAAGTATTGTAAAAATGTGATTGTAATGTTTGCTTTAAAAAATAGTAACTGAAATGTTTGACAAATTTACAGAATAATTTTTAATTCCAGATGCTACCTTTTGATAATGCAATAATATTATGTAGTTCAGGAAACATTAACAAAAAGTAAAAGTATTTGCTTTAAATATGTTTCTTAGAATGTAAGACCACCTCTATTATAATGAACAAATGAAAGGCACTAAACAAAACACCATAAATGCAGTACCAAAATAAGCTTCAAAATTTTGCACCAAAATTCACAGCAGATATTTATTTATTAAGTTTTATTAAATAAATTATTAATAAACTTAATACAACACAATAGTATTGTATTAGGTAAGTGTTCAGGTTAGTTGCCTTAAATAATGTTTATAACTGTATAATAATATAATATGTAATGTATCATTTTTCATTTATTATAATTATGTGTGTTAGACATAACTGTAACAGTGAAATTTAAAATTGATTGATGATTTTTTGGACTGAAAAATTAGGACTAAATTTAGGATGTTCTTCTCTATTTTCATAGATTCTACAGTGTGTTATTTTCCTTCCGATTCTCTGCATGGCATCTCGGAAGATTTTAAAAAATATATATATTATTGCAGATAAAGATATTTCCTCGGAGGAATAAATCCCCATTATTATCCCAAAATAAAATAATTTTTTACGGAATTTTTAAGGACTTTTGTAATAATGAATAAGTGAATTCTTCGTCTAACTGACTAATCTAATATTATAAATTCTGATATAAAACTAACATAATACACATTATTATTATTATTATTTCTTTTTGAAATCCACTCGACCGTTTCCCTGGCTCCGATTCTCAGGGTCGGCCGCTGGTGGTTAACAGTAGCTACTCCCCACGCCCGTGGGGTGAATCACTACTGAGTCCGGGAATCGTGTGCTTCGAGTAGACGTAATGAGCCCAGAATAACCGTCTTCTGCATTCTTCCGGTTAGAAGATCTGCCGAATTTCGACATGCCAGTATGATCTTCAGTTCCGAAAGCAGTGCTCCACCGAGGGCTCCTATTATCAGTACCACAAGCTTCACAGTATGTTCTGGATGGAGTCTGCGGAGTTCGAAGAGAAAGTATCGATATTTCATCCGTTTCTCCTCCTGTTTCAAGACAATGTTGGTCTCGGCAGGAGCCGAGAACTCGGTGACAAATATTGTCTTGAGCTGGTGGTCGAGGAGGACTACATCAGGCTTATTGGCTCGAATCTGCCTGAGCCTGGGAAATGTATAATTTTGTCGATACGTTATTGTAATATCTGCGTTAATTATTCAACTAAAACAGTTATCTTATAGGTAAACATAATACAATTGATGTTGACAATGAATTCACGAGAGAAAGCTCTATACAAATATAAGCAATACAGAACTTTCAAAGTAAAAAGTAAGGTATCATCCTGGACAATAAATAAAGGTACACATGGTTTCAATAAATAATGTTTGTCACTTATTTGTGGTGCATGTTCATGATTCGTAAAATAAAATTTAAAAGAAATTAAACACTTAACTAGCTTTTTTCTAAACATTTCAACTTGACTCTAATTGATTCAGTTTGATTGGTCACAGGTTAAAATTTTATAAAAAGAAGAAAAATCAGCAGAAAATTAAAAGAAACTGCTTTTAAAACTGTAACTCTTAAGAAACTGTAAGAAAACTGTAAAGAAACTGTAAAGAAACTGTATCTCGTAAGAAACAATATGCTTGGATCAAACGTGGCTTCCTCTACTCCAGAAAGATGGTACAAGTGGAAAATTGATAATAACATAGTGATCAGTGGATGTGATGACATTTTGGATTAAAAATGTCAATCCGAGAATTTTTTATCATACAAACTTTCTACTGACGACGAGTAGAGGATCGACTAGAAACGTTTAGAAAAAAGCTAGTTAAATGCTTGATTTCTTTATTATATTATTAACTTATTAAGTTTTATTATAATAATTATTTTATTTGGACATAATTCAAAATATGATTTGTACTATTTATTACACAACTCTTTTGTATAAGTATAAAACTTAAGTTTTATACTTATACAAAAGTATAAAACTGAAAAACCAGTGATGATATTTAGTTAATTTATCAAATATTATTTTATTACATATTATACAGTGGTTATTTGGAGCAAACTTTAGGAGTTTGCCTTTACTACACTTTGAATATTTAATTTGAATACTTCTAGTTTCCTGTTTTTTTATTATTTTACAGGTGGTTTAATCGAAAAAAATACTAGAATGAATTGTTTGCAATAATGCAACTAATAATAATGCAACTAAAATCTTCAAGAGAAAGTTATTATTATTATGTTTGATATTCTGGAATAGGTCCGTAAATACCGAAGTTACAGGGCCGAGGCGTTCCTGGGGAAACAGATACTACCTAGGAATAAGGATACACAAACGGGTACTTAAGTACGAAGTTATTTCTTTTTTATACAGGGTGATTCTTAACCTATACGTATAAACTTGGAAAATTATAGCAGAGGACAAATAATGACTAATAATAAAAAAAATATTAAAACATTTTCACTTTTGGAAATAAAGTGAAAGAAATGTTTACAAATATTTATCACGTGAATCTTATCTTTAATTTTTATTTAAAATAAATTGGAATTTCCAACACTAAAAATGCATTACTGCATTTTTTTTCTTTATAGTCATTGTTTGTCCTCAGCTATTATTTCCCAAGTTTATTCGTATAGGTTAAGAATCACTCTGTATAGCCGGTAGCTAATGATTTGAAAATGATCATTTTCTGGAATTTTTTAATAGGGATAATCTTTTTACTTTCACGATTTAAAGCCTTAAAAGCCTAAACGATATTTTGATTCATGGTTACACTTTCATTTCGATTCAAATATCCGAATTGAATAATTTAATATACACTAGACATTCTAAATAACTTGAAAAATTGGTGTAACACGTCGACTTTATATCCAAGGAGGATATATTTTAATGTAATTCTTGTATGCCTACCATCATCCCTCTACCCTACACAGCGACCCCCTCAAAAATTAAAATGGCAAGGGCGTCAATTAATACACTTTCTTAAAGGTCTTTCAGTTATCTACATAACTGTATTTTTTTTAAGTTTATTGATTCGTTCCTGAAAAATAACTTTCATTATTTTAGGTAGGGGAAATAAAAATTAAAGAAGCAGTTTAAATTATTGCATGTATTGTTCAAAATGATATCTGAACACATCTAGAGTCAATGAACGACATTATTGAACAATTCTTTCAAGTAGCTCTTTCAGAGATGCGGGTTTTGTTGTAAATACCTTCGATTTCAAATGTCCCCATAGAAAGAAATCCAAGTGAATTAAAACGGGTGACCTTGCGGGCCATTCCACACGACCTCTTCTTCCGTTCCATCGCTCAGGAAACCGATTATACAAAAACTGACGGGCTGTTATAGCAAAATGTGGAGGTGTCCATCCTATCGAAAAAAAAGTTCACCATGTAAATATTATCGACTTATTCGACGTTTGGATAAATGTTGTTTTTTAAAAATCGAGATAAGTTTCACCGAACGCCTGTTTGTTGTTGGAAAAACTCATAACTAATTTCAGAGCACTAAAAAATTTTGGCATTTTTTTTATACATTCCAATATTCAGTTGTGTATTTTAGATAATTTAAACGATTTGTGTGCAATTCTCAAAAATAAAATTATTTTACTCAGGAAAATATCGATAAAAGTTAAAATATACAGTATGTAGAGATCTTAAAGACTTAGATGTATCACACAACCCCCCTGTCATTTGAATTTTTTGAGGGGATAGTTATGTAGGAATAGGAGATGATGATAGGTATATAAGTATTACATTAAAATATGTCCGCCTTGGAAACAAGGTCGACGCGTTCATGTCGTGAATTTTTACCTCCTAAGTTGGGACACCCTTTGTAATATACTGAATATACCAATACCAATAATGACTTTTATAGTATATTTTTAATATTATTTATTGGCTTATTTAACTGTTTACATCTTTCTTTATATAGAAATTAAGCGAAAAACTTATCTAAGAGATACATTATTAATGAAATTATCAAATATTATGTTTCAATAAAGTTTTGTATTTGCTCGTTACCTACTATCCTAGGTATGCAAAGGAATAACCTTATTATTTTTAAGATATGTCGCAAACAGCTACTTTGCGTACAACAGGAGGGGCAAGCCGTGGTAGCAACTTGGCGTTCATATTATCGATATGAGCGCCAAGCAAGGTAGGCTCCGGTTAGTATTTGGATGGGGGACCATGCTGGGAAAACTAGCGGTGCTTGCCCGCATCTTCTAGTGACCTGTATGTCGGTGAATTCACAGAAGCTATGCAAATTTAGGCGAGGTTTGCGTAGAAGACGTACCATCCCTTGGATAGGATGTAAGGCCGGAGATTCCTTGTCTATGAAATGATAAGCAAGTAAAAGATCCCTACCCTGCTATAAAAAGTGGGGGGTCAGCAAAATTTCCAGGCTGGGGGTTGCTCGTCTCCTGGCGTCAGTGATTGGCCTTAGTCGCGGAAATAGGCCGACGTTAAATAAACGAAAAACAAAAAAAAAACGTACAACAGGCACCGACCAACACTGAATTACAACGACATATCATCATATATAACCTCAACATATTGTCTTTTTAATACATTTTTCTTTTTAATACATTTTATAAATAATGAAATATTAAACAAACATCTACATTACATTAAAAATAATTATTTTTGGTTACCTACCTTTTGTATTGAATTATAATGAAATAAAAATAAAATTTTTTATTTTCTACTGACAAAACTGAAATTGTAGTAATCCTCTTTAGCCTAATGTACGATACGTACAGGTACTAATAGGTAACAAGGAAATGCAAAATTTTATTCAACCGTAATATTTCATAATTTTATTAATAATTTATCTCTTAGTTAACTTTTTGGCTTAATCCCTATATAAGGAAAGATGTAAATACCTAATGATATTGATGTGATCAAAGTTTTATAACCTCTTTACCGGACACTCATATCACATAGATTTCGTTTAAGTATATGTTTCCTGCCCCGATGATTTATATTAACACTGAGATATCTTTATTATTTCCGCTTAAGAACATATTTTAGAAATGTTCGAAATATTTTTCGCATTTCGCGGTGGTTTCTGGCGCGGTTTCCTTCTAAACAATAGTGACCTTGCCAAAGATGTTTAATTACTTAATAATTTATTTTTTACAACTTCTTGTCTCACGTATATGGAGTAATGTCTTCTGAGGCGGCGCGGAATATATTTGGACGGGGTGTAAAAAAATTGTCTTTTAGCTTTCAATATTAAATATGTTTTAATTTCTACATAAGTAAAATTCTTATTAGTCTTATTGATGTAATAATATAATATATTACAGTGTGAAATGATAACTGTGTCTTCTGTCTTCATTTAGATTGTATTATGATTATCAATTAAAAAAATTCTGTATATTTTAGCAGCAGATTCCTAATTTGTTATTTTTACTTTATATATTTTTTTAAATTATCTTAATTATTATAATTTTGGATATAAAGAGCATGAATATTTTTTAAGGAGTCATCAACATTAGACAAATTCGAGTTGAACTGTAATAGAAGTTTTAAAAGGTAATTTTCTCTGTAAGAGATTGTAATATTATCTGATTATTTTTTTACGGTTACTGTAAGACCAGAGACATTATAAAAAAATATAGAATGCTTTTATGGAGAGACTGAAAATGGCCATCCTATGGAGAAAACGTAACTCTAGCAACTTTGGTTTTCTGTATAGGTAGCTCTGATCACACTAGCATCTAGCTTCGCATTAGCCGCCGGATGGGAAATTAAAAAATTATGTAATTTTACTTGTGACCTACACACATTTTACATGTGAGCACTTATCAACAAAACGGTAACAACCACAAATACACAAAAAAGGTGGGGGCCATAAAATAAACTAGAACAATTAACACAGGCTGACAAACGTCAAAGGTTCCTAACTTAACACTTCATTGGGTTAAGCACTACCAATACTTACAAGGTTGTATCCCATGGTGTGGTGTAAAAATTCCCAGAAAATTCCCTAAAGTTATGTTTTCTCGTGTTCTGCATAAAATGGCTATTTTTGGATGTGTCATATAATGGATATTGGCATTCTATATTTTTTATAATTTCTATGTGTGTAAGACAAGGAAATATTTATATTTATTACATACTTCTATCTCTATTTCCTTTTTTTTTATTAGAAACTACGAAATGTGGTTTGTAGACTACAAATATTTCGGGTACAATTTTTTCAATCTGTATTATAACCTTCTGAAACAGATAGATGGTTATAGAATTAATCCATATTACATATTTTTAATTTCGAAAATTATATTTTTTAAATGAGGACTGTAAAACTAGGTGTCTTTTTGATGCGACAAAACAATATATGACTATTGGTTGTTCACAGTCATTTCGTACGAATAAATTTATACAAGCAAAAAAGGCAATTATAAAAAAATTCAGAATTGAATAAGTTGCCTCTACTGCAACAGTTTACTTCGGTACTGAGTTTCTTAATTTTTATATCGATATAGCAGTTCACATTTCATTTTGTAAACTCTAGAAATATTATTTTGTTGGATTTTGATAACGAAAATAGAAAGTAGGGTAGGAAACAACTAAATTGTGTAGATCTTTTTATAGATTTAATGCCTAGAGGAAATAAATTAAAAACAGTCCCTAACTGATGTTTTGTGGCATCCTTTATCCATATTATTATTATTATTATTATCATTATTAGAAGCTTGTCAGATTATTTATAAAGAAAGCCGTTTCTCTTTTGTTGCAATAAATTACCTATACTATGGACTTATTTACTTAGGACTACATCGTATTACGTAAATATAAATCACTTTTTTTTCAAAATACAACAGCTTACACTTTTTTTAGTACTAGGTCTACTCTACTCTATTGATAGAAATCACTATTGAAATATTCAGCCATCCAGCCCATCCAAGAAATAGATCGCTTAAACAACCCTATATTGTCAGCTCGAATCCCCATTCCTCCTGACAATTTTTAATTAAATTGTATACTCGTAGATTACCTAATGCTTATTCCGAGGCTTATTCGTAGGAATTGCTTGCCAACCATTCTGGCAATGGCCTAGGATGGGAAGAATGTCAGCTTGGTGTTAATGTGAGAGATTACAATAAGTTGGTGTTTGACTATGTCCCTAATTAATGAAGTTTTACAGGATTCCCTCCTTCAAGCACTGAATGGTGGTTAGGGCTAAGTCGTTTCTAAGGCGCAAATGCGATCCGAGAAATGATAATACGCCGCCCCTCACCGCACAAATCACAGATTTTTGGGTTAATCCCAAATTGTGAATGTGATTAAAATGAGGGGTAGAGATATCATTATTAGTATATTATTATCTAGCTTTCAATCTGTATAGTACAAAGAGCAATGCCCAATATGTTTTTGAACAGGCCATAAATATAGGTAACCATTTAAAAAAAGGACAAAACAACTAAAAACTATTCAGTAGGAGTATTTTGAAATAGAATATTATGTTTATAGGCATTCAAATATAAATATTTTTTAAATATCAGGCCAACCATTTATTAGATTTTAAAATATTATGTCGTTGTGACATATGTGTCACAAACGAGCAAATAAAAGAATGAATATGCATTATATTGGTCCTTATTTGGAACAGATTATGTACGCAATGTTAATATTAGTTGACTTGCAAACGCATCCTACCTGCGCCAATGAGTTTTCTAGTGTGGGAGCACTAATATGCTTCCAGAGTGACATTCCTTTTTACTGTATTAATTTGTATATAAAGGAAACAACAAAAATTAGATACTCATTCTGAATTTGTGTTTCATATCCACCTAATCCCAATAGGACTGCAAAAATCACTATGTTGAAATTTGTAAGTATTTTCAAGTACTACTACAGTTAACAATATTTAACTAAAAAACTTAATTTAAAACTTTCTACACTAAAATATACTAAATCTTTACACGAGGTTATTTGAAAGAAAAATTTTATTAAATAACTTTTTTACACGAACAGGAATAAAATATTTTTCTCAATCTCAATCTCAATTCTGGGAAGAAATACCTTCATAGTAACTAAAGAGCAATCGATTATAAGTTAACATTAAAATCTGTATTATATCAGACGAACGGTGATGGAATTGGCTTTTATAATTCATTTTTTACAAAAAAAATATAGTCACATTCATGTCAAGATTGTTGTATGCACTATGCATAAAATTTATTTTAAGGATTTTACAGATGTTTTACAAATTAGTTGATAGAAAATAAGTTGTTCAAGAAAGTGAGTAAAACACACTAAATGTAGCTAAAATAGATATAATACTCTCGGTGTTAGTAGTAGTTGTAGTCTTGAATAGTAGGTTGAAAAGGTATAAAGTACAAAACAAATGAGTTACATAAATTGTTTAGAGTTACAATTTTGTGTTCGATACGAAATACCAGCACCTTTGTTTCGATAATGGACCTCCTTTGTTAATACAGTAGAAATATTTTATTTTAAAAAGTATACAAATGAAAATGTACTTATTCAAAATTTCCAAAAATTATAACAAATAATTCAAGGGTCACAAGCTTTAATTTCACGGCAGTTAATAATATATCTCAGCATATACATGTTATGTATTCGGATCTTCTTCTTTCTTAATATGTTTACCCATGAAATAGTTTAAATTACACTTTTTTATATAATTTTCCCTAGAATATGTAAGTAAACAATAATATTCAATAGGATACTTTTACACAGTAAAAAAAGACAAATGGTAAAATTACTAAATGGTAATCGTAATTTGCTGCAGTGTTATTTTTAACACGAACTGGGTAGTATAATAACTAAACCTTTAGAACTCATATTACACGAACGATATACCCGCCAAGTTTGTAGAAGTACTTATAAATTGTAGTAAAATTTACAAAACCCTGTGTTAAAAATGAATCAATCCGCCATAAACACGGAATAATAACACGGTGAATAATTAACTATTACACATTACCTTGTAAAATTTACTGTGTTAAATTACTTTTATGTAATGTAATAATACACCGATATGTCTAACACTGCCAAGTGTGGACTATATACACACTGATGAGTGTGGATTCAGTGTTAAAATCAGTCGGATTTTTTTACTGTGTAGGATGATTGCTTTGTAAATATATTCAAGTAACTAGTCACTTCTGAACTTTTTAAATGAAACAAACTCAATTTTTGTTTTACAATTTCTGCAATTAGTTGTCCCGCTATTCAAAATCAGTTTCTGCATAAAATAATTTTATAATTTCTTGACCATAGAAATATGAATTATCGCAAGCAAATGTGAAATATAATATTTTTTTATTTAAAGAATTTACACAATATGCTTTTCCAAATTGGTATGTTCTATGTTCCTTTAAAAAATCAATAGTAATTTTTTTAAGTTCATAATAAGAAAATTTCTAATGAAAAGTTGTGAAAAAATTTTATATTATAAAGTAACGCAGTTTCGTAGGACCAAAATTAACAAATTTAGACCTCGAAGCTTATAAGACAGCTGAATAAAATATTTGACGAAGTAGAATTTTAACAATTTTTCTTTTTGAAAACTTGATTAGTTTTTTTAATAACGAAGGATTGGAATAAACTAGTGCCTATTTCCATAGTGAAAATATTCACATGAAGAAGTATTAATTTAGTTCGCGCCTCATGAAAAAATTGGCACAGAGAAATAAAACCTAGTCAACGATTTATTTTTACAAAACTAGCTTGAGAATCATTTTTGTCCAGTAAAAAGAAAATTTTCATCTTAAATTAATTACGAATTTTTGTGCTAAATTAAAAAGAATGTGTCTCATTGCATGGTAAACGTTATAATTCCATCTAGAAATACATGTTGAAAATGATAGAAGGTTGTAGAAATTAATAAACTGCTTTAAATTGTAAATCTTTTAACTGACCACATAAGGCATAAGTCCTCCTACTACAGAATAAAAATAGAATGCTTTTAATACGTGTAACCTGACAGATACGTTGACTGAAAATATCGTGACCTATTACATTACATCGAAACCGACAATCAAAAGTAAAATCCTAGAAAATCGAAAAATATTTATCTATTATCCACCACTAGTGAACATTAAGTTGTACTTTTCTTGTAACTCGTGCAGCAACAATTTCATCTTATAATTGGTATTTCATGGTATAAATGTGTAACACAGCCCTGATTGAATCTGAATTCAGAAGTAGTGCAGGTAGTTCTAACCAAATTTATTTGTATAACCTTAGATACTGTACTTGGAAGTATATGAAATTTATAATAATTTTTGTGATGAACACCCTACACCGATTAGTGCTAACAGATATTCTCAGATTTACTTAATTTTAAAAGGTTTTTATGCTTATTATATAAGCATATACAGGGCCAATATCGGTCCTGTTAAGGGTACTGGAAAAAACTTTCATAGGAGTGAGATTTAGTGTCAAAAGGTGCACATTTAACATATATTTTGATATATACAGGGTGACTCACTACATAGGAGCACCTTCAAGGTAATTTTGTTTTAGATGGATTGCTATAAATATTTAATTATTTGTGAAATCACAAGAAAATTCTCTTTTCAACGATGTATCCATTTTCGATTTTTGATGCTGCGTTGCCAAGTTATTCAAAAAAATGTGAAAATTATGGTCAATTAAGAACAAATATTTTGTAATTTTGTAACCAAGTGACCGACCTACTTAAATGTTGCAACCACCGAATAATGATTATATTACAAAGGATGCTTTTTGTATAAACGCCAATTAAGTAAATTTCAAAGAGCATTTTTTTCATTTTTTTAATGGAACACACAGAAAAAATAATGAAATAATATTTTATTCCATTTTTCAGGTAGTATGTTAATTCTCTACAATTTTCTTGAACTAGGTTCTGTACTTACTTTGAATATTTTTACAGATATTTGCAATTTTTCTACCAGAACCATTAACTTAGATTTATAAACGGTACATATTGTAATCGTAAGCATTACTTATAAGATTTTTGTAGATATTTTAGATTTCTGCAGAAAAATTAGTCATTTGGACAGTTTCTTAAAATTTAAAACAATTTTCCTGTTATTTCAAACATATTAAAATATTTATAGCAATTCATTTAAGGAAATGGCTTTGAAGGTGCTCCTATGCAGTGAGTCACCTATGTAGTGAGTACTTTTAAAATGTGGGCTTTGACTCCATATCTCACTCCTACGAAAGTTTTTTCCAGTACCCTTAAATTGAAAAAATATCGAACTTTATCGCGCTAATGAACTACCATTGTATAGTTTGCTAAGGCATAGGTAAGTCAATAGTTTCCTATTTGTGTAACCATACCATTTCAAAGGTTTAAACTGACTTTATTTATACCTACCTATAGTATTGTAATTAACAGATCTCAAAAGTTATTTTAGCATCTTAATGATTTTTAATTGCATCATATGTTAAAAATAAAATTTACATTGAGACAGTTTGTTTTCTCCATATGCATCTGTTTCTGCTGCTTCCATTATATTTCCTGCAATGCACTGTGATACCAAACGCGTTAATAGTTTTTTGTATATTAAAGTGTTTTAAAACTCCATTGCAAACATCCAAATCGAAAAAAAAAACCGTTACCTTAAAGTGTTCCGTTTAGCGTAAGATTTACCTATTTATCATTTCGAAAACTATCTATTGACACTTATCGGTATTCTATTATAACAATAAGTATCTAAAAATGTTTTATTTTCAGGCAGTATCTCTTGCTCTTATAGCAACAGCATTTGCTCAAATTTCACCCATTTATCCATACTCAGCACGACCATTTGCAGTTTCACCTTACGTCGTACCTCATCAAGTTGTAATAACTCCTACAGCCCTACCATTAGCTCATGCATATATCAATCGTAATGCTGAGGTTCCAATTCTTCGTCAGGATCAAGATGTAAGGGAAGATGGAGTTTACCAATATGGGTATGTTACAACTATTTGCTATCATTTATATCTTTCTTTATATAGGAATTAACCCAAAAAGTTAAATAAGACATAAGTTATTAATGAAATTATCAAATATTAACGTTCAATAACGTTTTTAATTTTCTTCGTTACCCATAACCTATAACCTAGGTACAAAAAGTAATAACTTTATTATTTTTAAGATTTGTCGAAAACAACTCCATTGCGTGCCGTATGCACCACAATATTGAATTAGAACGGCATATCTTCATATAACCCCAACTTAATGTCTTTATTACATTTTTTCCTTTTAATAATGTTAGAAGACAAATGTAACGAAAATTAAAAACATTATTGAACCATAATATTTCATAATTTCATTAATAATTTATCTCTTAGTTAACTTTTGTAAAAGTTTCTTCTGCCGAATATAAAACTACTCTTCAAAATTATGTTATTAATTCCTTCAATATTTACTATGGATTTGACTGGCCATTGGATCAGTTCGATCAACAATTCGATCGAGTTTAATCAAAACTATGTTAATACATTTTTTGATCATTTGTAGCTCCCTAGTTATAGACCAATACTAATTTTCAAATATACAAAATACATTTGATCGAAGCAGAAGATTTGTTTTTCTGAGCAACATTTTGAAACCCAAGGAAGGCTGTTATCACAATTAAAGTGCCTTTTGTTACTAACTAACCATGAGTTCCACTTATTTCAATTCGCAAAGATCATCTCCTCGGTTAAACTAATTTATATTTGTTGTTCTGACATCTCTGATGAAGCAAGTAACCACGAACATGTTTGAAAAAATATTTAAAATTCTGCAAGAGAATGATATGAAAAGCTTCAATACACTTTTATAAATAAATAAATAGAGTTTCTAAAAGTACTATTCTTTTGCTATTGACAATTGAGATCAATTTATGTAAATTATGTGTTTTTGTCGCTCGTGGTCTCTATTCGTAGCTACGTGCCTCTATTATTAATCGAATTATATTTTTAGATACGAAACGGCCAACGGAATCGCTGCCGAAGAACATGGAGGTCCCGCAGGCCCCAATGGAGGTACCGCTGCCCAAGGAAGTTACAGTTACACTTCTCCAGAAGGAAGAGTTATTTCCATTTCTTACATTGCCGACGAAAATGGTTTCCGCGCTGTAGGAGACGCTATTCCAACTCCACCACCAATCCCACCAGCGATTGCAAGATCTCTTGCCTACATCGCATCTCGTCCCCAAGTCGTAGATCCATACACTCCTGCACAAAGATATTATTAGATTTAGATAATTTATTATAATACTGCCAAATACTATAAAATAAATTTTTATTTTTTTGCAAATTGGTATGTTGTTCAATGAAAATAGTGAAGGATCTAACTAAATGTGGATTGTAATAGCTATGCTGCAGCCAAATTTTTAGATAATGGAAGAAATTAGAAATTAGAAATTTTATTGTTTCTAAAAAATACCCTTTACAGTTTCATTCCGATGTGTTAAGAAAATCTGATGTGTTTTAGGGCGAGTACTATAATATCTAGTTCACTGAAGGTTGAACTCAATGGAAAGTTGAAACTCAACCGAAGATTGGCCTATAGTTAAAGAAAGCTCAACCTGCGATTGCGCTTCAACCTTAGTTAACTGGTCATTATAATACCGGTCCCAAATCATCCATTATTTTATTGATGGGAGTTAATTCTTAAGAGAAACAATAGGAAAAGTTCCTTAAACCTTCTTACTTTAAAAAAAAATTGTCTTTCCTAATATTATAATAATATATTTCTTTCCAAAAGGCTTTTAAATTATAATATCGGGGATATCAAGACACTCTATAAATCCAAGAGTAACATAGAGTCCAAAAAGTAATTTCACTGTCACTTTTAAATTGTCTACAATAAATGACTAGTTAAAAATGGTACCTAAGAAACATGCCGCAGTCTGCATACAAATCTAAAATTACAGCTATATTAATATATAAAATTACGTTTTTTGTTCTTTTATTTTTATTTTGTTTATTTTACCATCCCGGCGATGCCCTAGGATAGGAAGAAAGTTAGTTTGGTGTTAATGTGAGAGATTAAGATCAGTTGATGTTTAACTATCCCCCTAACTAATGAGGTTTTCCAGGATTCCCTCATTAAATGGTGGTTATGGTTTCTGATGCGCATGTGCGGGCCGCAGAATAATAATATGCCGCCCCGTTCCCACACAAGTGTCAAACTTTCGAGCTAGTCCTTATGATTAGAATGAGGGGTAGAGATATTATTATTACTATTAAATAATTGAATTATCGAAATGTGTAAGATAGACCACATGGTAGCATCGGAAGGTTTGGTTCTCAGCCCACTTACGTTCAAACCCAATATAACTTATAGATCATGAAGAGGTAGACCATTTTTTAAAGACTAGATAATCGAAATATACCGCAGTTAGTATTCCAATCCATATTTTTAACCTTGGCATAGTCGCTCTCCTACCATCCCAGTTTATTGACGCCCCTTCCAATTTGTATCATTGCGATCGACTATTTAAATCCCGAATTAAAATCGAATTAGCTTCATTCAGTTTTATGCTTGCCTTTTACACATATTAAGTACTGAGGGAGTCCTCCGAGGTTATATTAGATTAGGTATGCAGTATTTACTTCTTGGTTGCTTGGTGTTACTTTTGAGCTACGAAATATTTTCCTGTATAAATTTACGTTTCTTATCACAATTCTTGAACCATGGTGATATCAAATTTAAATATTTCAACATGAATATTCAAGAGGAAGCACACCACACCACCAATTATCCCTCGTCTGCGACTCGGGATAATTTTCAAAATATTCGTGCGCTCAGATAAATTTCCAGAAATAATTCAATCACTAGGGAGATTACAAGTGAAAATTTCCCATCGCCATATTTTAACCAATCAGAGACTTCTTTTTTGTTCAGTTACCATGCCAACCCAAAAAATTTTCGGAAATTTTTAACGTTGTGTGAAATTAATAAGTGGAAATTTTTCCATAATAAGTCATTTAAAATGTCAAAATAAAGACGCGGGAGTTGAATCAATACATTTCCTATGCTCGAATTTAAGTAATATTCTCAAAATTATGTTCCACCAATATTAATAGATCAAAGAAAAATGTAATATGTTTTAATAAAAAGTTCATGTAACTAAACTTGGAAAATGGTATGTTATTTCACTAAGAGATTTCGCATTTTATCAAACATATAAATTTTGAAGTAGATACTTCAGAATAATTATCAAAAATTAATGATGTTTCACAAATATTAGTAGATAAAAGTTAATAAGAAACAAAAATATAAACATATAATATAACATATAATATAAGTTTTAAGTTATTTGTAAAATATGTATGTAACTAATGTTAGAAAATGACACTTTATTTCACTATGAAAACTCACATTTTATTAAGCATAATATTTGCAATGCTCGAAGTACTTCAAAATAATTATCAGAAATAAATGTTTTCTTTCCAAAGCGGAACATTTTCAAAAATACAAACAATCTAATAAACCAGCAAATTCCACAAACACAATGACACGATGACAACTGGTGGAACTTGACCTGTAGTTGACAGTCGTAAAAATGTTTGTTATTGCTCATGGCTCACTATGAGGAATGAATGTTTGTCATTCGTAATTAAAATGTTCAATTTTGGCATAATATTTAAGTAATGGTGTGAAATTTTCTTATCGAATATTCCACGTGCTTAAATTAAAAACCGGAAAATTTTCCTCGTTCATGAATGTTTTAAAAAAATTATCCCTCGCCTGCGGCTCGGGATAATTTTCAAAATATTCATGACCTCGAGAAAATTTCCGGAAATAATTTCCGGCACTATATAGGGTTATTATAAGTGAAAATTTTAAATTTCTGGATAAATCTGATATTAGTATCAAACGATAGCTTATGAAAAGTTAAGATAGGAACCAATCCGAAATATCTATATAACGCAAACCGTTTTGCTTGATCTCAAACTGTTTAGACTTTACAGGGTGTCGAACTTGCAAAATGTCAATATTCACCTGTCAATATTTAAAAAATAATTGAAGATAGGTATAGGACATCCTATATGAAATATGTTTAGAATTCTACGTAGAATCCGGAAATGATAAAATATATAGTGTGTTCTATTTAAAATAAGCAAGTTGATGTCGACTTTCGGTATAACCGCAAGTGCCACACTCTTGAAAATATTTTGTTTTTATAAAATTCTCGAGGTTATGTCCACAACCAAAATTTCAGATAAATGAATATATTCATTCTCGAGATACGTCTAATAGGCCATCCACTTTGAGCCACCCTATAGAAACACATGCCTTGTGACCTCATAAAGTATTGTATTTTTTTTGCAAAGCAAATTTTAAAAGCTCACCAACTCTAATTACACCTCAATACAGATCATCATACTTCAAAGGCGGGTTAACAGAATAGTTTATTTTCAACTATAATATTTTAATAGTGGTGAGAAACACACCATAGTGCCCTCTTTGGGTCTTTGCTACTATCTCTGACAATTATTTTCAAATTGACAGACAGATAACGACCTGCTTTTCTGCAGTCGACGCACATTTTCCGTGGAGTAGTTGTTTTCGGCATGTCCTTCAAATATAATATTTAAGTCTAATTTTCAACGGCGTTAACGTTGCGTGACAAATCAATAGATGATACTTTTCAGCAAGTTCCACATTATTTTCCCATTTTTTGTTTGTATTTTCTTGTTACCTATTCTTATCTAGACGAACTGTACTGTACATAGTCTAGCAACTCTTTACTTTGATAGTTTGATTTTCTTCAGAGAATTTAGGTACATTAACATTATTAACAAACTTCTTAACTTAACTCTTAAGCCTTGTTTGCTTGAACTAATAACTTATTAATTATTAAATTTCATATCAATCTCTATGTAAACTTTTCATCCTACTTAGAAGTTTCTAACGAAAAAATATCACATGGATCAAGAAAGTAGCTCACTTCTTCCATACTTTTGCGTATTATTCCTGTAACATATATTAAAGGGCACTCAGAATACTATTAACTGCGTCTTGTTTAACTGGAACTTTTGAAATTGAACTCTGAGCTCTGAACTCTTGAAATTGCAATAGAATGCCCTGTATATTTAGGTACGGATTTTTTAAAATAAATCTGTCTTTGATAATGTAGAAGGTGATACTCGTATGTGTATATCTAATTTCAAGGACGAGTGTTGCATTCAAATGAATGTATCAAAAGGCTAATATATTATAAATTATTTAATTGTAGGATATGGAAATTCGAAATTAAAATATTTTCTCTTGGATTCTTATACATTCTTCAGTGAAATCATCAAAATACGTAGTGTAATAGAGAATGCCCAATTTAATTTCATGATATTTCTTCTGTTAGTTCTTCTTACAAAAAAACTGAACTTTTTTTGTTTTTATATATATTTTAACTGTTAATAATTTATATTTTCATTCGCCTCATTCCTAGCATATCTGTAGAATTCTATTCGAATAACAGTTTGAAACTCTATTGGCGATTCCAAAAATGAATGTGCCATCTACATGAAAATATTTACACCTATTGGACCGTCTGTGGTTAGCCTTAATGTTTATTAAATGTATCAGTGTGTATCAAAATATATTGTAACAAAAAACATTGTAACTCTTGTTTTAATAAACATTGTTATTATTATTAGGTATTATTATTATTATTATTATTATTATTATTATTATTATTATTATTATTATTATTATTATTATTATTATTATTATTATTATTATTATTATTATTATTATTATTATTTAAAAGAAGGTTTTGATGCTGATTGCTTCTAAAATGATAAATAACACAACACGTATTTGGGTTTGTTTAACGTAATAATTTCGTGGTGCTTGTCACTTTTTGGTATTGCAAAATTAAAAACGAAGTGGCTAATATTTGTACATCTTTATTTTTACATATTTTAAAATGGCATTCGAAACAAACCAGCTCAACACAAACTGTTGTGTTTATTTGGATATCATTACAGAAAAGGTGCTAATAGAAGTGTTTAATATAGAAGTTTGGCCTTATAGTATAAAAAGCAGTTCTTCACTCATTTTCACTTAAAAGCATGTTAACAATTTCATTATCACTTTGATGCAATTTATCTATAATTTCCTGTTATATTCATCTTATAAAAACACAATATATTTTAACGTAAAAATAACAATTATTTAACAAAAAATTATAAACACTAATAATGTATTATCATTCAGTTTTTCTACGATTTGTCACATTCATTTTAGTCCAAAATGTAAGTAAACAAAACTACCAAATGTTTCGACCCAAAAAATTCATATAATAAAAGCAGTTATGGGACATTTTACAAAACTTTTTTATTGTTTAGATATTATTACCCTAACTAAATATAAACCCACTATATTAATGGCCGTTGAATGCTAATTACTAAGTGATATGGTGTGAAATACAAAATATTTATTCGTCGTAGAATGGGCTTGTTTAAATGAGATGGAAATAGTAACGATGAACCAATGTCACCGTGTTTTTAATTAATAGAAATTTGTAGGAAACAATTTTCAACATTTTTGATTGTCACACGCGTGAGACACACAAATTTGTATCAAAAATGAAAATAAAAATATGTTTTAAGTACTCCTACAAATCTACCTGTGTTAAAAATTATTTCGTGTGGGAGCAAATGATCCAGTTCCAATGTGATGGTGACTATTTATTCTGTTTTAATTTGTATATAAAGGAGGCAGCCAGTCTTAGATAATCATTCCAAACTTGTATCTCACATCCATCTAACCTCGATAAGACTGCAAACATGCTGAAATTTGTAAGTATCCTTAAGAACTGTATTAATTCTGTCTGCATTTTTTCATTAATTTTAAAACATTTCCTACAATTAGATTAAAGAAAAAATATTTATAACAATAATAATAAAAATTATAATAATAATAATAGATAATAATAATAATAATAATAATAATAATAATAGTAATAGTAATAGTAATAGTAATAGTAATAATACCTAATAATAATAATAATATCTCTACCCCTTGTTCCAATCACAATGATTAGCCCTAATGCCTGAAACTTATGTGGGAGTGGGGTTGGCATATTAGTATTTCGCGGGTTGCTTTTGCCCCTCAAGAATGAATACCTACAATTTTATTTTAATTAATAATTTTCAGTCATTGTGATTAGAATGAGGAGTAGAAATATTATTATTATTATTATTATTATTTGATAAAAGATCATATAATGTAAAAAGTTGATTTCAGTTTGGTTCTTTGACCTCTTCGAATTAAATAGGAGTTGATAGCTACAGAAAAAGTAAAATAGTGTATAAAGAGGGCCATAATATTGTAGGACAACAATTTTTTTATTTTAAAATGATGTAGAGTAAAAGTGTCAAACCTTTCGGTTCAAAAGTTAATACACACATCGTTATATTTCAAGAATACAAAAAAATATATATTTTAAAGAAAAATGGATACATTTCTTATGCTTACCTTACCCTGGAAAGTTGAAATTGTGACATAATTTATTCTTTTATTAAATCAGAACACTAGATGAAAAACTACATATTGTATAAAAAAAAAGTTGAATTCAGTTTGGTTCCTTAAGGTTCTTAGAATTAAATATGCAATGATAGTTAGAGGAAAAATAAAATTAGTGCATAAAGAGGGCATATTTCAATATAACATTTTAATTTTAAAATCATTTAGAATAAAAGTGATAAAGCTTTCGGTACAAAAGATCTATCGTTATATTTCAAGAATACAAAAAAAAATATTTTAAAGAAAAATGGATACATTTCTTATGCTTACCTTACTCTGGAAAGTTGAAATTGTGACATAATTTATTCTTTTATTAAATCAGAACACTAGATGAAAAACTACATATTATATAAAAAAAAAGTTGAATTCAGTTTGGTTCCTTAAGGTTCTTAGAATTAAATATGCAATGATAGTTAGAGGAAAAATAAAATTAGTGCATAAAGAGGGCTGTTATATTTCAATATAACATTTTAATTTTAAAATCATTTAGAATAAAAGTGATAAAGCTTTCGGTACAAAAGATCTATCGTTATATTTTAAGAATACAAAAAAATATGTTTTCAAAGTAAAATCGATATAATTTCTTTTGTTTTAATGATTGCCTACCTTACTCTGAAAAGCTAAAATTATGACCCAATTTGCTTTTTAATTAAATCAGAAAATACTGGACAAAACCGTTCAAGAAATGAAATCTGGAGGCAGGAGACAGGAGGCGATTAATGATTATGAAAAACAGATGATTTATTTTTACTCTTGATAAATTGTCAAAAGGATAACGCGTGATAATCGTGAACATTATTATTGTTATTGTTATTATTACTATCATATTATACAAATAGATTTGTTTTCTTAAAAATACTACAAATATAATATTGAAAAATATATGGTTTCAGATATGTTTAGTATATAAACAGTTAAATCTTATTATTTACTGAACAATGTTTACGCATTCCAGGTGGTAATTTTTGGATTAGCGACGTCAGCGTTAGCTCAAGTTTACCCGTTTGCAGCATCGCCTGTTGAGGTCAATCCCTATGGCGTAACTCAATACGCTCCTTCAGTTCAAAATTACATTCCAATCGTTCGTCAGACTCAGGACGTAAGGGAAGACGGAACTTATCAGTATGGGTAAGTAACGCTAATCTTTCTGTTTTAGTATTAATATACACATTTATTCGTCCACATGCCTAAATATTTCAGAGAAAGGAAGCAGGGTATACGTATAAAATTTAGAAAAATGAATATCGTAATAATAAAGTTACCGTTGTTACGCCAATGGAGACGCTCACCTTTAAATTACATTCAAATAATTCATTTAAATAAAAGTAGATGAAAATGAACGTGACATTTAAATTATTTTATACATTTCCAATACTGTCTTGTGCGTCAGTTTCTGTTGCCCCCTGATGCGTTATTTTGATTTTTTTGTGGACCTGCCAGTATTTACAATTGACTATATGCATAGTGTTTCAGTTTCTATTCTGAGTTTTGACATTTGGAAAATCAAAAGAGATACGAACTACTTAAAATTTTCATGAAGTCAAGTTGCTTTGCTTATTCAGGTGTCCGATAATATGTCATTGGCATAGTTATAAAAAACCTATTTGTTTTCGAAACAAACTAAAATTTTTAAAAATATACTTTATTTTCTTGTTACACTATTTATAAATATAGCTAGTACTGTCATTTTTATATTTCGAATCAACATTTTATGTTTTTAAGCTAATAAGTTATCAATAATCAAATAATTTTTTTTAAATACCGACCTATTAATATATTTCCTGTGAACATAGTAATAGAAATATCTACTTGAAAATTCAATTTTTCATTCTATTACCTTAAAAACCTCAAAGTTTATTTTGATACTATTTAATTAATAGAGGAAAATAATACAAACATATATTGACTTGAAATATAACACTGGCTTTGCTCTCTGTAAACATGAAATTAGGAGCAGTACCTAAATAATAAATAGATACCATTGTTAAAAAAATTCTTGAACTGCGAAATTAGAATATCAGGTTTTATCTACAATATCATATCTCTTTTTTTTTTGTAAAATACATCTTGGAGACATGAAACATCGAAGATCATTTTAAGTTGATTTACCTTTGTAGATGGATATGTACGTCAATCGTTTGTATTTAGTACGTCAATTTCGATAAATGGTATTAAAAATGCTGATTCCATTTAAAAATAAATAAAATGATGGTTATAACTATAATATTAATAAAAATCTAAAAATACCAAGAAAAGTTACAATGAGAAGTAATTTTTTTTTTTGATATTGCTATAAAAAAAGCGTAAAAAATCGTTTTTCCTAAATGTTTCTCTTCTATTAAAAAAGCCTCGATAACAAATGAAAATTGTTTCACTTTCTCCACGGTATATTGGGCACTATGCAAGAATAAACTTTGTGTAAATTTGATCAACTTTATATCCTTTACACCTTCGGAGATCTCTAAATGTCCATTATAGTTTTTCTTCTTTTCTAATATTACTATATATTTAAAAAAAGGCCAGGTAAGGTAAATAGTATGTTCAGTTACGTAATATTCAGACCTTTTTTGCATACTTTAATGTCGAAGTCTTGTTTTGGTTCTAGTAGCACCTCAAGCAACTATCTGTAGGCTTATAACCATAAATTTCTAAATATAAGAGTATATTATTGAAATATTTCATTAAGTGGATGTGCTCTCTAAGTACATGTGCTCCTAAATAGTTTCTAAAGTAAATAAAAATAGACTTTACATTTATATTCATAAGACTATTTTACACAGATTTTATCAAATCTACTTCTTTAAGCAGTGTTCACTAGTATACTAAAAAAATTCAGTTTTTACAGTCGTTCTGATTACTAATTAAAGTCACTTTTATTCTTTCCACATGTGCGCACTGTCTAAAGTTTGTAACAACCTTTTCCTCTAAAACCAATAGTAAAAGTTAGTAGCAACAGAATTAGCCGTAAAATTAACGTATTATTTATTTGCTATTTTTCCATTTATCAAACTCTGCGTGTATTAAGATGGCTTACAAGAAAAGAAATACATCTTATATAGCTTGTGCCCTTTCAACTAAACTGTGTCTTTGAGTTGCACAACACGATTGCAAATTGAGCTTAAGACAGAAAGCCCATCTATTGCAAAGCCATTTCAAGATGGGCATTGCAAAGTCCAATTGAAAAGATGTTTCAATAGGAAAGCTAAATATTACTGGTTGATAGTTGAATTGATTTTGTGCAAACTGTATATTATATGAAATTATATTTTTTGAATGCGCCATCCTGCAGTCTCTTTCAAACTTTCTGCAAACACTATTTTTCCACAACTCACTGTATAGCAAAGATACTGATAAATTATTTCAAACATTTATCTTCTTATTTTTAGATATACCTACTTTAAACCCTAATTCCTTTGAAGGGCAATGTTTGATCAGTTTATATTGAACTCCCCTGTTACTTTACCTATACGTAACTTGACTGAACATTCGCAATTATTATTAATTAAACTATATTTCTGCAGATATGAAACTGCTAATGGAATCGCTGCTGAAGAAACTGGAGGACCTGCAGGCCCCAATGGAGGAACAGCTGCTCAAGGTGGCTACACTTACACTTCTCCCGAAGGTAGTGTGATTTCCATTTCTTACGTAGCAGATGAAGGAGGTTTCCGCGCTGTAGGAGACGCTATTCCAACTCCACCACCAATCCCACCAGCGATTGCAAGGTCTCTTGCCTACATTGCCTCTCGTCCCCAATACGTAGATCCCTACACTCCTCCTCAAGCATACTACTAAATATAGATAATTTATTGTAAATATAAAACTTATAAAATTAATAAAAACATAAGTATATAGTTATTTTGCAAATTAAATAGTATTCCTTTAAAGACATTCAGTTATTTTCCAGTATTTTAATCTGAAAAATCATCATACTCCCCAAATGTTTACGATAAGCTGTTATCTGAATAAGTACAACTAATTGATATCTACGCTTTTCAAAATCAAAATAAAAAATGTAAAAATACTCATGGTGGCCTATATTCAAAATAACGAAACTGGTGGTTATGCAGAAGCAGTTCTGCATAGCTGAAGGCGCTAAGTTGCCACTGTTATTAATATTTGCGGCAATTAGATTGAATGACTAATTCTACAGCTGGATTAAAAGTCGATAACCCCTAGCTACAGAACTAATATTTTAAGTAAAACGTCCTGCAAATGTTGATAATAACGAAATATGCCATGTTATTTTATTA
The DNA here is from genome assembly GCA_963924545.1 of Pogonocherus hispidulus. NCBI lineage: Eukaryota > Metazoa > Arthropoda > Insecta > Coleoptera > Cerambycidae > Pogonocherus > Pogonocherus hispidulus. The sequence continues at coordinate 30,397,063 of OZ004694.1, read as the reverse complement.
ACTAAACCTCCCGTTACTATAATAATATGATAATAGCTACGAGTGTATAATAATCTTATAAAACCGTTTTAATAAGCTATCTCAATAAAAATTTCTTTAGAACATTAGAACAAGTACAAGTACAAGTATACCTGATCTACACCAGTGACATACCATAGTTAGAGCAAAACACAATAGCCACGTTTGCAGATGATACTGCCATTATTGCGACAGGCAAGGGCTATGAAGGTGCTGCAAATAAACTGCAAACATCAGTTAACCAAATCAATAACTGGACGAGAAGATGGCGTATCAAGCTGAATGAAACCAAATCAGTGCAGATTAATTTCACAAATAAAAGAGAACAACAAACACCTATTAACATGAACAATGCCCAGATTCCATATGCAAACTCAGCAAAATATCTAGGCCATCACATTAGACGCAAGACTTTGTTGGAAAGTCCATGTTAAAAAGAAAAGAGAAGAGCGAGACATCAGATATATGAAAATGTACTAGCTACTTGCTAGACACTCCTGCTTATCAACTTACCAGTATGGACCTATGAAATACAGCTCTGGGGCTGTGCCAGTAAGAGTAATATATTAATCATTCATAGATTTCAGTACAAAGTACTGCGGAACATCGTCAAAGTGCCTTGGTACATCAGAAACAGCGACCTCAGATGGACACTGTAGAGCAGACAATTATTAAATTTGCAAGGACTCACGAACAACGACTCCATCAGCATGTGAACATCGAGGCCATCCAACTCCTCGATAACACTAACATAGTAAGAAGACTCAAGAGGGTTAAGCCTTTTAAGTTAGTGAATTGATTATATCAGTATAAAAGCAGAGTATTGTGCGTTATTACACGTTAGTTTTAGTATAATAAAGTTACCAGACTCTAAGGTACACTAGTGAGTAAGACCTTAGCGTTAAGATTTTCAACTTTTGTTAAATTAGGATAGAACCAAATTTACTCATTGATCTCCCTTTGATCAGATTGTAATAGCCGCAAATTACCCTTCAAGGGGTATTTTCTATATAAAAATTAAAAAAAAATTAGAACAAGTAACTTCTAGATTTGCTAGTAAGTACATTTATTTAGAGGCTTCGCCTCCGTTGTCAAGCGGACAATGGTGTCTGACTTGAGGTTTCCACGCATTTAGCGACACTACGGTTGGAATCTCGCCACCGGTTAACTTTTTCTAATTGCTATTGTAATAAATTTTGTGCGCATAATCATGTATGAAATAGGGAAGAAAACAGCATTTGGTGCGCTTTATAAAAATATAAACAATTTAATAGAACTTAAAATCTTCTATTTCTATCAGAGAAAAAAGCATTGAAAGCAAAATTTATTTATTTAATAGAAAACAAAAAACCGGACTGTCAGCCAGATAGACAAATATCCTGTATTAGGATATCAGCAGGGACTATAAAGACAAAAATTATTGGAAAATATATGTTTTCAAATTTAAGCAACTATAAGTATAAAGAGGCCAAAAAGATATATATGTCCAGTAAATTAAAAAAATACCGTTATCACTACGTTTTAATTTTATTTTAAAACATTTAAATTATCGGGCCAAGAAACATGCTAGTTACGTTACAACAATGAAGAAGAATCGGCATTACGCCTTTGATTTTAGTGTTCTGGGAAAAACAGATATAGGGCAACAGCGCAACATCATGTTAGTGCATATCGTGAAAATATAGCGTGGTCTCATTCAAACCACACGAGGAACTGATTTGGCATCTTTTTTATTGGTGGTGGCAACTCTGGCAAACGAGAATGGGACTCGATATTTTGTTTATAGATGATGACTAAAAAAATACGATAAATTTTATCTGTGAATATTAATTTATTAATATAATTATGTGACGTTGTACTTTGTATTCGGTTCGATAGCCAGGGGGGAAAGTCGCCCCAACAAAGTTTGCCCCAAAAGGCACCACAAATACCTAATTTACAGGCATTATCTACCTAATATGTTTACTGATTTTATCTAAACATATGTTAAGATATTCAAATATATCTCGTAACCTTTTGGTGATTCCTGGTGAAAAAGATTGTATTAGTTGCCATTCTCTGAGAAGCTATTGAAAAAATAAATATGATGTACGATATCTAAATCAATACTCCTTCAAAAACTGTAGGAACATGAATATGTGGTTGAATGAATACGTTTGAAGTTACAGCAAAAAAATATTGACAAGTTACCTTAATTTAGTCTTCAAAAATGACACGCTTTACGACAACATTTCAATCTATTATTTTTATAGATTTTAATTTGGTACCATGTATTTTATTTTTAGCACACGTTTTGTTTTTCTAAAAAGTATAAAGGAATCAGCTGCGGTACAGTTCATAAAATGAATATATAAGGTATTCCTGATTTATAACATCTCTAAATGTCTGTCGATAAAAAAACCAAATTAACATATTTAATGAGACCAGCCTAGAAATTTCAACCTTGAACAATATTTCAAAGATGTATTTAGAAACATACCGATTTGCATATTGCGGTCTTCATTTATGTACGTATCAGCTACAGTTACTTGTTATATATTAAGATTATATGCAGATTAAAGGATGAACACAACTCAAAATAAATTTTAGCGAGAAAAGCGAAAGTTACACTTGATATGTTGTAAAACTAAATCCATTTTATTTTAAACCGATGTATGTTATTTCATACCTACTTGTTATAAAATTTTTACACTCTAGGTATTCTTTAGTTGCGGAAAGTATTGACCGCATACGGTGATAAGGACCTTTTATAATCTACTACATAAACAGGATGGTTGATTAAAAACCGTTTCTTAGAAGAGAGGAGTACCTAGGTACGGCTTATTATTTTTTTCTAAAATTTTGTAAAAATATAACGACTCATTTCCTGTTTAAGGAAACTATTTTCAAAATAACAGCACTTTCGGTTATACTGGAATTTCTTATTGACTTGGTATTTTTTGATATTTTTTCAGCCATCTTGAATGTATATTCTTTAAACAGGGCATGAGCCATTATGTATATACTAAAATTTTTAGAAAAAACGTAATGAACTGAACATCTAATACATCTACTGAACAATTTTAATCAGTCACTCAGTATATTTACCACCTCGGAAGTGCAGTGGGCTGGAGGAGCTTGTTGTGGAAGCATTTCTCTGTCACACTCTATATTACGGTTTGGGTTTGATTCCCAGCTCAGGCACTGGCTGTAGCGTTGGTGGGTATGGGGTGCTTCTCTGTGGCTTTGGTTTGGGAGTTGTCTTATTTATGTGGTGTTTTAATATAATTTAATATTATGCAGGTGATAGTTTCTTACAAAATAATTATTTTAACTTTACTACACTAAAAATGGTTTAGTTTTATACCTTGAATAGACATATTTTCTATTTGTATATAAAAGTTTCCTATAAAAAGTATTACAAGTAAGTAATATTACTTGTAATAATTCTATCTGTAAAATTACAATGGTGTACGGTTATGCAATATCAGTAATAGGTATTCAAAAGTTATTTATTTTTACAGAATTTTAATAAAAAAAAATTGGACAGAGTTATATTTTTACTATTCTTTCGATGCGTGCCTTTTAATTTAATTTAAGAATTACATAAAACCAGATTGAGTAAAAATTTGTACACTAAAGTTATTAATAAGAAGGTAATATCATTGACTATAATATTCACTGATATTAGGATATCCTGTATTAGGACAAATAATCCTGTATCAGGATATTGGTTTTTTATTGAAGAAATAAATTCTAAGTATTTTAACGGCCAACAACTTTGTAAATGTTCAATATACACTTCATTTTTATAAGAATAATAACAAGAATATTACTTCTTTAAATAATTTCTATATCAAAAAATACTTGAAAGGCACGTTTTTCTTCTCAAAAACCAGTGCCCGAAGATATAAGAAAAACTATCAATAGCTATGATCTTCCGATAAAACTTGCAGTGACAAGAGATGTACTTGAATGTCTCAAAGGTTAAAATGCTGCAGTAATTGTAAATATACACACTGTAGTAACAGTACAATCAACAATATTAATTCTAATTACAAAAATGAAGATTTATAGTATTCTAGATATTCTTCTTCTAGATTCCTAGAAGTATTTTTTATTTTTTCAATGTTAAATGTATTTTTGTTTTTCTTAGTTGCTTTTTCCGAGGCTTTTTCTAGTAAAATCTAATATTGACTTTTCATAAAAGAAATATATATGATATCAAATAATGGGCAATGTGCTTATAAGCAAAACCTTTTATTAAAGTTCATATTAATTTTTGAACATCTTCTAACAAAACATGTTCCAATAATAAATTTTATATTACTATTATCAGAAAATAATTCATTTTACTTATTTTTAAATTGTTCAATTCCTTTCATTTACAAAATATTATGGAGTTGAGGCACCCAGAACAAATACACTGATAAAAGTACAGCAGTAGTTTAAGTGAAACTTGAACCTTGAAGTAAATCTTAAAATTTTTACTAGTTTTACAAAGAAATTAACTCTTCCATAACAACGAAATTAACAGAGCAATCTTCGCCTACATATCCTTTATCGATTAATAGAAAAAGATGTCTTTATCTGGAATAGTTCCGGAGGTATCACGATGTAGGTACTCGTATGTGTGAAAAAATAAGAAAATTTTATTTAACAGATTTGACATTTTTCGTAATAAAAATTGTTGGACCTACCAAAAAATGTTGTAATTGGCCATTCTAGATGACTAAGAATCTTCTCTATCATTTTGTAAAGATCACATGTGGTTGTACCTAAAAAAATTTTTAGTTACAGCCACAGGTGATTTAGGTAGGTCTTTTTTAATTTTTTGCGAGAAGGATGCGACTTTTTCCTGGTTTTTCAGACCACTATGCATATGATCATAGTTCTAGCACTGGCAATGTCGGTGGACCATTTCTATGCGTTTTTCAATGTGTAATCCTTTTCCAGACAGTCTCGTGCTTTGGATTTGGGTGTTGAAAAATGTATGTGATATGATGTTTCTAATATACAAATTAATATTATATATGAATAAAAATGGATTGTTCTCTCATGTGTGGGTTATGATAAGATCTTTTGTTATGAGTCCTTATTTCGTTTTAAATTACTTGTCTACTTGATTAAATCTTGTGTAGGAGTCATATGGCACTCATAGTAAGAGGAATTACCTGAATACGCAAAACGTAGTTAGAAAAGATGTGAATAATTTTAAATGTAATAATATTAGTAGGGGATTCAGTAGGGGGATTCAGTTTCAGTTTATTCAACATTATACTATTTCAATTTACAATTTTACAACAACTTAATTTTTACAATTTACAATATTAACTTTTTTAGTTACAAACCCGCCTAAGCATAGCTTGTGTGCGGTATTAGTGTTGACATACATATACATACAATTTAATGCTATGATCAACCACTAGGTCTTTATCTATATAATATTTCAAAATATCGATTACTGAAGAAAAAACACAAAATTACAAACAAAAAAACTTTAAATATATAATACCTATACATACACATATACATATAGAGTGACTGAGAAATTGAAAAGGACTGGAATAAACTACTGAATAAGATGAGCCAAGGTATAAGAATATCAAATACAAAAAATGCCTTACTGGAAATCTAGAATTCAGTGTTATTGAACACATAGTGAAAATATTGTTTCTACTTGATGAAAATTTTCTTTTATAAACAATTTTATTTCTTTCTTCAAGACATTTAATGATTTTATATTTTTAATTTTCTTTGGGAGAAAATTATACAGTTTTGGGGCATAAAAAAATAGACTTCTGCGGACATGAGATTTTCTATATAGTGGTACCATTAATGCTTCATTATATACTGATCTTGTGGAATAATTATGAGTTGGTTTTGAAAAATCATTTAAATTTGATGTTATCCATAGCAGTGCTTGATATGAATATAGCTTCCGAACAGGCAGAATATCAAATTCATTGAACAAAATAGTTGTCGAATATCTTGCAGGCTTCTTGAATAACACTTTAAGCAATGTGTTTTGAGTTGTTTGAAGACCACACAAGGAATTATCATATAACCCACCCCATATTAATATGCAATATCTAATTAGAGATTGCACTAGTGCATCATAAATTACAAGTAGCAGTTTTCTCTGCATTATATTTCTTAACTGGTAAAACTTATACATGAGTTTTCTAATCCTTGAATTAGTATATTCTATGTGATCATTCCATCTGAGGTGCTGATCAACCAAAACACCAAGGTATTTTATATTTTTTGTTTTATTTATAGTTTTACATTTACAATTTGTTAAGGTACAGTTATGTATTTTTATATATTTTCTTTCAGGTTGATCTGCTGCTGTTAGTGAAAATGTTATAAATTTAGTTTTATCTATTGAGACTCAAAAGGCTCTCATCTAAAAAGTTTTTAATCATTAACATGCCCTTTTCAGCTTTTTCATATACATTGTCCCAAGTATCATCCACAAATACCACACAAGTATCATCCGCAAAAGATATTACATTCCCAACACATTCCCATTACGGGCCCAACACCGTACCCTGTGGGACGCCCCTGGTAATCAATAAAGGGTCACTAAGAGTATTATTAATTTTAACCTGTTGCCAACGACCCTCAAGATAGTTTTTGAATATCGTTAGGGAAGTGCCTCTGACACCTACCGACTCCAGTCTGCTTAGCAACAGACTGTGATCGACTGTGTCAAAGGCTTTCGCCAAATCAAGGAAAACTCATATATACTTTTTATTATTGTTCATATTTTCTATTAATACTTTATTAAATGCAATTACTACATCCTCTGTACTTAAATTTTTTTGAAAACCAAATTGGTGATTACTTAAAATTTTATTTTTTTGTAAATATTTAACTAGTCTAGATTTCAAACATTGCTCTAAAATTTTTGCAATGGTATTTATCACAGAAATTGGCCTATAATTTGTTGTTTGATGTTTATCTCCTGATTTAAATACAGGGGTTACAATAGATTTTTTCATAGCAATTGGTATATGACCCGTAGAGAGTATCAAGTTGATAATATGAAGCAGTGGTGTTATCACATGTAAGTGTATATTCTTAATTGTCTCAGGATATATTCCTTCTGAACCACAGGCAAATTTTTTTTTCAAATTGAAAATGTGTTCTATTATTTCATTTTTGCTAGCAGGATATAAAAATAAACTATCATTTGGCGAAAAATTTTCTTTATACTTTACATTTTTCTTAGAATTGATATTACTAATCATTAATTGACCTACATTAGTAAAAAAGTATTGAAACAATTTGACACTTCTTTATCAGTTTTTAAATGTTCACCTTGATTGTTGTCTATATTGTATACCTCTGTTTTATTTTTTTTATATTTATTCGTCGCTTCATTGACAACATTCCAAATTTGTTTGAAGTTACATTTTGCATTATTTAATTTATTTGTGTAATATTGAGTTTTAGTATCTTTGATTAATTTATTTAAATAATTCCTATACACAGTAAAAAAATCCGACTGATTTTAACACTGAATCCACACTCATCAATGTGTATATAGTCCACACTTGGCAGTGTTAGACATATCGGTGTATTATTACATTACATAAAAGTAATTTAACACAGTAAATTTTACAAGATAATGTGTAATAGTTAATTATTTACCGTGTAATTATTCCGTATTTATGGCGGATTGATTCATTTTTAACACAGGGTTTTGTAAATTTTACAACAATTTATGGGTACTTCTACAAACTTGGCGGGTATATCGTTCGTGTAATATGAGTTCTAAAGGTTTAGTTATTATACTACCCAGTTCGTGTTTAAAATAAGACTGCAGAAAATTACGATTACCATTTAGTAATTTTACCATTTGTCTTTTTTTACTGTGTACCTTTTAAATTCATTTGCACGTTCTTCATTCATTAGTAGGTAGTAAATATTATTATACCACTTTTAGTTAAATAGTAATGCAATAATTCAAGTTATATGTATTATACCTTCTTGTCTTTTTCAACTTCACATAAAATTTTAGCGTCAATTTGTAAATTTTGTATAGTAACATACCTACTTTTCGAGATATTAATTTGTTTAGGAAAAACTTTATATGGATCTCTAAAATATTTTTTCTGTAAATAAGCCATAGCCTACCTACCTACATAAAATTAAAAATCTTTTAATCTAGCCTTCCACCTCAAATAATGCCTAATTACGTTACATCCAAACCAACCAATATCTAACCACTGACCATACCGACTTGACGTTTTGGCGAATGCGCCAGTCAAACTATTATTATCTGTTCTTTAAGCTGTTTGTAATTATAAATAAACACAAAACCTGTATCGGATATACAAGTATTGCAAGTATTTCTCGCGCATTCAAGATAACAATTAATTCTTGCAATTATGGTTCACCTAGCCACTAAATAACATACCTATATGCAGTTCAGTTAATTTTCAAGTTAACTCCATGTACTCTTTTTATGGAATTCAAATATATTTCGTGGTTACCTATTCTAGAAGAAATACATTCTGCAAATGGTATTCAGCAATATAAAAAAGACGATACAATGTACTTTCCATATAGCGTTGCGTTATAATGACAACATCCATGTGAAACAAAATAAATCGAACATGACACAAAGTACAAGACGATGAAATGTTTAACGTGCGAAACGGGGGAGCTTTCAGAAGGAAAAAATGTTATATGAATCTCATTAGCGATTCTGTATAACTGCATTCTGCATGACTATATAAATATCAACATTTCTAAATAAAGATGGATGTTTGAAGGAGATGCCGTAAACAATTACTCCACGGACAATGTGCCCCGACTGGCATTGCATTACATCGGCATCCCTATATGAGTCGCCACATCGTTCATCGAGACCAACTATCAGACACTGACCGGTTTCGCGCTTATTGTGCGCTCATCAGAGTGCCCTAGGTATAGTGAACTCGATGAACGATGCTGCGACATGATTGCCTAATGGGCCTCGTGAATGTTAGTGGTGGTGAGAAACACACCGTAGTGCCCTCTTTGGGTCTTTGCTACTACCTGTCTGACAATTATTGTCAAATTTACAGACAGATAACGACCTGCTTTTCCACAGGTGCCATTACAGCAGTGTCCTCTATTGTCTTTAAGGAAGACAATCCTACTTATATATTTAAGGATAATAATAATAATAATAAGTAGAGGTCACTGCTGTAATGGCACCTGCGGAAAAGCAGGACGTTATCTGTCTGTCAATTTGACAATAATCGTCAGACAGGTAGAATAGCAAAGACCCGAAGAGGGCACTACGGTGTGTTTCTCACCACTACTAAAGATGGATGTTTAGGTTGCTAATTTCTAGGCAATTTTAGTAAGAATTTATAAATCTCAAGGAATTTACTATAAAATGTACTACGAAATCACTAAATATATTAAAATATCTAAATAGTATGATGACCCATTTCTCAAATTCAATAGCTCACAATTCAAAAAATCTTTCGTCATTATAATATCAATCCTAGCTCAATCATATGATCGTGGCACTCATAGATTAGGTGTTATTGACACTGTTACGACACAAACCGTCTTTTCATGATAATTATCAAACAAATAATATAAAGATCTACTATATCAAAACTGGAACAAATAACGCTTTTTGAGATTTTCAATATATAATTTAGAAGGTCGCAGAAAATTAGGTATGTTATATACCTATGCCAAAAGTTTTCTTTTGAACTTACAGGCTGCTAGGAGCCGCTTCCTTTTCATTCTGGAATTTATCTATTGGTTCAGTTTATTAATATTTCGGACTTTATTAATACAAATAATTTCAAGATTTTATCTCTTACAGTACTACTGTACTTTATACTAGAAGGTACTTCTATAAAAAAAGAGAAAGTAACTAAATACATATAGTAGTAAAGATAAATATTTAAAATCCTAATCCATTAAAATCCGAAGCCATTAAAAAATTCATTTTTACATGTATTTACATCACTAAGTAGATACTGTAAACAGATGTAAATACTCGACGAGAACCAACCTAGTTCGAAACTGATCTATGCCAGCCTATTAATGTTATATATAGAGGGTGTTACAAGTGTTAAAACATCATGACAAACACGTGGGCGTGTTTTACGAACAAAAACAAGCAAAAGCTCGTTACACTTTTGTCCTAGCTTAATTCGTTTTCAAGTTATGGTATCAAATGGTAACAAATATGGTATCTTCCATCTTTCTTGTATTTCTAATTTAGGTAAAAATTTAAATGTTGATATCAACAGAAATTGCGCAATTCAACTGTAACCACTATTAAACACTACTACATCATCTTCAGGCACCTTCAGGTATCAGGAAGGCATCTTCATCATCTAAAATTCAAAATAATTATTGAAAGGACTTCCTTGAACTTGATTACTTCTATAAATATTTAATTTGAGCCTAAAATATTAGAGAAACGAAGAAGATGAAAGATACCATATTTGTTAAATATGAAATCTCAAATTTAAAAATGGTGTTTTTTAAATTGTAATCAGTGGTGTCATATATTTTTTTGCCTAAGATTACAGACGTACCCTGTAGGTATCTACGCCACTGGTTATAGTAGTTGAAATACCATATTTCGGTAATAAATGTCGCATCGTTAGTTCAAATAGTACACAGTAAAAAAAGACAAATGGTAAAATTACTAAATCGTAATCGTAATTTGCTGCAGTGTTATTTTTAACACGAACTGGGTAGTATAATAACTAAACCTTTAGAACTCATATTACACGAACGATATACCCGCCAAGTTTGTAGAAGTACTCATAAATTGTAGTAAAATTTACAAAACCCTGTGTCAAAAATGAATCAATCCGCCATAAATACGGAATAATTACGCGGTGAATAATTAACTATTACACATTATCTTGTAAAATTTACTGTGTTAAGTTACTTTTATGTAATGTAATAATACACCGATATGTCTGACACTGCCAAGTGTGGACTATATACACACTGATGAGTGTGGATTCAGTGTTAAAATCAGTCGGATTTTTTTACTGTGTACCCCAAGTTGTAGAGCGGTATTCTTATTCATTAAAAAGTTATAAAATATTTTTTTTCTCGAAAAATTTTAAACCCTTATGCAACCCTTATGCAATCCTTAGAGTGCAAAGAACTTTCATCTATTACATTTACCAAATTGATTACCAAAATATGGAGAATGAAAAATCGAAATTGGCAGGTTCTAGAATGTTTCTTAAAATTTAACAATTTAATCATTTATTTATCCACTACTTAATTTCTACACTGTGTCTCGTCCCCATGATATTTCAAAATTAAAGTATTATCTGAATATTTAAATAAATATTTATATAATCAATTTTTTACTGTCTGTTTCTCAAGGAATTTACTATAAAATGTACTACGAAATCTCTAAATATATTAAAATATGTAAATAGTATGATGACCCATTTCTCAAATTCAATAGCTTACAATTCAAAAAAATCTTTCGTCATTATATAATATCAATCCTAGCTTCACCTTTTTTTTGTAAAGCTTCAGACGCCGTCAGTAAATTTTGGGATTGTTCACTCTGTCTACAAAGACTAACACGTTCCACAATTTTATCTGTAGAATACCTACTTTATTACAGTAGGTATACGAAATAGTGATCAATTTTAAATTTAACGGTATTTCTCCAAAATCAGTTTAGAAATAAAATAAGCTGCATTTAGATATTAGTTACTCTTATTTTATTTGGGTATTATGCCACTACTGAAAAATATATAATCAAAAAATTTATAATTAACCTCTGCGCTGATCAGTCGACGGAGACGGTTGGTTGTTTTGAAAAATATCTTTGCCTAATCAAGAAAGTTCACACTAAAAAGCAGATTAACAATATATAGTATTGTTAATCTGCAAATACACATATATGAGTGATCTGATATACACATCACTTAAAAATTTTTACGTTTCGAAAACGTATCCGTTTTCATTATCAAAATTTTAAGTATGACTTATGTACAGAATAATATGACACTTTGTAATTTATTTTGTTTATGGGCATATTAGATGTTAGTCGATTTTATTTCTATTTATTCTATTCTTCTATTTATTCAAAATTTATAGAAATATAACAATCAACTTTTCAAATTCTCTTCTTTTAATATAATCTTTGTGTTTTCCGATCCGAACATTTTGAGGTCTTGATGTTTCATCCACATAATGTTTATTACACTCACATGGTACACTGTAAATGTAGTATTTTGACCTTTATAAATTATTTTTTGGCCGAGTCTTTGATAAAATTGTTCGTAAAGTATTATTCGTTTGAAAAACCGTTCTAATTTAGAACATATTACCAATTCTTCGTAATCTTTCAGATAGACCAAGTACTTATGGAACTTTTAAGGTACACGAAATTTTAGATTGTTTTATTTGGTCGTTTTTCTTATTTTTAATGCTTTCAAATGCTAAGCAAAACCTTCGGGATACTGATTATTATTAACTAACACATTTTTAATAAATTCTAATTCATTTGTTAAAATTTCGTCTCTTGAAGACATTAATTTAGCATTATCATATAAACACTTAAAAACACGTTTATAAATAAATAACACGCCACAAATAAATACTTTCATACATTATCTTATAGATCATACTTATTATATAAACAATAATAATTATATAAATCTGTTTACATAATTATATATCGTTAATAATACATCAATATTTGTGTAATGATGATCCATCATTGAAATACTTCGTAAACATAATGTTCCATTGTTTTTTAGTGTCTGAAATTATGAAAGAAATGTTTTAAGCTCTTTCGTATGGACGGTATGAAGAAAGATGACGTTTTTATTCGTTTCAGATGAAATTACTATAAATCTTGTCCCACTTTTAATGACCATCTTTGCGTATCTCACTTATTAGTTACTTATCTGATTTCAATGAAATTTAGATCCATATAATATACCTATACCTATAACTTTTGTTATACTCATTTTTTGTAAAACTAAACTTATTTTTTGTCATTTGATGCATTTTTATTTTCATTTTATTTTTTAAGGAAAAAGGGATAGATTTTGATAGAAGTCATATAAGGCTTTTTTTTAGAGAAAAATGAATACAATATTATTGATCAGCGTAGTTTACAACCTCCATTTTCAAAATGTCACCACATTAGAGTTTAGACTTTTTTCGTAAAAATAAACCATTTTCAAGTTATTTCTTAATTACGATTAGAAAAATATATTTATAACAGATGGACACTCAGAATCTCAATGCAGAGACATTTTGGATATGAGGGTTCCAAAGCCCACTGACTAATAATAATTCTCAAAAAAAAAAAAAAAGATTAATATGACTTTTAGAAAAGTCGATCCCTTTTTCCTTAAATAAAAATGTACGACACTGACAAAAATAAGTTTGATTACACAAAAAAGAGCATAACAAAGGTCAATGGTACGGATCCGAATTTGGTTGAAATCAGATAACTAATAACTGAGATACGTAGGAGGCATTAAAAGTGGGACACTCTGTATATTATATTTTATTGTTAACGGCAAAACTGTTTATTTTGCTTAATGTGAAATATGATTTAATGGTTGCCACTAAAGCACATTAATATAAAATAAAGCTAGGTTAAACCCGTTATAATGATGAAAGATCATAAGAATTATAAGCTATTGAGTCTGAGGATTGGGTCATCATACTATTTACATATATATTAATATAACATTTATAAGATTTCGTAGTAAATTCCTTAAGAAAACTAGAGCTACGAAATTTGCGTATTCATAGATTGTTTTAAATTTTTAAACATCACTCCGATTTACAACGCATAGTTTGTCTGCAAATATATAAAACTATTCTAGAGGCAATGCTTTGAAACTAAACAAGTGCCTCGTCAGTTTAAGAAAGACACGTACCTGTCATTATTATATGACCAACATAAAAATTCCACTATACATATTTTCTTTATTTAGGCTGCCAATTAATTAGACACAATGAATGAATGAATATACAGGGTGCTTCAAATTCGATGCAATACGTGGGGATCTCGGAAACGGTAAGAGATACGAAGTCGGTTAAATGGAGGCAAAGTTGCGTATTCAGGAGGGCAACATAATGGTGAAAAGAGATCAAGGCTAACTTGATTAGTTTTCGAAATATTTTGAAAAAAACCGAAAATTTCGATTTTTGTTTTTGTTTTTTTGCGGGCCTATTTGATGAGGTATTCAAAAATAAAGAGCACTTTTCTATAGCAACTTTTTGCCTTTTTTCGAATGCTGTTAGTGAATTTTCCGAAAAACGTTTCGTTTTTCGGATATCAACATCAATTTAATTTTTTTAAATACGGACCTGTAATTTTTTTTCTATTTTTTGAAATCATTTTTGTAACTTGATAGAATGCCACCATAAAAGGAACCAGATTTAAACGTTTTGTCTAAGAAAAATCCATCATTAATAATTTCCTGTGGTCAGATTTAGTTTTATCTAGGCAAACGTCTCTATAACAAACACATTTCAATGTTGTGTCAAGCACTATCGGTACTTAAAAATGCCTTTCAGCAATCTAGAATTTTTTAATTTTATTAAATTTCCTCATAATTCAGGAATTGTGCGCAACTACTTACTTAAATGAAACATTTCCAAACAGATGGATTGTGCTGTAGAATGGCCAGCAAGAGCTCCTGATTTATCACCATTAGATTATTTCTTATGGGGACGAACTAAAAATGTTTTATATAAAAATCAATATAATAACATTGAGGATTTGAGAAATTCCACTATTCGTGTTCTGAATGCAATACCTGCAAGATCTATTGAATGCTTTCTTTTCAAAATATAGGGTGTTAAAGTTTCAATTTTTAAAAGTATTTTTGTAATACCTATGTTTTCGACAAAACAAGGTACTAATTTGAAATCTGCTGTATGCCGGCGGTAATAATTTGTATCCTTTTTATAAAATTTTATGTACAGGGTGTTATATTTTTGCCATCCACAACCCCTTAAACTAATACAATTTTTTGTAATGCGCCACTGTAAGTAATACAAGGCGTTTAACCATATTAGGCAGTGCTCCCAATTGAACATAATGAACAGTTTTTGGAAATTAATGTTGAAAGATTTTCGGAACAGAAATATAAAATCGAATTCTAGGGTGTTGGGGCTTTTGACTTTGTAAAACAAGTTTTATTAAAAACAACCTCTGACTGCTTCATTTAAAATTTTTTTTTAAGTTAATGTCATGATTTAGTCTATATTTTTTCTAATTTCCTCCTTTTGTTTTTTATCATGTTATCTATTAGTATTTATTTATATCCGTTGTTTCTTGCAATTTGCTTGATTATACTTAATTCTTTTTTAAAGTCTGTTTTTTCTAGCGGAAACATTAAAAGCCTATGTATTAAATTATGGAAAAATGACTTTTATTTGCCAGGACTTTTGCGAACTTGCTGGTATAATTGCGTCCGAAAATTGAGAAAGCCACTCAAATTTCTTTCAGTACCTGTCCAAATACAGAAAATGTCATCTACATAGCGAGCCCAAAAATTAACATGTAATTTTAAATTATTGTCACTATTGAACAGTGAGTTTTCAAAATTATTCATAAAAATTTTTCAGCTAACAAAGAAGAAATGGGAGTACCCATGGATAATCCGTTTTTTTTTTTGTTTGTAATATTTTTCATTAAAATTATTTTTAATTTTGTTTAATGCATACCGTTATTAAACTTATTAATTCAGATTTTTCTGTGTTGTTTCATTCTGACTGATTTATTAAATTGCATAGTACTGACGTTAATTCTGGGACTGGGATTGAGGTGAATAAACTTTTAACATTGAATGAAACTAATTTAGAATTTGTGGGCAAAGTAAAATTTTTTGTTAGTTCTGAAAACTCAAAGGCATTTTTTACAGACTATTTGGAGTTGAAAGAAATCGAAAGATCTATTCAAAACTTAAAAAGACGAATACGCCTCTGCATGAATAATGACGGAGGATTATTTCAACATCTGCTTTAGGGTTTTTATAGTTTTAACATATTTTGTTGTTTTATTCATTGTTTATTCAATTACATCAAAGTTTATAGTTGTTAATTCGTTGTTTTATTATTAGCTTTTGTTTATTTATCGTAATTAAAAATGAAACCTCAAAAATATTATTCAACATCTAGAATTAACAAAAGTCGAAACAAAAATACTAATGATGGATTTTTCTTAGACAAAACGTTTAAATCTGGTTCCTTTTATGGTGGCATTCTATCAAAAATGATTCCAAAAAATTGAAAAAAAATTCCAGGTCCGTATTAAAAAAAATTAAGTTGATGTTGGTTTCCGGGAAACAAAACGTTTTGCGGAAAATTTGCTAACACCATTCGATAAAGGGCAAAAAGTTGCTATAGAAAAGTGCTCTTTATTTTTGAATGCCTCATCAAATAGGCCCGCAAAGAAACAAAAACGAAAATCGAAATTTTCGGTTTTTTCAAAATATTTCGAAAACTTATCAAGTTAGCCTTGATCTCTTTTCACCATTTTGTTGGCCCCCTGAATGCGCAACTTTGCCTCCATTTAACCGACTTCGTATCTCTTACCGTTTCTGAAATCCCCATGTATTGCATGGAATTGGAAGCACCCTGTACAGTGTGTCCATTTAGTACAAAATCTCATTGGGGGAACGTCAATGAGGTACATTTTAAAATTAGTGACACTTGTACAGGGTGTCTCAATTGAAACCTCCTTAGATTTTCTCGCCAACCATAATTTTTTTTGCATTTGATTGCAGCGTTGCCAAGTTATCATATTTTTAAGATTTATTTTGTACCAAATCAACCGTTTATTTAAGGTTGCAAATTTACTACTTCGTTTCTTTGTTTTTTGTAAAAAATATAGGTGGTACCTAGCTAGGTCCACTTTATACCAAGCTAGTGTTAGAGTTGATATTTCTTGTACAGGGTGTTCACAATTGCCTTCTGACATTATACTATTTCAAATGAATTTTTTGCATTTTTTTTAATACGACACCCTGTATTTTATAAAAGATCTCAGTAGTGTTTTCAATTATCTTTATTTTGTTACCAATAAGGAATAATCTACCTTTATCTCTGGTATATTTTAAGATTTAAGGAATTAAAGGATATACCGACAATTTCTTACCCTTTACCTGACCAGAAGTTGGATATAAATCTTATGGGACATTTTTTAAATGTTTTTCTTCAGGAATGGGTAGTCTGCACTTAAAACGAAGTAATTTATATCTCAGTTATGTTAGTAAATGAAAAAAAATATTAGAAGTAGATGAAACGTATTTTTTTTTATTGAAACAGATTTAGTAATATTAGCCGTAATTCTTTGTGTATTTGCACATAAATGAACTGAATTCATTCTCTGAATTAGGCTCCTGATGCTCCATTTAAGGGAAGTATTTCTCTTTAAATTCGAAAGTTGGACACTATAACCGAATATCTGAATTAAATATCAATATGACATGCAATACCCAGAAATACCTTTAAATAGGACATTCAGGGTCACACCGAATGTAGAAGTATAAAGCTGAACTTTAAGTGACCAGCAAATATCTTTAGTATTAAAACAAATGTCGATTAGAATTTCTGCATTACTGTGAATTAATTTATTTTATTATTAATGTCAAATTTAGTTCGATAAACTTGAGAGGCACTTAAATTGCAACAATTTAGTAGTCGGCAGTTTATCAAAGTCAACATGTATTTAGAAAAATTATTTGTTGAAACCTAATTCTGACCTAGTTGTGAAATAATATTTTTACATAGAAACATGGCTACTATAACTTTTGGGTCTACTTTTTTTATACTAAACACCCTGCCCTACACTTTTTACAAATTTGCATAAAGCGTCATATTACAAACACACTAATAAAAAGTTGTCAGAAGAAATGTGCAAAGGAGCAATGTGTTAGAAAATTAGAAAAGATGTCCTCTTTCTAATAGGTACTTACATCAGGTTTATTGAATATTGATAAAAAACTATTTCGACATTACCTTTACGGAAATAGTTTATTAATGTATATTGGGCTAAGGACAACTGCTACAATTTCAGTTTTGTCAGTGAAAAATTTAAAATAGAATTTAAAAAAAATATTTCGTCTTAAAAATTCAATACAAAAGGTATGTAACCATAAATAATAATTTTTAATGTAAATTGGAGACTTATTTAATATTTCCATATTTAAAATAATGTAGACACTTAATACTATTAAAAATAAAAATATATTAAGAAATGATTTGATATTATACAGAATATGCCCTTATCATTCAATGGTGGGAGCGCATATATAGAACACATAGTGGTTCAATAAATATGTAAACAATTGACATTTTTTTTGTTAGGTTAGCCCAAAGGTAATTTTAACATAATCCATATATATTAAAACGCGTCGATTCTGTCTCGCTCTAAATTCTGTCGTCGAATTGACAAAGTTTCTAAGCTATCTCCTCCGAGGGGAGCTCGCGAAGCAAGCCCCGCGGGCGACTGAAGGTCGCCCCCAACGTTTCTCCTATCCATAGGGGTATTTTCGTCCCGATTCCTACGCTTTTTCCCAATTTAAACACCTTTTCAAAAAACCTCTGCAAAATTTTCGTCGATCGTCGTTCGACGAGAGAGATGCGGCTAGCACCAGCGTCCTCGCGTCTAATGATCCTGTCACTCCTGCCGAAATACCGACATTTCGCGGGAACCCCTAGACCCTTTTTCAAATCTTTACGGCTTCGAGAACCGCTTCACGCGAAACTTCCGTCCTTTTTCTAATCCTTTGAGATTTTTTTTTCGAGACCGTACGTCGACTCCTTCTACGTTTATTTCGTCTTCGAAAATCTCGAGTTGCGTCCGTATCAACTTCTTTCTCATTTTATCTGTCGATGTGAGATTCTACTAACGAGATAAGCACCTCCCACGAAAACTGAAACTTCAGATAGGTTATTTTCCTATGAGAAAGATTGCTAACGGAATCGATAGTACCGACTGCCAAACACTTCTGATTACCAAAATACTGAAGTGAAATGCTTTTCCAAATATAATATCGGTAAAAATTAATTTTTCAGGTTGACACGTACAGTTTACATATTCAGCTGTCTCAGGGTCAACTTCTGAGAAGTGGGGCGGTAGCGCAATGGGATAGTCGAAGAACTTCAAATATCGTAATGCTGATTTCGCGAGTTCGAATCACGCTGGTGGCATTTTCTTTTTTAACTTTTTCCAATTATTTATTAGTATTAGTATTTAGTTATTCTGTTTCATGGCAGTCGGTAAAATTCATCATTTTAGTTTACAAAAGTAAACATCTACAACATTAATTTGCTGCAACAATTATGACAGCGATATATTGATAAAAATGTTTACTGAAAAATAAATTCTACTTTGAACACTTAAAAATTTATGATGTTTTACCATCAAAAAGAGAGTACCCTTACAATTCATCAAAATATTAAGAAAAATCGTTTAGTATAATTACATCATCATTCCAGATACAAAATTTCTTTAATATATATTTTCTTAAAAAAAATATTATTCTAGATGCTTTTGACAGCCAAAGGGTGACCCCAGGCCGCAGGCCTGGACCCCTGGTTGAAATGGGAGAAATGGGAGAAAATCTCTATCGCGATTTTCATTCCCATTTCTAGTAATTATTTATTATTTAAGTTTATGCGCTACCCTCTCCTCAACAAGTACTTAACTTTAATTATTTCGACATGTACCTCCTGCTTTGTAAGTAATTATTTTCACAATTATTAAAACAATTGTTTTTATATCAAACACAGCCTATTAATTTTAAATATCTATCTGCACTGACAATATAAATCATTTTTTTTTACTCGAAGATATGGCGCCTAAAGCCGATCCTGATGTCAACATCGCTAAGCCCTGACATCCGGCATCTACAAATACAAATATGTTAATAGACAAGCATGTAATTAAGCAACTTTATAATATTAGAGTAATCATTTTTTATTGAATGAACACCAACTACCTTTCCTCATTAACATGAACACTTTTATTCATTTATGCGCTCTATAACCTTTAGCTACGGTCTACTCATCCATATTGATGACGGATACTGTATTCGATAAAAATAAAATTTATAAGTAGTTCTGATAACCTTTATGCTAAATGTTACCCGAGCCATTTAAAAATTATAAAAAGCTGCTTTTGCTTGTTTATATGTAAGTGGGAATAGTCCGTGATCGGACGATTTTAGATAGAAGTAGCGATAAAAGATATACATGATGTTTTCTAAATAGTAAGCCAATAAAATTCACTACTCATATTCCAAAATCGATTATCTATGGCGAAAATTATGGAATATATTTTATTTTTCGTTGTTTTCATTTTAACTCTGCATGTATGCGGGAACTAATTTATGTAATTTTTTTAAAATGAAGTTAATAAATAGAAATACTTAATGAAAACATTAGTAAAAACCTTAGGATCATCAAATTCTTCATTTGCAAAATGATCACTCCAGATAATTTCAGTAGTGGACGGAAATATTGGCAAAAATGTTTCAATTTTTTTTTTTTTTTTTGAGTAGGTACAACCATACGTCATCTTTACAAAATGATAGTAGGTCCCTGGCCATCTGGAATGGCCAATTACAACATTTTCTGGTCGGTCTAACACTTTTTATTAAGAAAATATCATAAATCTATCAAAATGAAATTTATTTTTTCACTCATACATCGCGATATCTCCGGAATTAATCCAGATAAAGGCAACTTTTTTTTTAATCGTTAAAGGATATAGGCAGACATTACTATGTTAAGTTCGTTGTTATGGAAGGGTTAGTTTCTTTGTAAAACTAGGTAAAACTTTAATATTTACTTTTTCTGCAACACTAATTTGAATAAGCGAAAAACTTTTTTGCTATAAGAAATGTTGCTATAATGTCTGCGTATGAAACAAAGCTAAAACCTCAAGAATGGCTTTAAAAAAACAATCACAACTCGGTGTCTCCACACGAAAATATTTTAAAAATGAAAGTAATTGACTAATTTACAAACAAGTAAAATTGACTATTTTCTTAGTATAATAATATAAAATGTATTATAGCAACATGTTTTATTACAGGATGTTAAAAAAATAGTATGTATTATAACAACGTAAATAAAAGGTTTCACTTATTTCTACATTGCCCATTATTTTTGATATCACATATATTTTTTATTTATAATATATATTACTATATATTATATTATATTTTTATTATTATATTATATTATATTATATTATATTTTTATTATTATATTATTTATATTTTAGGAAAACTCAAAATTAGCAACAAAGAAAAATATAACTTCCACTTTAAAATTGATAAAATTAAAAATACTTTAGAAATCTTCATCTTCGAAATCTGATTTAATATTGTTGCTTAGGACTGTTATACTTTTTCCAATCTCTATTGAAGTAAGATAGATGGTTGAAGTGGAGTAAAAACGCCCAACGTCTTTGATGACATTAACATCGGCAAAGCTACCTACCGCATGTTTTTATACTACTTAGCTCCACCCATGTTGCTTCAATTTAGACTGGAAATAGTTTACTACAGTTTGCATATTTACAATCACTGGAGCATTTTAACTCTTAAGAAATACAGGTGCAATTTTGCACGTTTTGTAGGAACATCGTATTGATAGTTTTTGTTAAATCATCGGGCACTGATTTTTGAGAAGAAAAACGTCCAATCTCTATTGAAGTAAGATAGATGGTTGAAGTGGAGTAAAAACGCCCAACGTCTTTGATGACATTAAGATCGGCAAAGCTACCGCATGTTTTTATACTACTTAGCTCCACCCATGTTGCTTCAATTGAGACTGGAAATAGTTTACTACAGTTTGCATATTTACAATCACTGGAGCATTTTAACTCTTAAGAAATACAGGTGCAATTTTACACGTTTTGTAGGAACATCGTATTGATAGTTTTTTTAAATCATCGGGCACTGATTTTTGAGAAGAAAAACGTCCAATCTCTATTGAAGTAAGATAGATGGTTGAAGTGGAGTAAAAACGCCCAACGTCTTTGATGACATTAAGATCGGCAAAGCTACCGCATGTTTTTATACTACTTAGCTCCACCCATGTTGCTTCAATTGAGACTGGAAATAGTTTACTACAGTTTGCATATTTACAATCACTGGAGCATTTTAACTCTTAAGAAATACAGGTGCAATTTTACACGTTTTGTAGGAACATCGTATTGATAGTTTTTTTAAATCATCGGGCACTGATTTTTGAGAAGAAAAACGTCCAATCTCTATTGAAGTAAGATAGATGGTTGAAGTGGAGTAAAAACGCCCAACGTCTTTGATGCCATTAAGATCGGCAAAGCTACCGCATGTTTTTATACTACTTAGCTCCACCAATGTTGCTTCAATTGAGACTGGAAATAGTTTACTACAGTTTGCATATTTACAATCACTGGAGCATTTTAACTCTTAAGAAATACAGGTGCAATTTTACACGTTTTGTAGGAACATCGTATTGATAGTTTTTTTAAATCATCGGGCACTGATTTTTGAGAAGAAAAACGTCCAATCTCTATTGAAGTAAGATAGATGGTTGAAGTGGAGTAAAAACGCCCAACGTCTTTGATGACATTAAGATCGGCAAAGCTACCGCATGTTTTTATACTACTTAGCTCCACCCATGTTGCTTCAATTGAGACTGGAAATAGTTTACTACAGTTTGCATATTTACAATCACTGGAGCATTTTAACTCTTAAGAAATACAGGTGCAATTTTACACGTTTTGTAGGAACATCGTATTGATAGTTTTTTTAAATCATCGGGCACTGATTTTTGAGAAGAAAAACGTCCAATCTCTATTGAAGTAAGATAGATGGTTGAAGTGGAGTAAAAACGCCCAACGTCTTTGATGACATTAAGATCGGCAAAGCTACCGCATGTTTTTATACTACTTAGCTCCACCCATGTTGCTTCAATTGAGACTGGAAATAGTTTACTACAGTTTGCATATTTACAATCACTGGAGCATTTTAACTCTTAAGAAATACAGGTGCAATTTTACACGTTTTGTAGGAACATCGTATTGATAGTTTTTTTAAATCATCGGGCACTGATTTTTGAGAAGAAAAATGTGCCTTCCAAGCATTTTCTTCAAATTAATTTTCAATCCTATCAAGTTGGATCTTCTAACAGCATGATTTGTATATGGCTATTGTATCAAATTCTTAATTGGTACATACACCTTCAATGAAAATAATTACTCATAGGTATTTTCTTTGTAATTATAATATGTTGTCTAAAAGCATGATTGGTCGGAGGCAACTGAGAAGGCTGAACCCTGAACTGAGGGTGATTTGATTCCGTTGTTAAGTACCATCGTAGATTTAAAGATATAATATTCTTTTTATTTTATACTAATGAACGTATATTGAGCACTTCAATGCTTTATCCTCTGATAGAAAGAGAAAGTTTTCTATTGCTTATACATATTATAATATAACTAATCGAATGCTGTTCTCTTCTCTATTTTATACATCGCAATTAATTGTTATGGCCAGACAAACAATTAATTACTAGCAGTATTTTTTTTCATATGTCTGCTCCTAAATATGCTACAATATTGTTAATATTCAAAAAATGTTATGCAATGATGTAAATGTTTACCATGTCCTAACTATATACATATTATATATTGGTATACATATTCGCATTTCATATATATTCGCAATTCATTGTATGACTGGCTGTGACACAACTAATACGATGTATAAAATAGGGAAGAAAACAGCATTTGATGCGTTATATAAAAATATAAATAATTTAAAAGAACTGTAAAATCTTTATTTCTAACATTGGATAAAACATTGAAAGTAAGTTTTTAATATACTTACACTACATTTGTATAAGAATATCATGAAAAGTACCTACTACGTAAATCTTTAAATCGTATTTACATAAAAAAATAATTGAAAGGCACGTTTATTTTCTCAAAAACCAGTGCCCGATGATATAAGGAAATTATCAATATGATGTTCAGACAAAACTTGCAATAACAAGAGATGTACTTACAATAATTCTCAAGGATTAATATGCTACAATGATTATAAACATGAAAACTGTAGTTACAGTCCAAGTTCAAATTACGAAGATAAAGGTTTCTAGTATTTTTTATTATAAGTAGTTTCTAGATTCTTCTAGATTTCTAGAAGGTAAAAATAATTTAGTAAAGTAGTTTTTATTTTTAGAATTTTAAAGTGGATGTTTATTTTCTTTTGTTGCTTTTTTAAAGTCTTCAGTCTTGAATCTTGAGTTTTCATAAAAAAATATACATGATATCAAATAGTGGAATATGGAAATAAGCAAAATCTTTTATTTAAGTTCTTAGGTATAATACATACTAATGTCTTAATATCTTGTAATAAAACATGTTTCAATAATAAATGTTATAAGTATTATTATTTGATAATTGATTGGAAAATAATTGATTTTACTTATTTTTCGATTATTTAATTACTGCTTTTTATAAAATATTATCATGTAGAGGCACCCAGAACAAAAACACTGATAAAAGTACAGCCGCAGCCGCAGGCGCGAACGGCCGCTTGTATGAGGCATCATGACTTAGCGCGTCCGCAGAAAGTTTCAACTTTGATTAACGATAACTTCAAAACTAAAAGATATAGAGTTCTGATTGTTTTTATAAAAACTTTCTTGAAGCTTTAGCTTTGTTTCATCAGCAGATAGTATAGCAAAATTTCTTATAGCAAAAAAGTTTTTCTCTTATGTACTAAAATTAGTGCTGCAAAATAGTAAATGCAAAAATGTAGAGATTTAACATGTCAGTTGAAAAATTAATTAATTGGGTTTTGCATTTGAAAAAATAAAATGCTTATATGGCTGCAAAATATATTTTTTAAATTATTTCTAATACTCAGTGATTTTATTTATACCTACCACTATTTCAAATAACACTTTCACATAACTTTAGTTAATTGAAAATTACCTATTGTATATTAAGTACCTATTTCTTTATTTAAGCTTAATTCAATTATCTAAAAATTTGAAAACATTGATATTA
This sequence comes from Pogonocherus hispidulus, assembly GCA_963924545.1. Lineage (NCBI taxonomy): Eukaryota > Metazoa > Arthropoda > Insecta > Coleoptera > Cerambycidae > Pogonocherus > Pogonocherus hispidulus. Next base: position 30,372,003 of record OZ004694.1, on the reverse strand, counting down.
AAGGTCTATTTATATATCTAAAAATTTACTATTTATATTTAAATATATTCTCTACGAAGCACGTGGATACATTATTGGGTAACATTTTTCAGCTGAGAACGCAAACAGGTCCGCAGATATTAATAAAACAAGTTTAGTTTTATTTACCTACCTTTTCATATTAAATGTCTCGCCATAGTTACCTACATTTAAATAGAATACAAAAAGATTGCAGATGTACCTAAAATATAACTAATAACTAAGTAAAAGTATGGGCAAAGTCTACATATATTCTAATTATGTAGACTTTGGTATGGGTTTCATATCTCTATTTGATTAAATATAAATTTTACTAAACGAATAGTTATGAATTATGGATCTCTCGAGAAACATTTTCTTTTTTGTAGACAAGTCTACTACTAATTTGTATTCGTTGATGTAAATTATAAATAATATAATAAAAATAATAGAGGCAATATTGTCTGCATTTAACTTTAACTACTGATATGTGATTATTTTTCTTTCATAAAAAATAATGGAATCTCCGTCTTAATTGTTCTCATTTTATTTTGTTTGCTGACCGGAACCTCGCAGACGTTTAAAGGACGGTCCAGAGTGGAGGCGTCCAGAGCCGCGTTACGTCAAGCGCTTCATAGCATTGCATTCGTGTTAGGTAGAGCATTCAGAGTGATAGTGTCCTAGACGTCGTGTTTTAGGTATTGAACGAACATCAGTTTGCAAAATGGCACTAATGAGACCAGTTCGTTTAATGTTCCTGCTCAAGACTTCATATTGTACATACAAGTTATTAAATAAAAAATTTAGGAATCTCCCGATTAACAAGAAAAGACATTTATTTGGTGTATTCCACCATTTATATCATAAGTTAAAGAACTTTCCTGGCCTATTTTTCGGCATACAGACGTTCCCTCAGATATCTATTTTTAATGTAATTTTGTATTCCATAGGACAGTTCTCGTATGTACTTCAGCAATTGGTAGCTCAACAACGTCCTCCCTCTCAACTCATGTTGGCCACTGTAAACGCTTCGAAAAACAATCGGAATTGTTTGACAGTGACGCTTTAAGTGAGCTCTAATCAACGCTGAACGCGACGCTCTATTAACGCCACCACTGTGACTGTCTGTTGTACTTAAATAGGATTGTATGGTTTACTTGCCGACATGGTGCTCGAAATAAGGACGTGCGCGATTGCCGACGCTCCCACCCTGGATCGACCTTAACGCGTTTACCGACTAACCTAATAGCGTTTATTGTATTATTTTACTTTTTTAATATTGTTACAGGTTGTGTTCTTTCAAGAAAATGTTTTGATGAGTTATCTGCACCACAAATAAGTCCCTAAGGCAGATTAGACATTTTAAAATTAAATGGTAGGATACAGTTTTATCAAGAGTAATTTGTATATTCGTCTTTTCGTCCTGTGAATTATGACATTCAAATTCGCGTGGTGGAGAATTGTACTCCAGAAAAGTGATGAACTTCAACATAAGTCTGCAAAATACTCATTTTATAAATCTGGTGTAAACTGTGAGTAATTACAATAAATCTCAATAAAATATTTTGGTTTTGCTCTGAATTTACAGAATGATGAGGGTATTTTAAAAAAAATGTACTCTTGGAAAAATTCTATAGGGGGATAAATTTCAGGAGAAATTTCAAGTATTCCTACTTTTAGCAAGTGAGGCGAAATACCTGAACATTTTAGTATCTTTAGTACTGAGCCCAATTGAGTAGGGGATTAGGTGACCTTTGTTTTAGCAAACCTACCTGACCTTAATCTGAGCACAATTCGCTCCCTTGTGTGTGTGTCATATCTATGTATGTCAACAATTATAATTTTACCTTATATTGGGTATAATAATAATATAATAGTTGGGCGGGATCAATTCAATATTTATTTATATAAGCCAAATTTGGGGAAATTTTAAAATGCATCGCATGCGTGCATCGGAGTACTGGTTACGTATTAAGAACAATACTAGCTTTATTCATACACTTTTTATATAGGAACAATTAGAAAAAATTGACCCTCGGGGAAATTCGAACCGTCGCATCGTCAAATGCGTGGTTCGAATTAAAACCTGGAACGATTAAAAACCTGGCGTTTACAACAATATACAGGGGTTATTGGAAGGAGATGCCGAAAACAACTACTCCACGGGCAATATGCCCCGACTGGCGTTGCATTACATCAACATCTCCATGGATGTCGCCACATCCTTCATCAAGACCAAATACCAGACAATGACCGGTTTCGATCTTGTTATGATATCATCAGATTGCCATAGGTATCGGAATCGATGAATGATCTGGCGACATTGATTGCCTAAGGGGCATATGGGAATGTTTGTAGTGGCGAGATACAGTGAAATACACTGCAGTGCCCTCTTTGGGTCTTTGCTACTACCTGTCTGACAATTATTGTCTAATTGACAGACAGATAACGATCTGCAGAAAGCAGATGCCATTACAGCGACCTCTATTGTCTTTGAGGAAGACAATCCTACTTAATTAGTGGAAGGAGATGCCGAAAACAACTACTCCACGGGCAATATGCCCCGACTGGCGTTGCATTACATCAACATCTCCATGGATGTCGCCACATCCTTCATCAAGACCAAATACCAGACAATGACCGGTTTCGATCTTGTTATGATCTCATCAGATTGCCATAGGTATCGGAATCGATGAATGATCTGGCGACATTGATTGCCTAAGGGGCATATGTGAATGTTTGTAGTGGCGAGATACAGTGAAATACACTGCAGTGCCCTCTTTGGGTCTTTGCTACTACCTGTCTGACAATTATTGTCTAATTGACAGGCACTGCAGTGTATTTCACTGTATCTCGCCACTACAAACATTCACATATGCCCCTTAGGCAATCAATGTCGCCAGATCATTCATCGATTCCGATACCTATGGCAATCTGATGAGATCATAACAAGATCGAAACCGGTCATTGTCTGGTATTTGGTCTTGATGAAGGATGTGGCGACATCCATGGAGATGTTGATGTAATGCAACGCCAGTCGGGGCATATTGCCCGTGGAGTAGTTGTTTTCGGCATCTCCTTCCAATAATTAAGTAGGATTGTCTTCCTCAAAGACAATAGAGGTCGCTGTAATGGCATCTGCTTTCTGCAGATCGTTATCTGTCTGTCAATTAGACAATAATTGTCAGACAGGTAGTAGCAAAGACCCAAAGAGGGCACTGCAGTGTATTTCACTGTACCTCGCCACTACAAACAATATACAGGGGTTCTCATTAAAAAAACATGTTAAGTTAAAGAGCAACTATACAAGGTGTGTGCAAATAATGTTAGGTTCTGCGGCTTTATGCCGTGCAACTTTCCTATTTCAAGTGTCCTATTCCAACTGTTTAACCAATATCGAAGAAACATGTACCGGGTTTTCCAACGAAATGACTCACCCCTATATCTTTTTTATTTGTGGTGCTAATAAAAAAAGTGTTATACAAAAGTTTTATCATTTTTTCCAGCTTTCCAGATATGTAGTTGAACAGTCAAAATAAGTGCAGCTTAAAGAAATATGAGCCTAGGTTCAATTTTTTTAAATGCAATGCCCTATATATTTTTTGATTATTGCATTCTACGGGTTTTTCTGATTTCAAATATATATATATATATATATATATATATATATATATATATATATATATATATATATATATATATATATATATATATATATATATATGTGCTATAATCGATGCAACAGTTGGCATTTTATGGAGCTTTTTTTATAACAAAGAAGCTGCAGCTGCCTTAGACATTGTTCACTTATCAAATTAGCCTTGGATAGAAACAAGGCCTCAAATAGGAGTAATTGCTTCCAAAACGAGTTATAAAAAAGCTCCATAAAATGACAACCGTTGCAGCGATTATAGCATATATATATATATATATATATATATATTTGAAATCAGAAAAATCCGTAGAATGCAGTAATCAAAAAATATACAGGGTATTCCATCTACAAAAATTGGACCTAGGTTCATATTTCTTTAAGCTGCACTCATTTTGGCTATTCAACTACATATCTGGAAAGCTCGTAAAAAATGATAAAACTTTTGTATAAAAATTTTTTTATTAGCACCGCAAATAAAAAAGATATAGGGTGTGAGTCATTTCGTTGTAAAACCCTGTACAAATGTCACCGAAAGTTTTTTTATTTTAATAGACATAAGATATAGATGATAATTATAATTATTAAAGTAAATAACTTTCAGTGACATTTCTCGGTTTTATAGATTGAGATTCAAAGTGGCAGAGTTGAGGCACCGACCTGTAGGTATCTTTTTCTTTTTATACTTAAAACAATAATAATGTTGATTTTCTCGTTGGTCTTGGTTTTTATCCTATCCATTCACGCAATTTTGGCTGTTATACAAAGTTATTCAAAGAATACAAGAGCCTGTTTATTTTTCTCGCAACTATATTTACTGTAAATATTTTTTGTTGTTTGTCAATCAATGTTATTTATTGTGTTTAATCAGAGACTTATACATCTACATTCTATAAGTCTCTGGTTTAATAATAAATATATGCTTTTCTTCTTTGTGTGTTTACTATAAAATTATATAATAGTGATGGTTCAACAGTTTGTTGTTAAATTTGCTACACGAATTGTTTAACAATTATTTATAAAACCGACATGAAAATATTATCAATATACCGACAATATCACAAGGTAAGTCTAAGGAGATTTACCGATTTTTATGCAGACAAATAGGTGTAGCAGCAGAGACATATACATCTACATATATTATGTGTCTGGAAGCAGTTTACTTGATTTACTGCAACTGTAATTTATTCAAATAGCTTAGGTATAAAGGTTGACTTATTGTAATGGCCTCCCCCGCTTATCTTAGTTATTAGTTATCTGATTTCAACCAAATTTGGATCCGTGGTATAATCTTTTTTGTAGAAACAAGCTAATTTTTGGTCAGCGGCCTGCATTTTTATTTAAGAAAAAAGAGATCTATTTTTCTAGAACTCATGTTAGGCGTTCTTTTAAAGAAAATTAACACGATATTATTGATCAGTGTGCTTTGGAAGAACCATTTTCAAAATTTCACTGCATTGCGATTCCGAGTGATGGTCTCTTAAAAACACATTACATCTATAGTAATTAAGAAATCACTAGGAAATGTTTTGTTTTTAAACTCCAAACTCTACTGTACTGAAACTTTAGATAAGGGGGTTTCAGGCACGCTGATCATTAATAATAATGTATTAATTTTTCTCTAAAAAATGAAGTGCACCAAAGGTCACCAAAGAATGAAGTGAAGTAATAAAAGGAGTGCACCAAAGGTCATTGTTATGGGTCCAAATTTGGTTGAAAATAGATAGGTAACTAATAACTAACATGGGAGGCATTAAAAGTGGATCACACGGTGGACTCTTTTACAAAGTCCACCATTGGCATCTTTGAGAGGATACAGAGCTCAAATTAGAAAAAAGCTGTGCATTTTTATGCCTTTCAATTATCCGAAAAGAAATCCGGAATATTTTGCGTAGTTCCTGAATTATAGCTGTAAAACTGAAAACCGTGCATTTATCTTTTTACTTTTATAACTTTTTTTAGTTTCCATGGAAACATTGTGAAACTTTGTACCCTTATATTTTTGGACATGAGCTTTTTAATGGAAATGATAAAAATTTTCTGCGTCAACTAGATGCCCAAATTTTCATAGTCAACTAGATTTTCTTATTGCCATCATATTGAATTTGATACCATTGTAAAGAAAGAAAAATTTCGATCTCAACCATGTATAATACATAGGTAATCTAAAGTGTTTTCCTGCCAAAAATCAATAATTTATTTGTTTTCTTTTTTGTAAAAATCAAGTTGCCTCCGAATAAAACAAATAGTTACTACTGATTTTAAACTTATTTGGAAATATCACTTTAAGAAATAATGTAAGACAGTCTGTGAATATCCGAATCAATAAGATTTTATATGAATGTGGCATGTACCAACTTCATTAAGTTAATAAGTATTACATTTTGCAAAACTGAGGAAGTTGCTTAACTTTAATAAGTAAATTATACATGGCGCTTTTATTAACAATAATAGTAAAATTAATTAGAAATTTTAAATGTTACATTCTTAAGTTGGTTAATATTAACAAATATTGTTCAAAGTGGCCTCCTTCATGATCAATACATAGATAGGTATATTCTACAATCTATGTATGTTGTTGCGTTTTGAATGGTTGCTGGTATGAATAACTGAAATAAATCTTGGACTGGCGTACTATAAATCTTATTTTTTACAAAATCCCACAAAAAATAATCAAGAGGATTAAGACAGAGAGAACGTGGTGGCCAAGCTACTGGGCCATTTCTCCCAATCCACGAATCTGCAAAGCGTCTACCCAAGTATTCTCTCCTAATTCTTTCGTCATAGGGGTGGTGCCCCATCTTGCTAGAAGTATTTAAGGTTTCTGAATGTTTCTAGAAGTAAATTATCAAGTATTTTTTCAAGTTCGTTTTGCAAAAATTCGAGATATGGACCTGTTAAGGAGCCACGTAAGAAAATTGGGCCAGATAACTTGTCTAATAAAGGACCACAACAAATATGCGAAAATCTAATTTGCGGTCTAATTTCTCGAACTACATGTATATTTTCAGTTGCATAGTAATGTTTATTTCTCCGTTTGAACATACCACTATTGGTAAATAATGTTCCATCAGACTACAGTATTTCGCTGCCAAAAAAATCAGGATCCACCTCGAGTTCTTTGCGAAACCAACGTCAGAAGTCTGATCTTCATTGTTCGTCATCTACGGGTAATGTTTGTACTGGTTTGAATTTGAAATCGTGTAGTTTATGTTTTTTTTTTGTATTTTCTGAACACCAGATTTAGATAGGTTGCATTCCCACACCTATCTTTCGTTGTGACAGTTCTGCTTTGTACGGCAGAGTGTTTGTGTTTGTGACATTTCTGCTTGCCTTGTCTGCCACTATATACTTGTTTTAACACATTACTTCACTAACCGTTTCAATCCCATTGCGGATTCTCGGATTTTGAAATATACCACTGATTGACGTGATTCCAAAAACGCCGAAAATTAGTGGGATTTAGCTGTCTTCTTTCGGGATACATTCACCATAAATTCTGGCTGTGATTGTCGCATTTCTGTGATTTCTTACATAAAGATTTTAAATTTAAATTTTTCTTGTTGTGCAAAATAGCTTGCCATTTTCACTAACGAAAGAGATGATATACAGCCACTTTAAAATCATGATGTGCTTTAGTAAAAAACTCGGTCAAATTGGTCATTTGTTTTCTCATGGCAACTTGATTTTCAGACCAGTCCATGTACAACTTGGCAATTTCAAGCTATTTTCTTCAACATAAAAAAAATGGCATATACCATCTTTATGTAAGACAGTCAGATCCAACTACCTTTCGGCGTTTGTGAAATTATGTCAATCTGTTACATTTCATAATCAGATATTGACTGATAGTGTAGTAAATGCATTACGACAAGTATTATTACCGGGATATCAAAAATTATCTTGGTCAAGGGTGGTTGTGCAATGTAAAACGTGTGTCTTACTTTAAATTTTTGAATATGTTTTGTTGTGTCAGAATCTGTCAAGTCATTGTGCTGAAATTTTCTAATCCAGTTTTTGAATCATGCCTCTTACCACACAGCACAAAATTTTCATGATTGAAGCCTATTTTCGAACGGGTGCGCTAGTTAATGGAAATTGGCAATACAGTCAACGTTTGTGTTTGGACAATTTTCGAGAGCACTTCCCAAACGTTGCAATATTACCGGACAATTTTTATGCGTGCCTTACAAATTGTGTTGAAGTGTTTCGCGAAACTGGTTGTGTGACTCATAAAAAAGGTGCTGGTAGACCAAGAGTTCGTACAGAAGAAGTTGTCAATGACGTTCGTCAACGTATGGAAGAGGAGCCTGAAAAACCTTTGAAACGTCTTTCTCAGGAAATTGGACTTTCTTATGGAACATGTCATAAGATTTTAAAGAAAGACTTGAACATGCATCCATATAAGATGCAAGCACATCAAGTTCTTCTGCCCGCAGACCACCCCAGACGCCTTGCTTACTGCCATTGGTTTGTCAATAATTTAATGAATGACGGTCTTCTGGACTTAACTTTTTTTTCTGACGAAGCGTGGTTCCACCTTTCGGGATACATCAATTCTCAAAATATGCGAATGTGGAGCAATGATAACCCTCATGTTCTTACTGAATCGCCACTACATGCTCAAAAAATTGGTGTTTGGATGACAGTTTCTCGCAGAAGAATAATTGGGCCAATTTTTTTCGATTTCACCGTCAACGCAGAAAGGTACAGACACAACTTTTTGGCTGAATTTGTGCAACAGTTAAACGATGATGAACTTCGGTACGGTTATTTCCAGCATGACGGTGCAACAGCACATACTACACGAGAAAATATTGCTTTCCTCCGCGAGTTTTTTGATGACCGCCTGATAAGTTTGCATACAGAAGTTGAGTTTCCTCCGAGATCACCTTGATTGACAATTATGGATTATTTTATATTTCCTTACTTAAAAAACATGATTTTCGCAAATCCGGTAAATAATTTGCAAGAACTGCAACAAAGAATTGTTCAGGAATGTGCAACCATAACGCCAGAAATGCTGCAAAAACGCTTTTCACAGCATGAGGATGCGCGTCAACTTGTGCATCGAACCAAACGGTGACATTTCCAACAATTACTGTAATTTAGTTTTTCTTGTTACTAAAACCGTTATTTCATAATTTGTAGTTCGTTATTGTTTTACAACTGAAATAAATAGGTATGAAATTTGTAGGTTATTGATGATGTCAGTGTGACAGTGACATAATTATTTCAAATTTAAAGTAAGACACACGTTTTACATTCCACAACCACTCTTGACCAAGATAATTTTTGATATCCCGGTATTATTGTTATTATTATTATTTTGTTACAATCCAATCGACCGGTTCCCTGGCTCCGCTTCTCAGGGTCGGGCGCTGGTAGTTATCAGTAGCTATTCCCCACGTCCGTGGGGATAGAACTACTGAGTTCGGGAATCGTGTGCTCTAAGTAAACTTAATGAACCCAGAGTGACTGCCTTCACATTCCTCCGGATAGAAGACCTGCCAAATTTCGGCATGTCTGTATGGTTTTCAGTTCCGAAAGCAGTGCTCTTGCTCCATCGAGGGCTCTTAGAATCAATACTACAGGCTTCATAGTATGTTCTGGATAGCGTCTAGAGAGTTCGAAGATAAGGCCTCGATATTTCCGTTTCTCTTCCTCTTTCAAAATAATGTTGGACTTAACAGGACCCGAGAAATCGATGACAAACATTATCTTAAGCTGGTATTGAGGAGGACTACATCAGGCTTATTGACTCTAATCTGCCAGTATGAGTAGTTCCCATAAATCCGGCACTTCTCATTCCTCACAAGGTCCCATAGTGAGTCCCTTATCAATATAATACATCAATATAAGCTTCCGGCAAAAAGCTTCAAAGAGTGCCGAAGCTGGAGTGTCTCTATTGAGCGGTAGCTTCTCCTCGTAGAGAGTTTTTCAAACGGTCTCTATCTCATCAACAGTCGGGGGGTTCTCAACAACACGCTGAGACGGCTGGAACAGACGTGAAGGTTTTCGACGGAATTGCTCATTCTCCGTCAGTCCTCTCGTCTGCTTTACTAGTGTCTTTTTTGCAGTCACTAGCATCCGTATCCTATCAACAGTACCGTTGGATGGTTTGCAGTACCATGCGAATAAGCGTATGATTTGTACCTACGTCTTAGCGTAGTGGCTATGCGCCGCACTTTAGGCGTAAAGGGCCTGTTGGTCTCGATGTAGTCCATCACACACTGGATACGGGATGCGTATTGCCTAGCCGACCTTATCTTAGCCTCCTTCTTGCGTATACGCCGTTGTGCTCTCGCCTATGGAGAGGAAACGTTCTCACGTTGCCTCTACACCCGAGAGAGCCGTTTTACGGTATCATACACGGCTGAATTGGTGTGCTAAATGTCGGTCTCTTCTGGTAGTCCTCCACGAAGTTCTCCATCCCTCCACCCAGATTTTGTGGCTTTGGAGGTTTGTGACGGTGTAAGCCTCTTCGGGTACTGAGGCTCTCTGGTGCTGGTGGGGCGATGATCCCCTCCTTCATCACCAGTTCAGTCGGAGGCCTTACGGCCTCGTTATTGCCCAGCTGAGGAGGAGCTCTCACATATCCTCTACGACGGAGGTGGGATACATAATCACGAAAATGTTTCTTTGTGAAGGCACGATGCTCTGGATGCATTTCACAATACAGGGTGATACATCCGTGCCAAATATCCTCTCCGCGCAGGTACACTGCTTTCGTAACATTGCAGAAAGTAGACTCATCTGTTCACTCAAAGCGTCCGTATACGTGGCCATTGTTGTTAACAGGCAAATCGTCCGGTTGGAACCCACCACCTTGTCTATGGCCCCTTATCCGACGGGGTCGATTGTGGGGCTCTCTCCTTGGTTGTTAGGAACCAGGGGGGCAGCCTATTGAGGAATTAGCCCAGTAAGCCGACGGCCGACTTTCTCTCCCGGGTGGGCAGGTGCTGCCGATCCGATTTTGCACCTTTAGCTCAAGTGGTGTCGCTACTCACCAAGGTCTTGGATGTAGGATGAACCCCCTGTTTATTATTATTATTATTATCTACATTATTTCTTAAGTTTATATTTCCAGATCAGATAAGTTTAAAATCAGTAGAAGTTAATTGTTATTGGGAGGCAACTTACATTACGTATGTATTATACATAGTTGGGATCAAAATTTTCGCTCTTTTCAATGTTACTAAAATTCAATATGACAGCCCTAAGAAAATCAAAAGTTGAGTATGAAAATTTGGGCATCTAGTTGGTGCAAAAAATTTTTGTCACTTCCATTAGTAACCTCATATCGAAAAATGTAATAATGCAAAGTTTCACAATGTTTCCTTGAAAACTAACAAAGTTATAAAAGGAAAAAGAAAGTGCACGTTTTCAGTTTCACTTTAATAATTCAGGAACTGCACAAAATATCCCGGATTTCTTTTCAGATAATTGAAAAACATAAAAGTGCGCAACTTTTTTTTAATTTGAGCCACTTTGTATATTTTATTCTTTCCAAGATACCAATGGTGGACACCATTTATATATTTGTTAATTTGTTTAATGAACGTTCAGTATCGCTACGGGATATGCTGGTTTTTAATATCTTATAGCCATTGTGAAAAAATGATGTGGCAGTTTGATGTGTGTCACGGACAATGTGCGAGTCCCTTCTGAAAATAGTAACATTCCCAGACTATATTAAAGTCTATATATATTTAATTTAATTTGACAATTATGTAGATCAAATGTGACGTAAATTGTTTCATATATTAGAGTATTTATATTATCTGTTTCAAATATCAATGTCATATTATATAACTATTCTGAAACCAGATTTACATAGACAAAACAGATATCCGGATGTCGCCTACCAGAGACTTAAATAAGAAAGAAAAAATAAAATATATCTACTATATACATACTTGAAATCTGTAGAACTTCTGGGCTGTTCTGCCTTGCCCGATGCTTAATTGAAGACGTTTCGCCATTCTTAAGAGACGGCATTCGGCCGCCGATCACCATACGAGAATTACTGAAGACTGAATAGCGAAACGTCTGAAATCATGCATAGACTACGGCAGAACACCCAGAAGTTTAACAGATTTCATCTGACACCGTACGTGAATGCCTACGAACTATTATACATATACTTATATTCTATTTAATTGTATATAAATGTTTTACAATTTTCACAAACATTTATTGTTAACCACAACAATTGTTTCTAAGATATCACTAAGATATATGTTGGTCAAACTGGAAGGTCACGGGCATCTTAACAAGCACCTTAACACTATCGGCCTTAGTGACACTAGAAGGTGCATGTTTTGCGGACACGATGACGAGGACTCCATTCACACCCTCTGTCGTTGTGCCTGCCTCATGGTCAAGAGGCACAAACATCTGGGCGCAGTATTTCTCCAGCCTCAGGACATTAGGGAGCTTCCCCTACAACGGGTGTTGGCCTATTCGCATAGCACGGGTCTCTTTGAATAGCTCCCAACTAGCAGCAGGCACAATGGGTCGAAAGACCTGAGTGCTGCGGGTGACCACACCGCCTATGAACAACAACAACAACAAGCCAGAATAGACCATATAGTTTTCAGCCACTCACTTTTAAAAAAGTTAAATCAAAAACACCACATAGATAATTTCTAAATTCAAAGTGTACCAGAAGGTGGTTACACATTGAAAAAGTGCGAATAAATACCTCTGGGGAGATGCTGGCTATTGAGCGAGAAATGGTGCCACAACACGCTCTACGCTCAACAAGCGAGTCCCAAAGTGTGCATTCTACTGATTCCCTTATTCAGCGAGCATCGCCTTTGTTCTTTACATAAGACGAAAAGTGTGTTTCCTGATTTTTTTTCTTGGCTCCCAAGGTTTCAAGAATGGTTTTCCCAAGAACATTAGCCTTATACGAGCATAGACCTCACATTTACCCAACCGTTCACTCCACATTCCTGAGTCTACAGTATTTTCTACGAACTACTTTCCATTAGTGCTTTCGCTTGACGGTTCTGGTTTTAAGATCCACTGATTCATTTATTCTAGTGCCACCCACTTTCCATAAGAATTCACGACACGACTCCACGAGTAACTCCTAGTCCTATGAAATCCATTTCAGATCCCTTTCTAGCGAGTTCATCTGCTGAGCCTAACCTAATCTACTGGTTCTTTAGTTTGACACAAATTAATACTTATTTATATATTTTTTGTTTAAAAAAATATAAGCAAAAATGTCACATCAAGGAACATATTTTCATGTCCTTTGTCCTTTACATACAAGTTAACAACTTTAATTCTGAGTGTCCCTTATATCTTTACTTGTGAAGATGTAAAATAAAAAAAATACAGCCTTATCGAAAATTTCAAGAGAATTTCGAATAATCAAATTTATATAATCCTAATATACAGAGTGAGTTTTATGTATGGAACGCCTCAATTATCTCGGAAACGGCTTGCCCGATTTTTATATACTGAAATATATAAAAAAAAATACTAGATATATAAATATACTGAAATTTGTTATTTCAAATGGATCACCCTATATATTTTTTTGTTTTTGAAATCTCTAAGAAATTTAGAATATTTTTCATGTAATGTTCCCTATACCTAATTGCCATAATTTCGGAGTTACAGCTACATTTGCAATATCTCCGCCGAAGTTAAAATATTACATCAGGGCGGCTATGTCTGCGACAAAAACAATTTTGACGTTTTAATAAACTATTATTGTTGGTGTTTATTGAAAGTTACAATGGACCGTTTATCTGAGAAAGAACGAATTGAGACTTTATTGATATTAGGATATGGTGATGTGCGTAGAAGTCAACAGGAAAGGTGTAATATCTTTAATAATTTATATCCTAATAGAAATCCCATAACAAGATCTACTGTGAGTAAGTTGTTAAAAAAGTTTAACCAAACTGGAGCCATAAAAGATTTACCGAAATCAGGGCGTACAAAAACTGCAACAACTGAAGACAAATCTTTAGATGTTTGTGTTATGTTAGAAGAAGATCCACACTTGAGTACTAGACAAATATCCAGGGAAGTTGATATTTCTCAAACATCCATAATGAAAATTTTACATGCCAATAAATTCCATCCTTACAAAGTAAGATTGGTTCAAGAGTTGCCAGATGATGATTTCGATAGACGTGAAGAGTTTGCCGACACAATGATGGAAAAATGTTACGATCAAAATAATCCAAATTTTTTAAATAATGTTATGTTTTCCGATGAGGCCACTTTTTGTATTGATGGAAACGTAAATCGGCATAATTGCAGATACTGGTCACATAACAATCCTCGTTGGATGAGAGAATCCCACACCCAATTTCCACAAAAGATTAATGTATGGGCTGGAATAATAGGCGACAAAATAATTGGTCCTTTTTTCATTGAAGGAAACTTAAATGGTCCGGCGTATTTAAATTTATTACAGAATAATATTATACCTGAGTTGGCTCGGTTATTTCCAAATCTAAGTAAGTATTCTCAATTGCCTGTTAATTTAGAAATTTTATTATTTGAAACTTTCAGACAATAACAATGTCCCAAATAACAATATTTGGGTGCAACAAGATGGAAATTCCACCTCACTATGCGCGTGACGTGAGGCAATACCTAAACGATGTGTTTCCCAGAAGATGGATTGGAAGGCGTGGTTTTATCGAATGGCCCCCGCGATCACCCGACATGAATCCTTTAGACTATTTCCTGTGGGGTCACTTAAAAAATATTGTTTATAAAACCAAACCTGCCAATATTCAGGAATTAAAAGATAGGATTACCACAGAGATAAGAAGAATTGAGCAGTCAGGAATGTTACAAAATGTACTGCAAAGTTTTAAACATCGCATGGCTTCTTGTATGGAAGTAAACGGACAACATTTTGAGCATCAGCTGTAACCGCCTTTACTTCATGTTTTCAAAAGATCCTATGGAATTTCTATTAGGATATAAATTATTAAAGATATTACACGTTTCCTGTTGACTTCTACGCACATCACCATATCCTAATATCATTAAAATCTCAATTCGTTCTTTCTCAGATAAACGGTCCATTGTAACTTTCAATAAACACCAACAATAATAGTTTATTAAAACGTCAAAATTGTTTTTGTCGCAGACATAGCCGCCCTGATGTAATATTTTAACTTCGGCGGAGATATTGCAAATGTAGCTGTAACTCCGAAATTATGGCAATTAGGTATAGGGAACATTACATGAAAAATATTCTAAATTTCTTAGAGATTTCAAAAACAAAAAAATATATAGGGTGATCCATTTGAAATAACAAATTTCAGTATATTTCAGGAAAAACGAAAGATCTGACAACAATGTAAATGCCACAATAATATCGGCCATATTACAAAACCCTTATAAACCAAAATTCATAAAAATCGGGCAAGCCGTTTCCGAGATAATTGAGGCGTTCCATACATAAAACTCACTCTGTATAATGAATTATACTACTATATTATATAGTCTTCCGGTATATTATTTTTTGGATAAAGTATAGTTTCACGAATACATTGATATACTGTTTGATCCTATATTAAAAGTTGGAACGAAGTGAATTAATGCAGTTTTTAATAACTATCTACCTACTGAATTTATATAATTATAAATATAAAAAAATATAAATGGTATTTATAGTATTTTTAAGCGAAACAGATTGAGACGAGACATAAACCATCTCTTCCCGTCTCGTCTCCATGCACTTATGACTTGACAGCTGATTATGTCATCTCATCTCAAGACAACATTCCAGTAAAATAATGTCTAAATGAATGTATTATTTCTCTATAAGTATAAATAAGCAACTGTTATAGTGTATATTTAATATATTACATGTTTATATAAAAAGTTACATATAGATACATACTTATTTGTTAATATCCTTTCAATAACCTCTATCCTCTCTAAGAATCGGAAAAAAATCAAAGCACATGGTTAAATTATTACATTAAGTATAAACAGTATAATTTACAGAAATTTGCGTCTTCATAAATTTACAAAATTTTATAAATATTAGTATTGTTAATAGTTATTCTTTATAGTTATAATGTATTCTTTATTCATTAGTCTTCGCTTACATAACCTTTAACTAGTTGAACTATAATTTTAAAAACTAGATCGCTTTGGAGAGTATGGGGATAACTACCGCGATATGATGCTAATTTATTGTCACTTTATTGATATAAATAAACCAGAATAACTGAACATCGTCAGTTTCATAGATATATTGATTCAAATCGGGCAATATGATAAAGTTGGTAAGGAAATAAATAGTTTATTTTATCGATACCGATAATTATATTAATACCTAGTTTAAGTGTGAAGTTTACAAGATGTAGTTATACAACATAAGTGCCACTGAGTGAAGTTTTCTACTAAACGCGGATAAGGTTATTGGAATAGTTAATGAAAACATTTATTTTGTTTTTTTTTAATCTTAAATCAAAACAGAATATTTGAATTATGACATTTAGTTAGACAAGTTAGAAAAGTACTTGGTTCTAAAAAAATAAATCAGGGCCTAACATCATACTTGGATATGAGATGTTTTTTATGAGATTTATAAAAAAAGGATTGCCGCTTTCATATTTCACGTGTACAAGTTACACTTGTCGTGAAGGGCTGGAAAATGAATGTGTGGTGGCAGTTACGGTTACAGTAGCAATGGCGATACAACAATATTTGGATATATTTAGTTTTTGCCACTAACTAAAAGACGCTACTGTTATAATTCACTATTTTGACATGTTAATCATGTCATGTATGTATTCTATTCTGTTAGAAAGATATACATTGGCCCTAATACCCTTTTAGATATATAGTTATGTATGCCTTATATTAATGTATGTAATCAGAGAATATAATACTTAAAAATATACTAGCATAAGTAGAGCTTAGGGTTGATTCGCGAAAAGCGAGACGCTTATTATATACAATTAAATTAACTGTGTATACGTATGTAGCAATTGATAACTGTCAAAATTGTAAGGCGTTATTATCCGGTTTCTTTTTTAGATATACATTTTGATGAGTGTATCAATGCCAGTTAAGGCTTCTATTTTTAAGAAAGGGAGGAACAAGGGAAGGGAGGGTTACGAACATATTTTGTACAATGTAATAAGGACATTTAAGAATCAGTTTTGAAATCAACGTACTTACTATAAATTTCGCATATAATTTCGCCTTGAATAAATACTTGTAGAAATAATACTTCCAAATTTCTAGAATTGATAGTTTTTAAAGAATAATGACAATAAATTCTAAAAATATCCGTTAGATGGCGCAACTGGGAGTTATGAAGTTCGACAGATACCTGCCAGATAGCATGTAGTTTCATGTATATATTGCCTTATAGATATGTACTTTTCATTAATTATTAATAATTATTTCATTTCCCTTTACAATTTTGGAAAAAAAATATTTTATGACACATCTAGTCGGCGCGAAATACTTACTATTATATTACCTTTAAGTTAAATCATCCAGTATCATTTCACAGTTTAGTTTTCAGTAGTTAGTTTTTTTATAAAAATGAAATTTGTTGCATTACAGGGACCTGCTTCGCTCGTTCAACAAATTGCTCCATGACTTGTTCCCTGTTGCTTGTAAACTGTTACATGTTTATTACTTTTAATAAATATTTGATTATTTGTAGACAATCCGAAATTTCTGTCCAATCAATAATAAAGGAAAAAAATTCGTACCAAAAACAAAAACTGACATTTTCCTTAAGTTTTCTTTAAGTTCTTTATTGTTTAGAAGTTATACAGTAACACATTACCTATGTATACATATAATATATACAAATATATAAATATATAAATATAATAAATAATAGTTTGTAGGCCTAATCTTATGAAAAATAATGGTTATATACGAGTATTAATAATTTTTCAAGAGTTTTGTAGAAATCTAAATTTCTATGACATTTAGGTACTTGTATCTGCTGTAGTAGCAGTTGCCGCAGCTCAGGTGCTACCTTTAAACCTTTTGCGTCAGTATCCAACTAGACCACCAGTATTACCAGTATACAGTCCATCACCAGTACCAACATACAATCCACTGCCAGTGCAAACGTACGCTCAAGGAGCAGTCATTCCAATTGTTCGTTTAGACAGTGACGCTGCACCTGATGGCAGCAGTTATCAATATGCGTAAGTATTTAGGTATAAATTTGAATAATAATTTTCTTCGATATGGTTTGATATAAGGTATGAATGAAACTGTATAACCTTATACGAAATAATTGTAAGACATCTTTGAGAATTTTAAATAATATTTAATTATGGAAAAACCAAATTAAGAGAAAAATATAAAAAATGAATCTATCAGCTTATTAGGTTCTGAATAAGGCTATGCCACGATAAGCTGGATCCTACAATACAGGTCGGGGGCATTATTTTTTATGTAATGAGGTTATTTCTTTTACATCTAAATTATAGGTAACAAGGGAAACAAAAACTTAACTGTATTTTATAAAAATAGATAGAAAATAATGACTCGTGATGTGGCAGACATTTTGGTTCATGATGTGTATGGCCAGCCTGGCGACCCTCGATACAAAATTTCCTGAAATAAATAATTATACAGATTTATATTCTAAAGGACTATCCACCCTCTCTTATGCATAAAATGCTTAAAATGCATTATTTTTTTGGGAGGATCAAGTTTAATACTTCATTGACTTTTCAATTATTTATTTGAAGGAGATGCCGAAAACACCTACTCCACGAGAAATGTGCCCCGACTGGCATTGTATTAAATCGGCATACAAATGTTCACTTTTGGATTATCTCTTGAAAACATATTTTATTTATAGCTTTCAAAAAAAATCTGCTTACAGATGTTTATATTTAAAGTAATATTTTTCATTTTTTCATTTTATAAACTTTCAGTAGAGCAATCACAATAATATTCACCATTAGAGAAAGAACAGAAGATGCTTCTGCTAAAATCTTATTTTCCCAATGATAATTTTTATGATAACAGTAGTAGCTGTTATATGTAGTTTTGCCGATTTATTGCATAAAGTATCTCTACAGATGTGAAATATTTGCTCCAAAAATTATTTCTTTAGACGGTTATATTAATTAAAAATATGAATAAGCTAAATAGTATAAAGGTGAAGGAATAGAAATGTATACTTTCATTATGTTGTGAGTACTGAGATGGACGTAAAATAAAACATTTATTTGTTACTAGCTATGAAACCGCAAACGGAATATCTGCCCAAGAATCTGGTAGTCAAATAGCTCCACACCCAGAAGCGCCACTTAGAGTAAGTGGATCTTACGCATATACATCCCCTGAAGGATTACCAGTGCAGATATCCTACGTAGCTGATGAAAATGGATTCCAACCTACTGGAAATGTATTGCCATAACTTCTAAGAGTTTTATAAGAAAAACGGTTGCCAACCAGTGGCTCCGACTACTGCACCAATCTTCAGAAATTACAGACAGCATTTTACTGTGTAACTTAAAGCTAATTTATTTAAAATTGTAGGAGACGTTTTATTTAAATATATTTTTATTAAAAAAATGTGTACTTTAATTTTACATACTTACCTTTAATTTATCATTGGAATTTTTTTTACTCCTTCATACCTTTTAAATAAAACATTGTAACTGCTTTTCCTCACTCTTTTTATTTGAGTAAATTATAAATATTTGCACATAAAATCAATTTAATAATTGCTCAAAATGTTGTCCATTGTTAGCCAAACAATGGTATAATCGTTGTTCAAATTCGCTGCTTACATTTTCCAGAACCTCTGTTTTAATTGCTTGGCATTTTTCAGTAATTCTTTGACGAAGCTCTTCTAAATTTTGAGGTGGAGGTGTATAAACAACGAACTTCAAATGTTATATATAAATATTAAAGAAGTCACATGGCGCCAAATCCGGGGACCTAGCGGGCCACTCGATAGGTCCTTTTCGCCCTATCCATTTACCAGGAAATATATGATCTAACTATTGTCGGACTGGAAGAACATTATATCGGGCAGGAATAACTTGCCCGACATAATGTAATTCCTGACTATTTTTATTAAAAACAATTTAATACAATGTTTGAATTACAGCAATCCTTACATCTTATAACAAATGCTCTATAACAAGTAAATGGAACCCAAGTAAATATTTAGTTTACACAGTAAAAAAATCCAACTGATTTTAACACTGAATCCACACTCATCAGTGTGTATACAGGGTGTCCACCTAGTGCGCGTAAGTCCAATATCTGGGTTAATAAAAGAGATAACTTAATTTTTTTTTCTACAGGGTTGTCTTATATCCCAAGTTGCACAAAATGAAAATATATTTACATATTCAGGGTGTTCAGTTTTTCCTAGACAGGTACCAACTTCATTTTTTTAAATGGAAACCTATATTTTTTATGGCATTATCGAATTCTACGTAAAAAATTAGTGGGACTTTGTGCATAACACTGCTATTGAAATATTGATAGTTTTCGAGATATTTGACTTTTAATTTTTTTTTTCTTATGTTTCGTCACTTCTAATAGTTGACATAATTATGGTTGTATGACAGCTAAAAATTATTTTTTTTCAGAAACTTTAGAGTGAAGATGGCTCTTTCGAAAAACGTATCAAAAGTTGACCTGCGATATACAGGGGGCAACAGAAATCGTGCCAAACCTGATGGTTTAAAATTTAAAAAATCTCGACTTTTTCAAATGGAACACCCTGTGTTTTATGATTTCATTAGATGCCTTTCTGTAGACTCTACAATTTTATAATAGCTTTCCCTATACCTAAGTTGCGTAGTTTTTGCAAAAAACCCACTTTTATGAAAAATACCCGATTTGCGCACTCCTTTGACGGAAAAAATATTGTAAGGCTATTTATTTTTATAAAATGTATTAGTTTACACTTCTTAAAATAAAAATAACTGAAAAATTTAGATAATTTCAGTTTAATAAACAAGTCTTTATGGAAAGTTACCATTTATTTGTAAATAAAAGTAAAAAATCATAAAAGCTATTCATGTAATAAGAATTAGCAAAACTGGCGTATGCTTTAGAAGAAGTTCATGGGAATTATTTGCTAGCAGCACGTATTTATAGAGATTCCCACGTGCTGACTGTTTTGAAAATGTGAAAGAAAGATTTGAAAGAACAGCAAATGGGAATTATGAGAAAACTACCAAGAGACATGGGAGTAACAACGATAATATTTAGTTTAATGTTGTGGTTTCTGCTGTTGATAATTCCCATGAACTTCTTCTAAAGCATACGCCAGTTTTGCTAATTCTTAATTACATGTAGAGCTTTTATGATTTTTTACTTTTATTTACAAATAAATGGTAACTTTCCATAAAGACTTGTTTATTAAACTGAAATTATCTAAATTTTTCATATTTTTATTTTAAGAAGTGTAAACTAATACATTTTATAAAAATAAATAGCCTTACAATATTTTTTCCGTCAAAGGAGTGCGCAAATCG
Source organism: Pogonocherus hispidulus (assembly GCA_963924545.1). Classification (NCBI taxonomy): domain Eukaryota; kingdom Metazoa; phylum Arthropoda; class Insecta; order Coleoptera; family Cerambycidae; genus Pogonocherus; species Pogonocherus hispidulus. The sequence goes on along the minus strand of OZ004694.1, from coordinate 30,350,862 downwards.
GGTATTTTTCATAAAAGTGGGTTTTTTGCAAAAACTACGCCACTTAGGTATAGGGAAAGCTATTATAAAATTGTAGAGTCTACAGAAAGGCATCTAATGAAATCATAAAACACAGGGTGTTCCATTTGAAAAAGTCGAGATTTTTTAAATTTTAAACCATCAGGTTTGGCACGATTTCTGTTGCCCCCTGTATATCGCAGGTCAACTTTTGATACGTTTTTCGAAGAAAGAGCCATCTTCACTCTACAGTTTCTGAAAAAAAAAATAATTTCTAGCTGTCATACAACCATAATTATGTCAACTATTAGAAGTGACGAAACATAAGAAAAAAAAATTAAAAGTCAAATATCTCGAAAACTATCAATATTTCAATAGCAGTGTTATGCACAAAGTCCCACTAATTTTTTACGTAGAATTCGATAATGCCATAAAAAATATAGGTTTCCATTTAAAAAAATGAAGTTGGTACCTGTCCAGGAAAAACTGAACACCCTGAATATGTAAATATATTTTCATTTTGTGCAGCTCGGGATATTAGACAACCCTGTAGAAAAAAAAATTAAGTTATCTCTTTTATTAACCCAGATATTGGACTTACGCACACTAGGTGGACACCCTGAATAGTCCACACTTGACAGTGTTAGACATATCGGTGTATTATTACATTACATAAAAGTAATTTAACACAGTAGATTTTACAAGGTAATGTGTAATAGTTAATTATCCACCGTGTAATTATTCCGTTTTTATGGCGGATTGATTCATTTTTAACACAGGGTTTTGTAAATTTTACTACAATTTATGAGTACTTCTACAAACGTGGCGGGTATATCGTGCGTGTAATATGAGTTCTAAAGGTTTAGTTATTATACTACCCAGTTCGTGTTAAAAATAACACTGCAGCAAATTACGATTACCATTTAGTAATTTTACCATTTGTCTTTTTTTACTGTGTACCTACTTAATTTAATTACTTACTACACTGGTTCAGATACCATGCTAAAGAATGATTGTAGTAATAAACAGACAGTCTATATGAATTTCTGTTTTATTATAATCATATTTAATGAATAAGGATGTCTGTATCTGTCATATAGTGTTATTAAGTCATAGCAAAACTACTTCCACTCAACATATTTCCAAAATTATTAAAATTTGCTTTTCCTGATCAGAATAAGAGCTTCTAGAGTTCCGCCAAGAATGTAAAACCTTTCAAAGGATTGAACTAGATCTCGTCTTCTGGTTTGAACCCAGTTCTTTAAACAATATAAATTTCGCGTTATTAGATATAAGCTTAAATTGAATTACAATTGAAAAATATTCTCTTTTTGTAGACTTATCAACTACTTTTTAATTTAATTAACATTATTAACAATATCTTTAAACAAAGACATAATTTGGAAGTATTTTAAATGCATTAAGACCAACTGTCAAACCAAAAATGATCCGTCTGCTTTTTCGATTTGAAACTATTTTGGAAATGCTATCAAAGTCAAAATGTTAGAATACACATCGAGAATAGTGCTAAATGGCTTTAATGTGTACAGACATTAAAAATTATTTTTAACTTCAGTAAATTATTGAATTATTCCGTCCTTAAAGATTAATTTAAACCCTTAAAATAAAGAAACCTAGCTTTTTTCTCAAATTACAATGTTTTATAGAATTAAACAAACAAAATAGGAAAAACCCGCCCAAGAGTCGGAAGTTGAACCTTCCTTGTTCTCTGTTTCGTCAAGAAAATAAATGAATAATTGTGATCTTAAATCAAAACCTAGAAATATATTTTTAATACAAAATGATATTAAAAGTAAATATTTGAACATATACAACAAAATTCTATTCACCAAGTAAAGGTCGAAGTTATCAAGAATATATATTATTAGTTATCTTATTTAAAAACATATATAACCTAACTGTAACTGTATAATAATTTTTTTCAAATACTCCATATATAAAATAATAAAACACAGGAAACAAAAGTATGGGGACACGGTTGCTAAGTGCCGTATCATGGCTTTTTTGTCCTAAAAAGATTGCTCTAAAATACCACTGTGGGAAATATAATAAGGTAAATATTCCGTAAATTAACAAAACTTGTCCCGTGTTAGTTGTTATTTGTCAGAAGCCGCTTGCTCAGATGGGCCGAAGAAATAGGGTCACTCTGGTTGGAACACTAAGCTATTCCAGTCTTGAAAGGAATGAAGCAACCTACTCAATACCCAGATGCTGCTTTTGAATTCGTAGGACGTCATGGCATTGTTGCGTTGTAACAATGTACATTTATGTACAGGGTTTCCAAAATAAGATCCTCTATCCCCTTATCTCAGAGAGTATAAAAGGTAGAGAAACAAGTTAAATACGAAAGTTTTTTTTTACCTAAATTTTTCATTTTTATAACTATCTTAAATACAGGTTGTTCAGTTTCTCTGATCCAGGCATCAACTTTCTTTTTTTAAATGGGACACCCTATATTCAATTACGTTTTTGAACTCTCCTTAAAATTCTAGGTCGACATTGTTAAGAGTAACCTATACCTATCATTTACCGTTACGAAATCTTTAAAAAACACCTGCTCAAAAAATCTCGGCAAAACAAATAAGACATCCAAAAAAAAGGTAAATAGGGTTTATTTCGTAGACAATTAGACTCAAAAATTACTTCTATGGATCGATATTACCTGATTAATATACAGGGTGTTTTTGACAGATGGCTCAAACATGTATATGTTAAAATTCCAGAAAATCGAAAATCTCTTATGGAACACCCTGAGTATTATTATATTTTTGGATTCTCTATTAAATTTTAACCTTACTCTATATAACGTTCCCTATTCTTATTTTGGTTAGTTTTCAAGATATTGACGAAAATGTGGAAAAAATGTCAGCTATTATTATCGGCTATTATTAAAAATACATCTACTATTATTTGGTATATTATAGTTAGTGTGCCTTAAAACTGATTAAGAATATATTATTTTATTCAAAACTAATATTTTTTTAAATTATTTCATTAATTAACTAATATAAACAAATCTATGTATGTAACTTGAACCACAAATAACTAACAATAATCAACAAATAACAACAAAAATAATAAATTAAATCAAGTGTCCTATATGTGCTCAATTTTCAGCTATTGTGTATATAACTGCTAGTTTTCTTACAGCGCAATTAATCACTTTGATTGAGCGCTTCAATTTCCATCCTGATTTTAATCTTTAAATCATCAACATTATTACTCTGAATTTGATAAACTCAGGCTTTCAATGTACCCCATAAAAAGTTATCAAGTGGAGTTAAATCTGGGATCCTCGGCGGCCATAGGATATTCCTGTTTGGCCCTATCCATTCCACAAAATAGTTCTTAATAAAATTCTCTACAACTGCAGTATTGTGGCATGGAACTCCATCCCTCTGATAGATGATCTGATTGGCATCTTCTTCGGCATCCAATAAAGGTAAAATGCAAGTTTATAATGAATGCCATTTTCTGATATTTTACCTAAGGTACCTGGGACCATTTAAATATTGGCCAAGAAAGACAGGGCCTAAAATGTATCTCTTATAAATAGCGCACCAAACATTTTCGTCAATATCTTGAAAACTAAGCAAAATAAGAATAGGAAACGTTATATAGAGTAAGGTTAAAATTTAATAGAGAATCCAAAAATATAATAATACACAGGGTGTTCCATAAGAGATTTTCGATTTTCTGGAATTTTAACATATACATGTTTGAGCCATCTGTCAAAAACACCTTGTATATTAATCAGGTAATATCGATCCATAGAAGTAATTTCTGAGTCTAATTGTCTACGAAATAAATCCTATTTATCTTTTTTTTGGATGTCTTACTTGTTTTGCCGAGATTTTTTGAGCAGGTGTTTTTTAAATATTTTTTTCTTTAAATGCTAATATCTTCGTAACGGTAAATGATAGGTATAGGGTACTCTTAACAATGTCGACCTAGAATTTTAAGGAGAATTCAAAAACGTAATTGAATATAGGGTGTCCCATTTAAAAAAACAAAGTTGATGCCTGGATCAGAGAAACTGAACAACCTGTATTCAAGAAAGTTATAAAAATGAAAAATTCAGGTAAAAACAAAAAACTTTCGTATTTAACTTTTTTCTCTACCTTTTATGCTTTCTGAGATAAGGGGATAGAGGATCTTATTTTGGACACCCTGTACATTAATAGATACATTTAGTATTTACAGTCACACGTTTCTCCTATTTATAACATTAAGTATTTATCTACTGAGTAAAAATAAACTGAGTTCATCTACTGAGAAAAAAATTTCACTATTTAACTTATTATATAGGATGGAACCGGCATAATATAGATTTTGTCTATAAAGATCAAGTTCAGATCCATGTCGTGTTGAATAATTATGATGTTGAATTAGTAATATTTTTTTACTGGCTGTTGCGTATTACATCTGCAAATACGGCTGAAAATGAATTTAAGTCCGAGTTGTTAATATAAAGTAGGAATAATAGTGGCCCAAGAATACTTCCCTGCGGTACCCCAATTTCAAGCAGTAGTTCGTTCGATTTCCCTCCAAAATAATTTACAAACGATTGCCTGTCTCACAGATAAGACAACAACAAGTAATGCTTCTTAACCTGGGTTGAGAGGAATATCCTCCAGTATTGCCTGGAGTTACCAAAACTAGTTCATTTGAAAGCGTTCACAATAAACCCCTCGAAGTTAAAATAGGTTAAACCTACAAACTTTAATTATCCTATGTACTGACAACTGTATTTCAAAATATCATCTGCAAAAATTCGACCTGTGGTAGAAAATGCTGAACTTCGCTTGTGATTAGAATATGATGAAACGGCAGATTATACATTTTATCTACCTGACCTGCCGGGGAACGATCAGATATTCAATATTTGGAAAGGGCAACTTCTACCAGAAGATCTGAATAAATTCTCACCCAATAAGGTGATCATCTTCATTAGGAGACTGAACCTATTGGCTGAAATGTAATTAGATGTGAGCCAGAGTAGACCACATAGTTTTCGCGAGTAAACTCACTTTTAAAACAATGAAATTAAAAACACCACATAGATAATTTCTAAATAAATGTACCCAGAAGGTTACACATTGAAAAAATGCGAACAAATACCTCTAAGCAGGTGCTGGCGATTGACCAAGAAATGCTGCAACACGCTCTACGCTCAACAAGCGAGTCCCAAAGTACTGCGGCTACAGCTAGGTCTATTATGCATTCTACTGATTCCTTATTCAGCGGGCATCGCCTTTTTTCTTTACACAAGTCGAAAAGTTTGCTTCCTGGAATTTTTTCTTAGCTCCAAAGGTTTCAAGAATGATTTGCCTAAGAACGTTAGCCTCATACGAGCGTAGACCTCACATTCACCCAGCTGTTCACTCCACATTCCTGAGTCGAGGTGTACACATGCCCACCATCTCTACAGTTTCTTTTTTTCTACGAAGGACCTTCCATCAGTACTTCCCTTTGACAGTAATCGTTTTAAGATCCATTGATTCATTTATTCTAGTGCCACCCATTTTCAATATAAGCATTTCCATAAATATTCTGCTCAACTCCACGCACTCGTGGACTCACTACGCGACTCCACGAGTAGTGGACTAGGTAACTCCTAGTTCTATGAAATTCATTTCAGATCTCTTTCTAGCGAGTTGATCTACTGAACCTAACCTAATCTACTGGTTCTTTATAGTTTGACACAAATTAATACTTATTTATGTTAAAAAATATAAGCAAAAATGTCACAGCAAGGAACATATTTTCGTTTCCTTTATCGTTTGCATACAAGGTAACAACTTTATCAATTATATAGTCTTCCGGCATATTATTTGTTGAATAAAGCATAGTTTCACGAATACATTGATATACTCTTCCTATATCCTATATCCTATATACAGTTCATGATCCTACTCCTCATGACCTATGGAATTTATATAATTATAAATATAAAAAAATTTAAAAATATATAATATTATTTTATTATTATTATTTTTATTATAACTTTTGGATAGAGCATAGTTTCACGAATACATTGATATACTGTTCCTATATCCTATATACTGTTCATGATCCTATATCAAAAGTTGGAACGAAGTGAATTAATGCAGTTTTTAATAACTACCTACCTATTGAATTTATATAATTATAAATATAAAAAAATTTTAAAATATATAAATAGTATTTACTTATAGTATTTTTAAGCGAAATAGATTGAGACGAGACATAAACCATCTCTTCCCGTCTCGTCTCCATGCACTTATGACTTGGCAGCTGATTATGTCATCTCATCTCAGGACAACATTGCAGTAAATTAATGTCTAAACGAATGTATTATTTCACTATATTTTATATAATAGTATAAATAAGAAACTGGCATAGGGTATATTTAATATATTACATGTTTATGTACAAAGTTACATATAGATACATACTTATTTGTTAATAAACCTTTCAATATCCTCTCTAAGAATCGGAAAAAAATCAAAGCACATGGTTAAATTATTACATTAAGTATAAACAGTAGAAATTTGCGTCTTCATAAATTTACAAAATTTTATAAATATTATTATTGTTAATAGTTGTTCTTTATAGTTATAATGTATTATTTATTCATTAGTTTGCGCTTACAAAACCTTTAACTAGTTGAACTATAATTTTAAAAACTGGATCGCTTTAGAGAGTATGGGGATAACTACCGCGATATGATGCTAATTTATTGTCACTTTATTGATATAAATAAACCAGAATAACTGAACATAGTCAGTTTCATAGAGATATTGATTCAAATCGGGCAATATGATAAAGTTGGTAAGGAAATAAATAGTTTATTTTATCGATTCCGATAATTATATTAATACCTAGTTTAAGTGTGAAGTTTACAAGATGTAGTTATACAACATAAGTGCCACTGAGTGAAGTTTTCTACTAAACGCGGAAGGTTATGGGAACAGTTAATGAAAGCATTTATTTGTTTAATTTTTTAATCTTAAATCAAAACAGAATATTTGAATTATGACAATTCAAACAAAGTTAGAAAAATACTGAATTCTAAATATTATATCAGGGCCTAACGTCATACTTGGATATGAGGTGTTTTAATTTATATAAAAAGGATTGCCACTTTCATATTTCATGTGTACTAGTTGCATTTGTCATGAAGGGCTGGAAATGGATGTGTGGTGGCGGTTACGGTAGAGTAGCAATAACTTTTGTCACTTCAATGTTTCACTGCCTTAGGTTAGGCGTCGTAATTGCACTGCAACTACACCATTAGATGGATACAGTATAAGCATTATACAGGCGCATTCATTGTACTGCCTATGAGATAGATTCTAAAAATATCCGTTAGATGGCGCAACTGGAACTATGAAGTTCGACAGAATTATTTCATTTCTCTTTACAATTTTAGAAACAAGTTATTGATGTCACATCTAGTCGGCACGAACTACTATTATATTATCTCTAAGTTATTCAGTATTTTTGCACAGTTTAGTTTTTCAGTAGTTAGTTTTTTTATAAAAATGAAATTTGTTGCATTAAAGGGAGTTGCTTCGCTCGTCCAACAAATTTCTCCCTAACTTGTCCATGTTACTTGTAAACTGTGACATGTTTATTATTTTTAATGTATATTACATTATTTGTAGACAATCCGAAATTTCTGTCCAATCAATAAATAAATGAAAAAAATTCTTACCAAAATTCTTAAAAAAGTTTTCTTTAAGTCCTTTTACTTTTTTAAGAATTTTGGTAAGAATTTTTTTCATTTATTTATTGATTGGACAGAAATTTATTGTTTAGAAATTTTACAGTGCATGTTAGTTTATTAGGTATGTATAATTCATTAATTCAGATGTATTTGAAATGGATTAAAAATATTATGAAAACATAGTCACATGGTAACCAACCAAACATCAAAGTACATACGTTGATTTATGTAATAATAAATTCACAGTGCTCGTTTGAATTGTAATCCACTGTTAATTTTTTAATTAATTGTGTCTGAGACTTCAAACCAAATACATGGTAAATAATGTAGAATGAATAATCTTTTTAAATACAGAAATAGCAACAAGTATGTAGTATTATCAACACAAAATTTTTAAATGACAAAGAGGTTCTATTATACAAGTCTGAAAATGATAGCAAGTTCAGATGTAAATTGAAAGTATCTAAAAAGTATTTCACATGAAATACCTTTCAGATATTCTAGAAAAATCTCAAAGGTGACTCTACCACAAAGGTGATAAATATCGAGTTATGCATTCTCGAGTTACCAACGTTTCCTATATTTTGGCATAGGATTTTGTTGAAAATTACTACTTAGTGTGGACAAGGTTGCTAAGACGATATGCAGTGCTTGAACAGCCTGCTAATTGACCAGGTATAAGTTACTTGGATCTTTTTCTGGATTCAACTTTACAACATTCAGGCTCTCCAAAATATGTTCTTGTTTTATTAAAATAATCGAATTCAATGCATTATATTAATGTATGAGTTTGTATTAAAGTATTAAAATAACTTGGAAATGATTCACGATATGACGCACCTTGTAATTTACAGTGCATCAAAGCCACATTATCTTTTATATAAATAAATATAATAAATAATAGTTTGTAGGCCTAATCTTATGAAAAATAATGTTTATATATTAATAATTTTTCAAGAGTTTTGTAGAAATCTAAATTTCTATGACATTTAGGTACTTGTATCTGCTGTAGTAGCAGTTGCCGCAGCTCAGGTGCTGCCTTTGAACCTTTTGCGTCAGTATCCAACTAGACCACCAGTATTACCAGTATACAGTCCATCACCAGTACCAACATATAATCCACTGCCAGTGCAAACGTACGCCCAAGGAGCAGTCATTCCAATTCTTCGTTTAGACAGTGACGCTGCACCTGATGGCAGCAGTTATCAATATGCGTAAGTATTTATAAATTTGATTAATCATTTCTTCGATATGGTTTGATATAAGGTATGAATGGAACTGTAATAACCTCATCAGAATCATACGAAATAATTGTAAGACATCTTTGGGAATTCTAAATAGTATTTAATTGTGGAAAAACCAAATTAACAGAAAAATATAAAAAATGAATCTATTAGGTTATAAGGTTCTAAATAAGGCTATGTCATGATAAGCTGGTATCATACAATACTGGTTGGAACTTCTGTCCGCAGAGCAGTTGTTTTTGAAATTATTTTCTATGTAATGAGGTTCTTTCTTTTACATATAAATTATAGATAACAAGAGAAAGAGAAACTTAATTGTATTTCATAAAAATAGATAGAAAATAATGACTCGTGATGTGGCAAACATTTTGGTTCACGCTGTGTATGACCAGCCTGGCGGTCCTTGATACAAAATCTGCTGAAATGAATTATACAGATTTTTATTCTAAAGGGCTATCCACCCTCTCTTATACATAAACTGCTTAAAATGCATCATTTTTTGTGAGGTTTAAGTTAAATACTTCATTAACTTTTCAGTTATTTATTTGAAGGAGATACCGAAAACAGCTACTCCACGGACAATGTGCCCCGACTGGCATTGCATTAAATCGGCATAGAAATGTTCACTTTTGCATTATCACTTGAAAACATATTTTATTTATAGCTTCCAAAAGAAATCCACTTACAGATGTTTATACTTAAAATAATATTTTTCATTTTTTCATTTTATAAACTTTCGGTCGAGCGATCACAATAATATTTCACCATTAGAGAAAGAACAGAAGGTGCTTCTGCTACAATATTATTTTCGCAATCATAATTTTTATTGTCAAAAAGTTAATTATAGGGACTATAAATGAAATTTGTTTTCTAATTCAAAGCTGCACTCCATATTTTAACCACCCTTTGTACGGACATTGCCCACTAGTATTAAATTAGGTAGCTGTTATATGCAGTTTTGTCGATTAATTGCATAAAGTATCTCTACAGATGTGAAATATTTGCTTCAAAAATTATTTCTTTAGACTGTTATATTAATTAAGAATATGAACAAGTTAAATGGTATAAAGGTGGAGCAAAAGAAATTTATACTTTCATTATGCTGTGAGTACTGAGATGGATGTAAAATAAAAATTTCATTTGTTACTAGCTATGAAACCGCAAACGGAATATCTGCCCAAGAATCTGGTAGTCAAATAGCTCCACACCCAGAAGCGCCACTTAGAGTAACTGGATCTTATGCATATACATCCCCTGAGGGATTACCAGTGCAGATATCCTACGTAGCTGATGAAAATGGATTCCAACCTACTGGAAATGTATTGCCATAACTTCTAAGAGTTTTATAATAAAAACGGTTGCCAACCAGTGGCTCCGACTACTGCACCAATCTTCAGAAATTACAGACAGCATTTTTACTGTGTAAATTAAAGCTAATTTATTTTAAATTGTAGGTGACGTTTTATTAAAATATATTTTTGTTAAAAAAATGTGTATTTTAATTTTACATACCTATAATTTATCATAGGAATTTTTTTTACTCCTACATGCCTTTTAAATAAAACATTGTAACTGATTTTCCTCACCCTTTTTATTTGAGTAAATTATAAATATTTGCACATAAAATCAACTTAATAATTATTCAAAATGTTATATATAAATATTAAAGGAGTCACATGGCGCCAAATCCGGGGACCTAGCGGGCCACTCGATAGGTCGTTTTCGCCCTATCCATTTACCAGGAAATGCATTGTCTAATCATTGCCAGACCGAAATAACATTATATCGGGCAGTAATGACTTGCCCGACATAATGTAATTCCTGACTATTTTTATTAAATATAATTTAATACAATGTTTGAATTACAGCAATCCTTATATCTTATAACAAATTCTCTATAATAGGTAAATGGGACCCAAGTAAATATTTAGTTTACCTACTTCATTTAATTACTATACTGGTTCAGATGGCATGCTAAAGAATTATTTTAGTAATAACAGACAGTCTATATGAATTTCTGTTTTATAGTAATCGGATTTAATGAAGAAGCATATCTGCATTTGTCATATAGTGTTATAAGTCATAGCAAAACTACTTCCACTCAACATATTTCCAAAATTATTAAAATTTGCTTTTCCTGATCGCGATAAGTGTTCCTAGAGTTGCGTCAAGAATGTGAAACCTTTCAAAGGATTAAACTAGATCTCGTCTTCTGGTTTGGACCCAGTTCTTTAAACAATGTAAATTTCGCGCCATTAGACTTAATCTTAAATTAAATTACAATTGAAAAATATCCTCCTTTTATAGACTTATCAACTACTTTTTAATTTAATTAACATTATTAACAATATCTTAAAACAAATACACAATTTGGAAGTATTTTAAATGCATTAAGACCAAGTATCAAACCAAAAATGATTCGTCTATTTTTTCGATTTGAAACTATTTTGGAAATGCTATCAAAGTCAAAATGCTAAATGGCTTTGATGTGTAAATATATTTTACCTTCAGTGAATTCTTGAATTATTCAGTCTTTAAAATTAATTTAAACCCTTAAAATAAAAAACATATATTTTTTCTCAAATTACAGTATTTTATAGAACTAAACAAACAAAAAAGGAAAAAAACCGTCCAAAAGTATCAGTCGCAAATTGAACCTTCGTTGTTCTCTGTTTCGTCAAGAAAATAAATGAATAATTGTGATGTTAAATCAAAACCTAGAAATATATTTTTAATACAAAATGATATTAAAACTAAATATTTGAACATATACACCAAAATTCTATCGGCCCAAGCCACTGAGGAGCGATGCAGCAGGTTCTTCTGGTTGAGGATGGGCTGCATTGTACTCGATAGACCTTAATATGACTTGAGGAACTGGTGGAGGAGTTGGCAATACATTTCCAGATGGTTGGTATCCATTTTCATTAGCAGTGTAGGATATCTCAACTGGCACTCCTTCGGGAGATATATATTGATAGCTTCCTACAACAGCAACTGGAGCATCTGGGACATTAGGTATTTGGTCACCAACTACTTGTGCATTTATTCCATTTTCTGTCTCGAAACTATTAACAAATAAAGTTTTTATAAGTATAAATAATAATATGTTCTACATAAGGATGCTAATTTTGTGAAAGAAGTTAGGTAACTCTTAGTCAAGATCTTGGTAAACCGAACATTTTATACGGTAACACAGACGTGGTTTTCCATATAACACCAAACGACTATACTGCACTCGACGCTCGTTTCGCCAACTAAGTTGACATCATCTGGAGATGATTAACTCTGAGTTAGCTTTACTGAGATCAGTTTTATTCACCTCCAAATGAACTTCAGGTTTTATTCACCTTCAACTTGGTTGGCGAAACGCGCGTCGAGTGCAGTAGTGTTTTGGTGTTATGTAGAAAACTACGTCAGTGTTACCGTATAAAATGTTCAGTTTACCAGGATCCCGACTAAGAGTTACCTAACTTGTTTTACAAAATGTCGACTGGATCTTAACAGAAAAAAAATAAAATAATAATAATACTAATAACAATAATAATAATAATAATAATAATAATAATAATAATAATAATAATAATAATAATAATAATAATAATAATAATAATAATAATAATAATAATAATAATAATAATAATAATAATAATAATAATAATAATAATAATAATAATAACAATAATAGTGGGGTTTAACAACCTAACTTGTTCCAGGATGATAAAGCAGCCTAGATAATAATAATGTACCGCCCACTCTATGACACAGGTATCTAATCCCGAATTAAAATTGTTATTAGTGTGGGAGGTAGTCAGATATATTTGATTACTGTGAAAAGGTAGATATTGCAAATAGTAATTATAGTGAGTATACATTTTTTAATGTCCACTCAATTCATGTTTAAGAAATAATATATTGAATCTCATTCTAATGGCCACCGATAAAAAGTTATTATTCAACTATGTTAAATGATAAAATACTTACGAATATTTATAATGAGTGCCATCAGGAGCAGCGACATTTTCTAAGCGAAGAGTTGCAATTCCTTTTCCTTGTTGTGGGGTGTATGTTTTTACTTGTGGAGGTAGTGGAGTATTTGATGCTAATGGTGATGGTATTGATACTGCTGGTGTACGTTCTAAGACCAAAGGACTGACTTGAGCTGCCACTACTGCTACTAAAGCTGATGCAAGTACCTGAATTATAAAAATTAATATGAGTTAACTGCTAATAAAATCCTTGAAAAGGACTTATGTGAGTACAATCCAAAAATGTATCACTATATCCTCATCATGTAACAAAATAATTTTCAAGCCTGTATTATTAATTATACTCAATTGGTAATACATATATTTGTAATATTTAGGTAAAATTGAAGTTAATATTAAAAACATTAAATGAACATCTGGCGTTAAACTGTTAAAAACAATTATTACAAACACCAAACTTATAATTATATATGTTAGTATGCAATAATCTTTAGAATATGCAGTCTGCTTTAGAGTAGAATATGAACTAAAACTATCACCCCGAAAATGAAATAAAAATATCGGAAAAAAACATATTTAAAAACAGACACCTACTACTGTGGTTTTATTCAGAAGAACACAGGAAATAATAAAACAAACGTCTGCATAAAAAAGGACTTATGTGACATTTTTACGTATCCAAAAAAATATAATGAGAGAAATCTTACACATTCCTAGGGTAAACAAACACATATCTATTAACAGGAATAAGACCACAGACTATCCATGTTAACAATCCGATTATAACCATCTTTTGTATATTTTATATTTTTTATATACTTTTATATTAATAAGTGATTTATTTTCTATAATTATTGTTTATCTAATAATGATTTTGGTGTGGTATTTAGTAGGAAAAAACTCACTATAAAGCAATATTGCCCCACTATTTATAAGCTCACTATACCCTATATAATAAATATTACAAACTTCGCACTTTTAAAAATAATATTCTGGTACTTATACTCCCTTACCAATTTAATCATATTGCCCGATTTGGATAAGTATTTGCGTACAACTAACAACTTTGAATTGTTCTCGGTTATATAAGTATCTATATATATAAGATGGTGATTAAAAATAAACACAATATGATATCTCAAGAAGGCTATTCCAAAAATATCAGTAACTAGTTTTTCATTCTATATTTAAACCATCTAAAGGTTATGGATGAGCGGTAGATAATTAATTAAGCTCAAAATTAATGAATACAGATGCGTCGATTATCATATTCACAATCACCTCATACATAAAATTTTATAAATCTGCCAAAAAGCAAACATAATATTTAACACAACAATAGTGTATGATGATAATACAATAAAATATAACTTTGTATTAAATGTGAATGTTTATTGCTAAAACTTAAAATTCTTATAATACAACTCTATACAATTATGAAATTTTTCTGCTTCCAGTTTAGAAAATTAATAAATTAAAATGTTCAAACACGGACTTTAAAACGATAAGCTATTTATTATGCTAATAGACCGGGAGTTAATGACAGATTTTTGGTTGTGATTTTAGTCAGTATGCCTTCTTTAGGGTATTATAATGAATATATTCTCATGACGAAAATGAATGAATCAAAGAGTCATCCTGGGTTCTTCATATAAAAAAGTGAGTTTTCAATTTTTTTTCGCAAATTGTGCGTTTTAGTACGATTTCAGTTAGTCTTCTTCGGAAGGCTACCGACATACATTGGCGTAGGTTCAAAGTGGTTCAAAGGACTGTTATGGTCAGGTGAACAATGAAGAAAAGTTTACAAAAATTTATCAGGTGAATTTTCTTGTTTATAAAAACTAAGAAGTAAACAAGTCAGGATGATATGTTTGATATTTCTAGCAGTACTTGGTTATCAGTTGTGGTCGTATTCGAGTTTATTTTCGCGCCATTGGAATAAAAGTATGGTGCAAATTTTCTCAAACGAAGAACTTATGCACATGATACTGGCTGGCATACGGGGCATTTTATGTAATTTACGTTCTTTCATTTTTATTTGAAATACATTGGTATTTCCGAAACTAAAATTTTTTCATTATTATTCATTATTTGTCCTCAGCTATAATTTCCCAAGTTTATGCATATAGGTTAAGAATGATCCTGTATAACCCGCGTATTCAAATCAGAGCAAACTGGCATTTGCCAAACTGACGAATGATATTCGTTTAATGTGTTTCATGTTACTTGTTTGGTAAGTGCTGTTAGCTTTTTATTTGTAAAAACAGCGAATAAATGCTATTCTATCTGTGATTTCATGTGATTCGTTTGAGCAACAAATTTCATGGAATTTATTTGCCAGATGTCACCGACCTATATGTTATTGAATCTTCTTTCAAACTATATTTTTTATATGATAGCTGAAAAATATCTATATTTATAATTGATTGTGGCATGCACTGCAGCACACAAAATCTTTTTGAAACTGATTTTATGGAAGCACAAAAGACAACAAGAAAAACGTAAAATATCCAAAAATGACTGATCTCGCAACGCCCGTGGTTTATAAATATGTCATTTATTTTTAGTAGCTGTTCCCCTGAAAAATTCTGTGAAATATATGTTTATAATTTATAACATATTTCTATTATTCTATGTGGAGAATACACATTGAATCGCAGTAAAAATTATTGCTTTAAATATAAAATGGGCCTTTTCTCTGCTTGGTCCATTATTAAAAACTACATTTTTCTTTGTTGGACATGTATATGATAAAGGAAATGACGTGAATTTCAAACAACAAACCGTTTATAAAAATATATTTAAATATTAAAATTCTTATTTATAGTTCCTAAGGATAGGTGCAATACGTTGCTCGGGTTCAGGATTTGCCAGATTGTATTCAATTGACCGTAAGATTGCTTCTGGAATTGGTGGAGGTGTTGGCAAAACGTCCCCAGATGGTTGGAATCCATTTTCATCAGCGATATAGGATATTTGCACTGGTAATCCTTCAGGAGATGTGTAAGAATAGGATCCACGTACTCTAAGTGGAGCATCAGGGGAAGCAGCTGCTAGTTCACCCACTTCTTGGGCGGCTATTCCGTTTGCAGTCTCGTAGCTAAAAAAAATATATCAGCTTCATTTCAACATTCGAATGATGATGAGAAAAAATAATTAATTGGAAAATTAATTATGTTAAGAAAAATTTACACTTCAAAGATAGTTCATGTTCTGTTGGATACTTTTAGGTTTGAGCAAGTCTAAATTATGATAAAATCTCATTGATACCTATGCAATTTGCTATGGTTATTATTAGTTACTGGGAATATCCAAAACATGCAATATAAATAAAATGCTATATATTTGGTAGGGCATCGTATCAGTAAAATAAAACGCTAAAGTGTCGATGTTTTTATCATAATTAAACAACCTTTAATAGTAATTTTGCGATATAAGCGATTTACGATTGCGATATACATGACAAGGATGCAACGTAGAAGTTAAAATCGTGTTTTTTAAATGCATCTCTGTTATATTTATTCCTTAATGAAAAATGTATTTTGCCAATAGATGTCTCTGAAGCACTAAATTAAAGTTGTATCGCAAAACGATATAGGTATCCAAACATATTCAACGTTGTGTTCAGTTCAAGGAAACTTAACTTGTATCTATAGCTTTAAATTCTTTCTCTATTAATGTATTACGGAAAATCACCATACAGTGGCATTGTGTAATAACATGCAAAATTTTAATGTCGAATAAATAGAAGTACAGTAAAACAACAGTAAAATTTAATAGTTTAAAGTGAACATTTTTACAAATTTAATTAATATCATTAGATGCATTAAAAATATAAAAATAATGCATCATTAGATCATGAGGCATTACTTTTACTATAAATATGCTTCGATTTGATAACAAAAATAAAAATTCAAATGAATTTCGAAATGGTCACTAATATATTTGCAGTAACTTGTGCACTACTCACTCCGCTTGTAAACGAAAGCGATGATTATTTAACATTAATCAAATTTATAAATACTTACGCATATTGATAACTGCTACCATCAGGAGCAGCGTCACTGTCTAAGCGAACAATAGGAATAACAGGTCCAGAAGCTACTTGGTTGTATACTGGAGAGGGTACTGGATTGTATGTTGGCAGTGCAGTTGGTACTACTGTTGCATACTGACGTAAGGCGCCCAAAGGAAGTACTTGAGCTGAGACGACTGCTACTAAGGCAGATACGAGTACCTAAAGAATACAGAAATATACATTTTTGTTCCTTAAATTCTCACACAGGTATTAATTTCAAAAATGTGTTCTAATCTACTGCCTATTATATGTATAACAACTTTGACCTCAGTTGAAATTAAGGCCAACATCGGTTTGCTAATGAAACTCAAAAAAAAAAATTTGTCAGTAATAGGGTGTTTTCCGTATGTGACGAATCAAGTTATAAACCTATACATTATACATGCTTAGTAATACATCTACAAAGAAGTTGTAATGTGTTAAAAATGCAAATTTTACATTTTTCAGAATAAAATCGACGTTAGAAAATTTTAAAAAAGGATCTATTTTAAACGGGAACCAAAACACAAGTGACGTCATTAAGCATATAAATGACCCCCGTTTAGTGTTTGTTTATTACATATTTTGAACTGGAACTTTTTATATATAGGTATTTAAAACATACAAAACTAGTACTCCATAAAATAACTTAAAAAAACTTGTTACCATACACGCTGATCTTTATTATAATGGAAATATAATGACTGATGTTGATAGCTTCCTGTCAAACTGTTTGTTTATATGCCTGATGACGTCACAAATATGTCTGCCGCAGTAGACGCGTTTGCGCGCCAAATGCCGAATTTAAATTTCTACTCACTTTTTTTCGGATTTGCAAGTTAACTAGACATATGTATAATAGGGAAGGAAAACTGAATTTTTTGGTATAAAAAAAAAATATGTGAGAACACCCTATTGTTATTGTAGTATCAGGTTAAGAACTTCGTACAAATTCACAGAAATAGAAACTGAAGCTAATCCATAGTGTAAATTCCATGTTCGAATAAAATTATTTGAAATATTTAGGCGTCACTGAATATAAGGATGTACTTAGAAATACACCAATTTTTAAGCTACACCTTCAAGAAACACCGATTCCTATCATTTTATAGTTTGGGTTTTTCTAAACCAAATTAATTAAATATTCATAGCTATCCAGTTATGCTTTTATGGAGTTTCTCTTCAGGCACTACATACGTATATTTCCTATGCACTTTATGTTTTTATAACATTCGATATCGATATTATCATTCAACTATGCAATATTTTCTTACCAACTTAATCATATTGCCCGATTTGGTTGAATGTCAGCGGGAGACTGATGGTTTCAGGCTACTCTGGTATATTTATACAGGAGACCTACTAAAAATTTATTAAATATAATAATTGCGGAAGGTTACACTCATTCCATAATGATTTAGTTTTTGGTTTCACATATATATTTCAACAGTTTAAAGGTTATGAATGCAGGACGATAAAATTAATTAACATGGGCAGTTTCGGTAGAAATCACGATATTAAAAATGTCTATAAACTCATCAGAATGTAAACTTCCACATCACGGAACCTGATTTATTGTAGTTTGATTTTAATAAGCAGTTTTTATCAATTTAATTGATATAGTTATATTTATCATAATTTAATTCTTTATCTTTCATTTCTGTATTATAGAATATAATGTTGTTCACATTCATTTTTCCTTCTAAGCAATTATATACTCGACGGGTTTCGTAAAATCTACAAAAAGGGTGGCAAAGTCATTCGTAGACAAAAAAATCATAAATATTGATTTACTCTAATGTCAAATGACACAAATTGGCCGAATCCATAATGAATACATCTGTTTTATTTTATTTTGGTACATATTTTCAGGTAAGTCCCATCTGATATTAAAGTACCGCAAAAGGTATAATTGTGTCAGATCCAATTCTTCAAGATAAACTCAGCAAAACCCATTATCCTTTTTAAAGGGTATGAGGACCCGTTGATCCAGGCGGCGGTAAAGCTCAGCTTTTTCCACTCCCCCATTCCCGTGATGGACAAGTTTGGGTGGTTTTGCGGTAGACAATGGACAAATGATATCCACCTAAGATCAATATTTTTTTGTTCATTATTATTTTCATTAAAAATTTACATTCTTCAGTTTTTTAAAACACTGTATTTTAAATTTCTTAAAATTTTGTCTCAATATAAGAATAACACCCCTTAAGGTGCCTACTGAATTGCATCTAGCAATGTCAAAACCATTCACCCAAATTTCCGTGCCAAACATATCAGGTGTTACTTGTTCCAATGGCTCTAAGAAAGTTATTGTTACTAGTTGCAATACTGGCTGTAATAGTTTCGTTTTGAATTTATAGACGTCAATTTATTCATAACAATTTTGCATTAAACATATAAATTAATTTAACATCAGAGACTCAACAAATAAATGTTTGACTATATCAATCAATTATTAATTCAGCCGTTCCGGTGACACATATTTCACATCTTATAAATATTTTGACATATATAAGAGTTTGTAGATACCTCTGTACATAGAGGAGATCCGTATTTACTATAAACTCTACACAATAACGAGTAGTAGAAACAAGTTCTACTACTTGACAAATGGGAAGTATATTTACGAAGTACATAACTGTTAGTGATATCATACTGTTCTGCAGTTAGTGACATCCTACGATGTGGGGTCCAAGTATTTCCCCGTAGTTTTCATTGCAATCCGAATGCCTGTATTTTTATTCTAACTGTGTTAGACAAGATGCGACAAATTTTTACTTTGTAATTCAGCGCTCGACGAGGCATATAGCCAAGAGAATAGCTGTTTTGGCTTAATTTGTTTTAGTCCTTATTTAAATAAGGCGTTTACAGATGATGGATATAAAGTAGATTCGTACTATTCGTAGTTAAGTGTTATAAATTCTATAATTACAAAAATTAAATAACACCAAGTTTATATACCAATTGTTCCGTGTTTTCAATTTCAATCAGCGAAAACATTTTCGTTGAGATGAAACTCATGCTATATTTTGTATACCTCTCTTACTTCTTTTGGTATACATCTATTACTTCTCGCTTTTAAAATTCCATTTCCTTCGAAGAAATTTCCATGATATCAAAATTACGTATAACACCCTGTGCATGCCAGTACTATAGTTTGTGATTTACTACTAAGAAACTTTCCATAGAACATGAACAAGTAGATAATATATGTATGCCTTTTTGTTTTTTATATACCTAATTTACATTCTAGAATGACATGGCCACCTTTTAAATTAGGTAAATCAGGTTTTAACAACATATTTAATTATTTAAATAAATATATGAAAGATAATTATAAAACTGATACAATTTGTAGTGTTTGGTGTAATAACATAATTCTTTCACGGTCAAGTGCTCTAACCTTCTATTGTATTTCTATTATTCTAGTCTCAAGTAAAGGGCCTTTTCGGAATTACAGATTTGTCTCTTGTATAACCCAAGGTAATCTATCTGTATAGTTCAAGAGTCTCAAGGTCAAGAGATAGGGTCCTAATGCTAATAGTAAACAGTTGCATTCAACCATGCATAGAAGTTGTTACTTTGAATTACAAATTGCTAGCAAAAGATTGTCTGAGATTTGTAAGTGAATTTCTTGTAATTGAGTCGAAGCACTTAAAAATCAGTTCAATGTACCTATGACGAAAACAGGTATGAAGATATTGAGAACTATGATTTGGAATAATAATTACTTGATAGTACTCTTTATTAAAAGAGACAGTACATTGTTTGTGTTGCTGAAAGTACAAGTAAATATTGTTCGGAAATCTGAAATATTTTTGGGAGAAATTCAGATGCCAAAAATCTTGATTTCACTCACTTGCGCGTCTTATTAGACTACCTGCCAGGGTATCATGTTGAAACCATTAGCCTCGATTAAAATCACACTCTAAACTCGAAACAAAAATTTAAGGGATACTCGTCACAAAGCATCCACAAAGTTATTTTCCAGAAATATTTTTAATCTTAATGTACCCCAACATATCTTACACATATCTCTTTGCTGTAAAGGTAGAGACAATTAGTGGCTCAGCACTCAATGAAACAGATATCAAACTATGTAAAAAGGTGCCTTGACGTTAGAAAAATACTTTGGTTAATCATCTTTATTCTTTGCTTCCATCTGTAAGACTTAGTACCTTTGTACGATGCGTTAGATACATCCTTATATTAGTTGCTAAATAAAATTATTTGAAAATTATAAAATTATATAGTTATATTCTGCAAAGTTTGACGTAACATTACTACGCCTGTCGACTGAAAATGTTATAATAAGTACCTATAGCAATGTTTACAGAAACTATTATAATTATATTAAAACCGCCGACAACACAGGGCCAACGGTCGAGATACCGACATACAGCCCAGATACAGGCTATTGCTTATTGGAAACAGCAATACCATAGCATTCTTCCCTTCCCAGTGACACAGTAGAGAAAATCAACTTAACTAAAACTTAAAAAAATCGACTATTATCCAATCTGGAGGAAAGACCGGCCATGGTAGTGTCAATAAAATTTTATTTCGTCTGAGCCATTTGAAGGGCAGAGCATCTCTTACTCTTTGGACTCTACACCTGCTGGAACTTTGAAAATAAAATAATTGCAAATCGTGATTCTATAAAAAATTGTAAATGTCCAAGTGAATTTTCTTAATTGCTTATACTGAACGTACCGTCAAACGGGGTGAAATTGATTTTATGGGGGGACATTGATAACGGCTAATATTTTGTTAAATACATTTAAATATCCTGCAATTATAATCCGCCGACATCCGTGCTGTGCTCAGTCGAAAGAGTGAAGTTTCGCCATTATTGAGTGGTCTTAGCGTGGCGGTAAGTAGTTGTTATAATATTTTTGTAAATATTCTTTCATAATGCGTCAATCTGACCATAAATTGACACTGTCAAAAATTATAACGGGTTTCATTAGTTTTTACAAATTTTATTACAATATCGGTTATTTACGATGAGGTGCTTTCTACTTAACTTCACTTCATGTGAAATTTGGCGCAAGATTTGTTTGTTTAAAAATTATTAGTTGATACATCATGTGGGGTCACTTTGATAACACTTTCGGGGTGAGATTGATAATTATCAAAGTCGCCCCATAGTTTGTAAACAATAACATGTCCACGTCTTTCCGTTATTTGCTTTGATGTGGACCAGCTCTAATTTTAATTTCAGTCAGCTTCACTCACAAAGTGCACAAAAACCTAGAATGGGCCGTATCTGTAAACTTAAAGTTGGGAGCAGAACTTACAAGAACTCCAGCGATGAGAATATTAAAAAGCACTAGAAAAGATAATGATGAAAACTAGTCTATTAACAACGCATCTAAGGCATTCAAGATTACCTACGGAACCTTATATAATAGGTACAAAGGCATGCATGTAAGGTCACATGGAGGGCAACTTGTTTTTAGTAAGCAACAGGAAGATGCAATAATTCGATATGTAGTAACTTACAGTGACTGGGGTTTTCCGCTATGTATAGAAGATCTACAAATGGTTACACAATGACTACAATGTCTTGGGCTTAAAATCATTGGACACCACAAAAATGGCTTTTAAAATTGTTCCCAATGATTTGTTGTTCACCGTAAGCTTGGAGGATATTATAGCCATTCTAGAACAGCCAGCAGTAATCTCTGGAGGGGGGGAACAAGATATGTATTCTCGAAATCTGTTG
The DNA here is from genome assembly GCA_963924545.1 of Pogonocherus hispidulus. NCBI lineage: Eukaryota > Metazoa > Arthropoda > Insecta > Coleoptera > Cerambycidae > Pogonocherus > Pogonocherus hispidulus. The sequence continues at coordinate 30,328,115 of OZ004694.1, read as the reverse complement.
ATGTTTTTGAACGTTAAATTTTGTTTCAAACTTTTTGTATTTTTTTCATTCCATTTTCTGTTTGTGTATTCTCTGTGCATTTAAGTTTACAAACTGTATTATTTTCACTTGTAACCAAAGAAGGTGCCAAATTAGAGTTTTGTTAGTTTTATAGGAAATAAAGTTTTATTTTTATATTAAATTAAAAGACCACGGAACACCACGGTATTCAAAAGACCACGAAAACTAAAATAGCACCACCGCTACTCTACAAAAAATTATAAGTTCCAGAGTGAATTTTCTTATTTGCTTTTACTCAAACGTATTAAAAAAACCACTACAATTAAAATAGCACACATAACTGAGAAAATCCATTCGGAAAAACTTAGCAACAGACTGAAGCGTTGCAAATTTTTCCATTTCACACACAAATCGCGACTCCAAAAAAAATCAATTTCCTAGGGGAACACTACAACGTATTCAGAAAACCACTAAAATTAAAATAGCATACATGATGCTGAGAAAATCCAATCGGAAAAATTTCAACATTACTGAAAAGAGACCGGAACTTTGGACATTTCGTTGATTCAGTATCAACTGAAATTTAGTTTTTAATGATTGCACCTGATCGCTTACCTGTTTTTAATTATTTGATCATGTGTCTCACTTATAGACTATAAAAAAGTGCTTTCCTCCTGTTCTGAAGTAGATATTTACATCTAAAAAGATCCGAATACTCAAGAAATTGTATATAAAAACGGTAATTGTTTTAAATAACCCCTATGACCTTATGAAATGACACTAACTAAATCCAAAAGAATTAGTATATTACTTTTTTATTCGTAACAAAAATTGTATCAACTGAAATTTAGTTTCTAATTGTGGCACACCTGATCGCTTACCTGTTTCTAATTATATTAACATGTATGTCATAGAATCAGTGGCGGCTAGTCATAATGGGCACAAGGGCACGTGCCCTATGCGTAAGCACATAAGACTTGTGAATGTTGTGATATTTTATAAACTTTTATAATTATTATAATTTGATGGATTTTTTTATTAATTTTTCATCATGAATATTGAATCATTTGGTGCATACATTTCCGTCTAGCGTCTAGACCGCTTCACGCTTCACCGTCTGTGGACTAGGCTGGGCACGGCCGCTGTGTGCCTGTTCTTTTTTCTTTTCTATTTGCATGCGCAAGAAAAGGATACACAGCTTCTATTTTTCCAGCGCGTCTTTTCTAATGCGTTCTGTTACGTCATTGAATGTACCGTCGACCAGACGGTACAGAGTACTAGAGATGGGAGTACCCCATCATACTAATGAACGTACGTGAGAGATTTCCATTTACTGATTTTTTAACTATAGCCAATTTGTTTGAAAAGGAGAAATTTAACAACTATAGAATAGTTTTTCCTCTGGAACATATTAAAAGAGTGTGTGCCTTATTTCCAAAGATCAACATTACAAAATTAAAAAATGAGCTATATATAATGTATTCTAGAGATTATTTCATACAACAAAGTGGTGCGGTTGCTTTATTACAAATGTTAAATAAAAATAATTTACTTACGACGTTTTCGGAATCGGTTGAACTATTAACTATATTGTGCACAATTCCTATGACTACAGTCGAAAGTGAATTCTCAACACTTAAGCGAATAAAGACATTTTTAAGAAACACGATGTCACAAGAAATGTTATGTGCTCTAGCAATGCTTTTCATCGAGAAAAATTTAGTAAACACTATGACTGATTTTAACGAACAAGTTATCGAACATTTTGCAACTGATAAGTCAAGAAGAATGGAGTTTCATTTTAAAAGTTACTAAGTTTAGTTTTCGATGGACGAGCGGGTGGTTGCAGATTGTAAGGTAAGCACACCTATTTGTTATGGGTTTCGGTTAAGTACTTAAATGGGTTTTATTATTTATTTTTTTTATCTATCTGTGTTTTTTCTGGTCTAGCAGAAAACAGAAGTTTCGCCTGCCATTTTTCTGACATGTATACTTTTTTTGAACCGATTTAAATATTATTTTAAATAATTTTTCCATATTTCTGTCAATAGCATCAAAAAAGGGGATATTTGCTTAACGAAACCTATTTCTTCAAGCAAATATTTTTACTCTACGAATTTCTAATTTTTAATTTTAAGGTGTTTGACCTTGAAAAATACAAAATTTTCGCCTGCGTCGCATTTTTTTCCCCTGTGCCCCCCATTCCCAAATTTCACCTACCGCCACTGCATAGAATATAAAAGAAGTGTTTTGCTCATTTTCCGAAGTAGATAATTGCATCTAAAGAGATCCGAATACTCAAGAAATTGCAAATAAAAACTGTATGTAATTGTTTTAAATAACTTTAGTTCTAAAGTTAATTCCTGGGGTAAGTTGTGATAAAATGTGAATATACCACTTAAATAATTCCAAACAATAATTAAAGAGTAACACCAACACCTCATAAAAATGTACCAATACTCATATCGGAAGATCATCCCTCAGATAAGCTGTAATTATCTATAATGCGAACCTGAACCCGGGCACGTGGTAAGGAAATTTAGTTGGTACAAAAGTTTACAGAATTTAACTATATATAAGTTACTCAACTCTCCATCACAACTTGCGAAACTTTTGAAAGTTTTTGAAAGTTTTGCATTAACTTTGCTAGATACTTTGCCCTGTTATTATTATGTTGATTGGAAAATTTTGATGTAAAATAAATACGAGCTATGGAATAAAAATTAATAAAACAGTCCAAAGGAAAGTTTTTACATGGATGGCTGAAAGTTATATTTGCCAAATGACTTTTTAGTGTTTTTTCAACATTTTTGTGACAAACAAATTCTTCAAGTTTCCTAATAAAAATATCTTCTAATGCTACAACAAATTCCACGATATTAGTATTGGTGAGAAACATACAGTAGTGTTTGTTTGGGTCTTTGCTACCATCTGCCTGAGAATTATTGTCAAATTGATGCAGATCAGATTATGAAGATGCCGAAGTAATGCAATGCGAGTCGATACACATTGCCCGTAAAGTAGTTGTTTTCGGCATCTCCCTCAAATAAATTCCACGATATTTCTAAAGGGCACAACAAAATCTCCCTGATGTCAGATTTTCTACAAATTTCACAGAAATGTTGTAAAAGACATTTTCTTAAAAAGTATTCTTACATATATTGAGGGACAACTATTCACAGTACAATTTATCACAGGAATTTTTACAAAAAAATAAAGTATTAATAAATACCTAATCACTTGTTTTTCTCACTTCATATTAACCGTACACAACACGTTATAGGTCGAGCGTGAACCACTGTGTGTCTGGGTACCGAACGGTACCTGAGACGGGTGAGAAGAGAGGAATAAGTAGCGTGGCAAGTGGTCGAGTGGCACCTTTTTAATTTTTCTTTTCTTGAATATTAATAAAATGTTACATCTCTGCAATGAAATATACGTACCTTTGCGTGTGAATTTTGCCGCTACCATATAAAAATACCTAAATGTTAATGATACATTAATGATACAGCGTATTTTGCACATAAACCATATCAAAAGTAAAAAACATGAGATAATGAGACCACTTTTACTACTTAGTAACTATTTAGTTTCTTAGTTATATCTGGTTTATTTCATAATATAATCAAGGGCAAAACGGGAAAAATTTAAAATTTTACCACTACTTACCTTTGAAAGGTCTCACATTTTTCTATGCTGTCTGCTTTATATAAGTATATCTCTGCTTTAAAACACACTATGTGAATACTATGTTTATAAGTTTATAACATATTTGTCGGCGAATATCCATTAAATCACAGTGGAGGCTATTATAGATTTAAATATTAAACAGAATTTTTATCTGCTTGGTTCATTATTAGAAACATTACATTCCCGCTGATTGGATAAGTAAATTGAATGGTAAAGGATGTGTTGAGGTTAATTTAAAATAACAATAAACAATTTTTAAATTGTATTTAAATATTAAAAATCCTATTTGAAGTTCCTAAGGTTGGGTGCAATACGTTGCTCGGGTTCAGGATTAGCCAGGTTGAATTCAATTGACCTTAAGATTGCTTGAGGAATTGGTGGAGGTGTTGGTAAAACATCACCAGATGGTTGGAAACCATTTTCATCGGCTATGTAGGATATCTGCACTGGTAATCCTTCAGGAGATGTGTAAGAATAGGATCCACGTACTCTAAGTGGAGCATCAGGGGAAGGAGCTGCTAGTTCACCCGCTTCTTGGGCGGCTATTCCGTTTGCAGTCTCGTAGCTAGAAAAAATATCTCAACTACACTTCAACACTCTAATAATGAAAATGTATATTTTTGTGATGTTAATAGCGGATCTTATATCATTGATAGAGGAAGATGGAATACAAATGTTATATGAATTAAAACCTAATGTTCTTCTTCACGTCTATGGAATACTCCTCTTTTCTTTCCCTTTTCTCTTTTATTTTCTCTTAACGTCTATGAGGTGTATTTTAATTCATTGTTAAATTAAAGCCTGACGCTTGAGAGATAATTTACATTCTGAATAAGTTTTAGAGTTATAAAAGATTTCCATTTATACCTGAACATTCTAAAGATGGCGAGATAAACCTAACAAACTTAACGTTCACGGAGTTCTACCTCTTTTACCTACCTAATTAATTAGTAAATTAATTAAGTAGGTAAAAACATAACGCATCAAAGATAGTTCGTGATCTTTTGGGCAGTTGCAGGGTTATGACTTTAAAATAAATAATGCAGATAGGTACCAAAAATTAAGATTTAAATTTACATAATCAATAGTAATTTAAAAATGTTATGTAATATTTTTAAATGATCTGATAAATTAACATAATACAGGGTTATTCAGAACCTATCCATAATAAAATTTGGGAATGTTCAACATACATGTAGAAATGTGGTAGTGCAAAAAAATTTTTTTGGCGGGGTCTGAAAACTATTTAAAAATTTTTCATTGCACGCCGCTGGATACTGGTCCACTGTAATGGAGTGACCTTGGGACTGACAATGCAAACTAGCTAGCACGAAAAAAACCGGCGCACCCGACGCAAAAAAGATTTGCAGGGTTTTTACTTTAAAATAAACTTAAAGATAGATATCCGTTCCAGGTACAAAAAACTTGTTTACTGTTTTTTGTCGGAATGTAGTATATCCGATGTCGTTGAAGTACAGTTGCCCATCTACGTAGTCCTTTATATAACTTTAAACATTGTTTACGGGAAATCCTAATTACTTTTATTAAAATTTGTTTGGTGATATCGATTTCTTATTTAAGGATGCAAAGTTTTAGAGATGAGTTCTGAATAACCCGATATATTCAAAGAAACTCTTCATACATGCTGTTTGCAGCATGCAAATATACACATCTTTTGTAAGTCTAAATTATGGTACAAATACACCGATAAAGAGTTTGTTGCGTTTATTATTCGTAACCGAGGAAAATCTTAAACTTATTAGCATTGAAAATACTTATAGGATCGCGAAAGTTCATATATGGGTATGTTTCGATGAAAAGTGTAACGCGATGAGCATGTCACACCGACATGGTTAGGTAGTGGGGACTGAGTAGAGCGGGCGGCGTGGGGCATAGTTTGGCATTCGTATTCGTATATTGCAAATTGCAAGTGTGAGAATCTGAGCTCTCATGTGAATTTGATATACAAGGTGGCAAAGTCTGTATGTCGCAAATGGTAAGTTCTTAAATTAGAAGGTAACTAAATTATAAAAGTTTGGCATTCGTATTCGTATATTGCAAATTGCAAGTCTGAGAATCTGAGCTCTCATGTGAATGTGATATATAAGGTGGCAAAGTCTGTAAGTCACAAATGGTAAGTTCTCAAATTAGAAGGTAACTTTTGCAAGCTTTCTATAGTTCCAAATTTCCTTAATTCATTTTCAATGCACTCCGATGGTTGCCAGAATTGCGAAATCTGTGAATTTTATTTATAACTGAAGGAAAACTTAAGTAGATAATATGGGAAATAAAAATGCAACATATTCTGTGTAGAACATTGGTGAAATAAAACGCTAGACTGTCAACGTTTTTCTCCTAATTTAACACATTTTAATCGTAATATTGCGGTATAAGCCCTATAGCAGGTTTGTAATCAGATCTGAAATGCCGGAATCAAGTATTCCGCAATTTATTGTTTAATTTAGTCATGTTTTGCACCGAATATATTGCACTCTTATGAACACATAACAAGGACACAACGTAGAATCCAGAAATATGAGTAATATTTTGTAGGCATGGTTGTACATGTAAGTAAATAAGGTAAATAGTCATTTTTAAATACATCACTAAATTAAAGTGTTATCGCAGAACGATCTAGGTATTCAAACATATTCAAGGTTCAGTTCAGTTCAGACTATAGCTGTGTTACCCTACTTTAGCTGTTTTCTGTTGAAGTATTTTGAAAAATCACCATATTCTCTGAAACTATTATATTCCTGGTATGTTCCAGAAGTATTACAGTAACACTAATAGTTAAGAGTTCAGTAAAATTACAGTAAAAAAAATTAAAGAGTTTTACACATTACACATGTATCATAATAAGTCAACTAGGCATTATTTTTTTAATAAACGTACTTCTATTTAACAAAAATAAAGATTAAAAAAGATTAACATAACGTTATTCGTATCTCGTGAACTACTAGTACGAACTCACTCTACTTGTAAATGAAAAGCGATTATTATTCAGCAGTATTCAAATTTACAAAAATACTTACGCATATTGATAACTGCTGCCATCAGGTGCAGCGTCACTGTCTAAACGAACAATAGGAATAACAGGTCCCGAAGCTACTTGGTTGTATACTGGAGAAGGCACTGGATTGTATGTTGGTAATGGAGACGGTACTGGATTGTATGTTGGCACTACTTGTGGTCTAGCTGAATACTGACGCAAGGCTCCCAAGGGAAGTACCTGAGCTGAGACGACTGCTATCAAAGCAGATGCAAGTACCTAAAGCAAACAGAAATACATGTAAATGGAAATCCAAAAATTATGAGAAAAGAATATATAGAATATTTATCAAACATAAAACTTATAATAAATAAAGTACTGTTAATAAGTTAATGAAGGTGAACTATAATATTCATAAGTATAGTTTTACCATAAAAATAATATTTTTTTTATTTTTGTTATTGTTATTTGTTGATTATTGTTAGTTATTTGTGGTGCAAGTTTACAATAATTACAATTAGAATTTTACAATTATATATTACAAAACAAAACAAAAGATTACAAAACAAGATTACAAAATTAACTTGATCCACTGTAAGCAAAGCTTGTGTTGTGGATCAATAAAGTTAAAAAAAAAACAAAATAAGATATGTATACACATATATAGAATATGTCGCTAACAACAAGTAAAGCAAAAACAACACTAAAAATAAGAAGGCTCTTGATGAAAAATAAAAATAGGAAGGCTTCCGATGAGACAAGGAACAGCAGTCAGTGAACGACTAAGTAAGAAATTGATATATCATTCATAAGTAATTTTAAATTTATCATAATTATTATTTACGTACTGTTTCAACTCTTTCTTTAACTTATTTTTATTTTCGATTCTTTTAATGCATGTAGGTAATAAATTAAATATTTTTGGAGCAAAATACGTAATAAATCTTTGCGTATGAGTTAACCTGCACAATGGAATCACTGCAGAAAAACTTTCTACTGCCCTGGTACTATATAAATGTGTTGTATACAATACTTCTGTTGACATATACCATAATAGACTATGGTAAGTATATAATTTTCTAACATTAAACACTCCACTTTCTTTAAATAAAAGACCAGTGGAGTACTGTCTGTCTTTTTTAAACATTATTTTTAGTAACGTATTTTGAGTTACTTGAAGCATTTGTAAGTTTGCCTCATACAATCCACCCCAAACAATTATACAATATCGAATAATAGACTCAGCTAGAGCGTCGTACACCATAATCATTAGTTTTTTGTTTATTACATTCCTTAGTTGATAAAATTCGTATATTAGTTTTCTTAACCTTTGTACTGTATATTCTACATGTTCTTTCCACCTGAGACATTGGTCTACGACGACTCCCAAATATTTTATGAAATTCACCCTTTTTATATATATACATTTACAATCTATTTTTTCTTTACACAAATTTTTATGGAGCATGATTGTATCTTTATTAGGTATGTCTTTCAGTGTTGGGCTGAAAGTAACAAATTTAGTTTTGGCAGCATTTAAACTTAAGAAATTTGCATTCAACAACCCACAAGTGACTTGAAGACCCTTTTCTGCGGTTTCATATACCTTGTCCCATGTATCATCGATGAAAACAATAGCCGTATCATCAGCGTAGGAAACAAAATGCGTATTCTCGATGCTTATGTTATAGATGCTATTAATATATATAAGAAAGAGCAACGGCCCTATTACCGTACCTTGAGGTACGCCCATAGTCAAAATCAAGGGGTCACTAATAGTATTATCAATTTTAACGACTTATTTCCTATTTTTTAAGTAGTTGTCAATTAAATTTAAGGCTATCCCTCTGACTCCAATTTTTTCTAATTTTTGCAATAAAACTCCATGATTAACAGTGTCAAACGCTTTAGCCAAGTCTAAAAATACTGCTAGACACTTTTTGTTGCAGTTAATATTATCTAGGATATGTTTTACTAGTGAAAAAACAGCATTTTCTGTAGACATATGTTCACGAAAACCAAACTGACAATTTGAAAGAATATTGTTCTTATTGAGAAACTTAATAACTCGATTCTTTAGACATTTTTCAAATATTTTGGAAAAATTATTTATAATAGATATGGGACGATAATTTGTAGCAAGTTTTCTTTCTCCCGATTTGTAACAAGGAACTGTAATTGATTCTTTAAAAGCTTCAGGAATACAACCATTTAAAAAACTAAGGTTGATAAGATGACATAAAGGATTTGGAATATTTAAGTGATATTTTTTTATCAAAAAACTTGAAACTCCATCCGGCCCTGGTGAGGCATCATTTTTTAATGTAGATATTAAAGTAATTATTTCATTTATTGTTGTTGGTAAAAGATACAGTGATTCCATGTTAACTAAGTCCCTGTTTAGATGTATAGGTTCAGAATCAGAATAGGTAGTAGCATTGTTTTAATACTGAACGAATGTTTATCGTATTTGTAAGTAGTATTTGGTAATATTTGTAAACAAATAATGCCAAACAAGTCAAAATACATTTACAAGAAATAGGAAGCTATTTTGTGTATAAATAGTTCTAGGTATATAAGTAAATAAATAATTATTGGTATGATGATGAAATTAGTAATAATATACAGTATAATTGTGTGAGTTTCAAAACATTGTATTTTATTATTAGACATTTTCGAAAAAGAGCAGAAAAAATAGAGGAATCTTCAAACAAACCGTTACTATTCGTACTAACACCTTGTTTATGCAGTAACACATTTATAAAATGTCAAAGTTATTTAACGTACCTACTAATTTTATTTAAATTATGTGCTACTTTATAATGAACCTGTCAAAATTATGATCTCTATCTAATAGATCTGATGCAAAAAGACAATCAATATTTATTGTCTTACATACATCATATTATGTCCTTTTATTTCACTATCGAAATATCTGTGCACTCTAACTACATAAATTGCGCTACAATTATGATGAGAATAATATAGTATTCATACTTAGAGTCCCTAGATTATTATTTAGTATTTTTGAGATTGGAGGCCTATGAAAATTGATGAATAGTATATTTTGTTGTCTTTGATTTATACATTATTATTTTTTATGATAGGAAAAACTTTTGTGAAATTTGAATTATATTAGTTTTGGTAATTATACAAGTTAGTCTACCATAGTCAATCAGTGGTTTTTGTAATGGCAATTTGTTTAATAGTAGGTATGTGATCATGTTTTTAAGTTGTCGATTTCTAAAGGAGAACCTAATATTCTATTTATATAGCAATGAAGGTATGCTAGTGTATGTTGTCTGATTTATATTATTTACATTTTTGCGCATAAGTAAGATAAGAATTATTAACCTATATCGATAGTTTACAGGTTTACAACTATAATTAAGTTTTACGAATTAAAGCGAATAAAGAAATTAACACTATAATCCTCGTATAAGCGATCTCAGCCTCAACGCAACCTTAAGGTCACCATTTAAAAGTATATTTTAAATATATCACTTAAACGTAAAATGGTCGGGAGTTGTTCTAGCAGTACTTTAAGTACTTCCCATAATTTAAACAATGATGCTAATTCCGTGTTAAAATATGCCAAGTTTTAAACTAAAATTTCTCAACTAGTTTATCTTATCCACTTATCCTTTAGGTCTTTCTACTTCCGTACTTCCTATGCACTTTATAGATTTATAACATTCGATTACCGATATTATTATTCAGGTATGCAATATTTTCTTACCAACTTAATCATATTGCCCGATTTGGATGAATATCAGCGGGAGACTGACAGTTTTTGGCTATTCTGGTATATTTATACAAGACACCTAATAAAAATTAGTGAAATATAATAATTGGAGAAGGTTACACTCATTTCAAAATGATTTGGTTTTTTATTTCACATATGTATTTCAACAGTTTAAAGGTTATGGATGTACGACCATTAAATTAATTACTAAATATGGGTAGTTTTACTAGAAATCACCATATTAAAGATTTCTATAAATTTATCAGAATGCAGACATCACATCATGAAATCTGATTTATTGCAGTTTTATAATTAATTAATCAGTAGTTTTTATTAATATAGGATGATGATTTATATAATAATAAAATTAATAATAATAATATACTTTATTCACATTTTTATAAGACAAAAATATACAATCAAAAAGATATTTAATATGTCAAAGGGCGAAGTTCAGCTGCACAACATGTAACATGTTATACAACTGTTCTTCCACTTAACCTGACAAGGTGTACACAAAATATATTAAGTTTAACTTCATTACTAATTTTCAAAATAATTTCAATAAAAGTCCCATCACGCAAACTGATTTTTCAAAAAAACATATACATATTTTATTGCACTTTGAAAAGTAGGTATTTGTTTAAACTGCTTTTTGAAACCACTAATAGGTAAGGATTTGAGGGCCGCAGCAAATAAGTTATACATTTTAGCAATATTTTAACTGAAAGGCCTTTCAAACAGTGCAGTTTTGTGTAGAGGTGGGGTCAAATTACCTTTAAATCTTCCATTTAAACTATGGACATCTGTCCGAAATCTGATTCTATTGTATAAATAAGCGGGTGTCCGATTTAGAATAATTTTCATGTAAATAATAGCACAACGAAGACTGCGAGTGTTTTTCATAACCAATTTGTTCCCTTTAATTTATGACTTACTGAATTGCCTTTTTTAATACCGAAAACAAATCTGAGACAATAGTTTTGAATTTTTTTAATTCGTTGAGCTGTTGCAGCTGTTAAACAAGGTCCATACAATGTGTCCCCGTAATTGAAAATTGATAGAATTAAATATAATTAATTAATTAATTAAATATAATTAATAATTAAAGTCTGACATAACATTGTTTCGAGTTTTATATTTACAATATGTCTAGATTCGGATAACATTTTTAATTTGAAGATAACTCCTCTGATCCAATCAGATATATGCTTATTAAATCTAAGATCATAATCAATAGTTAAACCTAATACTTCATTCCTTACCACAATATTCACATTATTAATATTAATTTTTACACTTTGCAACAACCTCGTTCTCTCTGACTTTTTGCTAAAAAACATTGCTACACATTTTGAGGGATTTAAACGTAAACAGTGTTCAAGCGATCTATTGTGAAGTGTTTGTAGATCATTATTTATAAAATTTCAAATCTATTTAATATCATTAGGATTAAATGTGTAGAACAATTGAGTGTTATCGGCATATATTTGTACTATACAATCATTTAAAAATTTTGGAAAAGACGATGTGTAGATATAAAAAAGAATAGGTCCTAATATAACTATCAATAGCATCAGAATAACTATTATTTAGAGCTACCCTTTCTTGCCGACCTATTATAAGAGTCCATTCACTAGGTCGAAATAAGCCCTAAATCGGCGTTCGTCTCGTGTCTAATTATAAAAAAAAATTATAAAAGATAGCGACTTTTAGTAAAAAAGTATTGAAATATAAGACTTTAACCTAAGTTCCTATAGTAGTAATTTTTGGTATTTCTTTTTATTTTTAAAATTCCAGGCAAACAATCTTGTACTAAAATAGCGTATTTTCAAAAATTATTTTCTCTAAAATACATGTATTAAACAAAAATTTGCTACTATAGGGATCTAGTTTATCTTTTGATCTTTCCGGTGATATATAATTTATAACACTAAAAAGAAATTTTGTTGCAATTATAAGACAAATCCGGTACCCTTGCAATGAGGGCTAACTTTATTTCCATGTGCCTTTTTACATCGGCTTTACGTGCACCTCCGAAATCTTAATAATTCGATAGTGGAAATATGTAAGTCTTCACCCATCGGCTACCCATCCTCTCAATTCGACCCCGCATTCATGCCTGTCAAATCTACAGAGAATGGACCCTTAAATAATTGGAAATAAAATTTACGGCGGAGACCTCGAAGCCAACAAATTTTAAAATTTTCAATAAAATATCATGTCGAATAGTGTCAAACGCTCTCGAGTAATCAAGCAGCACCAAGCAACACACAAACCGGAGTCTATGGGTTTGCAAATATGGTCTGTAATATTTAACAACGCCGTAGAACAAGTATGCCCTTCTCGAAGGCCCGATTGTTCATCTGGAAGGATTTCGTTATTGTTTAAATGGTGAGTAATTTATAGGAGGATTCACATACCATACTATGAAAACTTTCAGTTAGACAACAAGTACTTGAATTCTGTTTTTTGAAGTTTTATTAGAATTATCTATTCCATGAAAATATGGGTATCAGCATGGTACTTCTAGTTATCGCAGAATTGGATGTTAACTTGTTATTGTTATTTTTTAGAAGGGATCATGTTTACATGATCATGATACATAAACCCCGGATAGAGAAGGCATCCGTGATTTTTTAATTTTTTTAAAATCGGTTGAGTTTGGACAGGTCTATGAATTATAACCTAAAATTTCTTGAAAAAGGTAACAAAATTGGAAAACAAAATAGAAAATAGCATGTTCCATTTCAAATAAGAAAGTTGAGAAACAGTACCGAAATATACCGGCATATACGGTATAACCAACAGTGCCATGGTGAGGCCAATATTTTCATTGGAGATAGTCTTGATAACCCCTGGTTACAGTTCTTCAAAATTCAAGTACTTGTAGTTTTCCATATACATCTAGCTGGAAGTTCTCACGCCAAACCCTATTGTTTAATCTCTTATTTGTATACACCTTGTTATGAAGACAGTTGCACAATTATAGAATAAGGTATTATTTTATCGGTATTTATTATCAATATTTATAGTATATACCTAATTTTTTACTCTGTATTTGTAGGTATGTGATAAAATATAACTACTTTCCGAAAATTTACAAACAATATTGTCCTAGGTTCAATAGCCCTATGTACATTTACTCATAAGGTATACCTAATGGCCGTTTTATACAGTTAAGGAAATTCATAAATTCATTTGCTTTACTTTTCTTACATAAACTTTTAACAAACAAAATATACTTGCTGCTATACTTAGTTCCATATACTTTAGTATTCCTTCTTTTCAAACTCACTCTTATTCTTAATTTTATTTACCCACTCCGCGAACTACTTTATTAAAATATTCACCTGTCTACGATATTAGGTGTGCTTACATTATAATCCTTATATACTTTGATATATTTGAAGGAGATCCCGAAAACAACTAATCCACAGACAATGTGCCCCGACTGGTGACACATTGCCCGTGGTGTGTTTGAGAGGGCACTACGATGTATTTCTCATCACTACTAATATTTTGATATATTTAATTGTAGTATGTATTCGTGATATTAGAGGATGCATTTATAAGTAGACAATAATTAACATACGTCATAGATTACTGTTATTATAAAATTATTTATATTACTATGTACCACTTTAATATACTTACTTGAAATTATTCCTTTTGTCAAAATGCAAATCCAGAAACGGCAACGATTTTTTTATACCCCAGATTTTCACAAAAACCATTTAGCGATTTTTTAATTTAAAATCTAATACAACAGCCCTAATCGGGACCCGTAAAAACCCTCATTTCTATACCGTGTTAAAGTTGAGCAAAATAAGGACTTCAAAGGCACCTGGCAAGTCAAGCATGCCATGGAATTATTTCAAAAAGGTTGAAGAAATTGCAAGAAGAAATACACAGGATGTTTTTCTCTACAGCGTTTCTCTATGTTTTTGCCCTATTGGATTTTTGAAACAATGTTGCTAAATGTAAAATAAATTTATTTTACATTTCAAAACATTGTTTCAAAAATCCAAGACAAACTTGACCATCATAAAAATCGAAAAAAGTCGAAAATTTCAGACGCTGTAGAGAAAAACATCCTGCAGCTGGATGAATTTGAGAGTTTGGAAATTGCAAAGTAGAAAAATAGTATGAATAGTGGCAGATCAGTGGCCAATCACGGTTCACTGAACCGTAGCAATAGTTCAGGTGTAAATAGGACACAGTGTTAGCATAGATTTAGTTTTAATCATATCTAGATGATGCCAACCTGGTTGGCGAAATGCGCGTCGAGTGCAGTGTAGTGTTTTGGTGTTATGTGGGAAACTACGTCAGTGTTATCTTCTCACCAAAGGTTCCAAACCCTTTCTAGAATATGTATAACACAAAACAATAAGATAAATTTAAATATGTTTAATAAATTTGCTTCTATTAATAAAGATATCTCACTAATATGTCACCATCAGTTAGCAGCAGATATGTTAAATCGTTCCTGCTGAAACATTGTTAGTACTGAAGAATTTCCGTAATTTCTTTAATTCATTTAATATAGGTCGATAAATAATATTATACCATGTTTGTATGTATCTATTGTGACCTGAAATGTGCTTTTCTTGTGTATAATAAGATCAATAAAGTAAAGTAAATAAACTAATTAATACATTTAAAATAGGTGGTTATAAAATATTGAGTACCTACCACTTTTAAAAGTTTTATATAAGTTTTATTTAGGCCTGTGACACACTGGAGAAACACATTTCCTGAATCTTATTTCATGAATCAGGAACTTCTATAAACATATAGCCACCAGGTGATGTGATGTAATACATAGAAAATCTATTATCAAGATAGAAAGCAATATTCCTAATATTTCCAGTGATCCATGCAACAGTGCTATCTGATGGTTTGGGAGAAAAGGAATAGGGCCAATACGTCTTAGATGATAAATAGGAATTTGATATTGTCAACTGTACCTTGTGGGGACTAATAATTTGACAATTCTCACAATTTGACAATTCAAAAACGAAAATGGATAGATTCCCATAGTTGATTTGATTTGATTGGAAAATTTAGAGTCACTATCTAGTGACTCTAGGAAAATTATAATTTGAGTGCCATCTATCGGTTTGGGAGAAAAGTTTCACCATGAGTTTTATTTGGCAAAACCTGATTTCTGATAATATATTTTTTATAGTGTGATACTAATAACAGACTGTTATTTGTCAAATAGGAGACCAGTATTCGTGCAAGGATTTTTAACTTTAAAAATCCTTGGTATTCGTCTCATATACAACAGGCCACGCTGTTTCATATACTTGCTTTGTGAACTTTATATTTATCAGAAAAGCATAAAAATGACACATAATAAGTTTGTAGATTTGACACTGATTTTTAAGACTGATATGCTTTGACTAGAAAAAGCCATATGATTAATTTAAGCTGTTATAGTTTGAAATACGACAGGCTTTTTATCTTCTCCGTTCGGAAGAATTTAAATATTATTTCTTGGATAAGTGGAATAAATGGTAAAGGGAATGTTGGGGTAAAATTTAAAATGACAGTAGACTCTTACAAAAAATGTATTTAAAAGTTAACTCTTATTTGAAGTTCCTAAGGTTAGGTGCAATACGTTGCTCGGGTTCAGGATTAGCCAGATTGTATTCAATTGACCTTAAGATTGCTTCTGGAATTGGTGGAGGTGTTGGCAAAACGTCCCCAGATGGTTGGAATCCATTTTCATCAGCGATATAGGATATCTGCACTGGTAATCCTTCAGGAGATGTATATGAATAGGATCCACGTACTCTAAGTGGAGCATCAGGTACGGGAGCTGCTAATTCACCCACTTCTTGGGCAGCTATTCCGTTCACAGTTTCGTAGCTAGAAAAAATATCTCAACTACACTTCAACACTCTAATAATGAAAATGTATATTTTTGTGATGTTAATAGCGGACCTTATATCATTGATAGAGGAAGATGGAATACAAATGTTATATGAATTAAAACCTAATGTTCTTCACGTCTATGGAATACTCCTCTTTTCTTTCCCTTTTCTCTTTTATTTTCTCTTAACGTCTATGAAGTGTATTTTAATTCATTGTTAAATTAAAGCCTGACGCTTGAGAGATAATTTACATTCTGAATAAGTTTTAGAGTTATCACACTATAAAATATCGGATGCACAGACCATAAAGAAATATACAGACAGAGAGAGAGTCTAAAGATTAGTAGACATATAAAATAAGTACGTTGGTACAATAAAGTTTCATATTTACCAACATGTTTGAAACTTTCTACAGTATGAATAATAAATATACAATATATTCGGCGTAGGATTTCTATGAAATAAAACTCTAAACTGTTGACGTTTTTGGCCTTAATTCAACTACTTTCGATCATACTAATGGTTTCTAATTTAACTTAAAATGTCGGAGATTTCTTAAAATCAAGCTACAGCAGTTTAGCGTTTTATTTCACCGATGTCCTGCACTGAATATATGGCACTCTTATGAACCCGGAAATATGGATAATTTTTTGCAGACATATTTAGTTGCACAGGGTTTTCACGTATATTTTTAACTGGCCTATAGCTCCTTTATCTTTGATTTTACAAGAAACTTTGTTAACATGAATTTTAATCTTTCACAGATGCAAAATAAGATTCACGCTATTCTATCAGAAATACAATTGCGCATGTCAAGACTCTGTACATGTAAATGGATAAGTTAAATAGTATCTTCAAATGCATTCCGGTTATATCACTTTATGAAAAATTTCCGTTGCCATTAGAGGTCTCGAAACCACTATATTGATGTTTTATTATGTTGTTGTGTTCAGTTCAAAAACATTTAATACAACATACATGTTAAAAACATTTATCTTGTATTAAGTTGTAGCTGTGTTGTACTACTTTAAGCTGTTTTTTCTGTTATGGAAACTATGCATTATGGAAACTATTATATTTCTGATCTTTTCCAAAAGTATCTACTAGAATGACATTGCGAAACAACGTATACAAATCTTTGATTTCAAATAAAGTTAGAAGTGCAGTAAGAAAAATTTTATAGAATTCAAGGAAAACATTTTTAGAAATTAAATTTAACTCTAAAATAATGTATCAGAATAGGTCCACAAGGCATTAATTTTATAATAAACATAATGCTTCTCTTTGACAAAAAAATAAAAGTTCTAATCGATTTCCACTTGGTCATTAACATATTCGTTTTGTAACTTGTCACCTACTAATACAAACTCACTCCACTTGTAAAGGGTTTTTCAATAGGAACGCTCGATGTTTGGCAACAGCGTATGATGAATTCGGTAGTCAGACAGGTTGTATCTTTGACAGACGTATTCAGTTAGTCTTTACATTTCATTATGGAACGCTATACGATTCAACAACGCCTCGAAATGGTTAAAACTTATTATCAAAATCAATGTTCTATTCGGCAAACGTTTCGTGCACTTCGGCCAATTTATGGTGTCGATGGTCGTCCTTCAGAGTCCACAATTCGCCGTCTAATAAATAAATTTGAAGCAACCGGGTCACTGTTAGATCAGACAACGCCTGTACGTCAGCGAAGCGCAAGATACGTTGAAAATATTGCTGCAGTCCGGGAAAGTGTGAGTCAGAGTCCACAACAATCCATTCCACGACGTGCTCAAGAACTTGGCCTTTCTTCGACGTCAGTTTGGCGAATCTTGCATAAGGACTTAGGGTTTCACCCTTATAAAGTGCAATTAACCCAATAACTAAAGCCCAACGATCGTAGACAGCGGCTTGCATTCGCTGAGTGGGCGCTAGAGCAGTTGGAGGTTGATCCTAATTTTGGACGAAAAGAAATCATGCGATTTAACGCCACTGGATTTTTTCTCTGGGGCTATGTGAAATCTCGTGTCTATGCCGACAAACCACAGACGGTTGCCGCCTTAAAGGCCAACATCAGACGCGTCACTGGTGAAATTGAGTCACTTCTATGCGATAACGTCATCGAAAATTGGATCTCCAGGATTCGAGTCACCTGGCGAAGCAGCGGCGGACATTTAGCTGATATAATTTTTAAAACATAATGTGCTCACATATGTTTTAAAATAAAAATAAAAACATGTCAGTTTATCTTACACAATTTGTTTTATTACATTACAAAGATCGAGCGTCCCTATTGAAAAACCCAACTCAACAAATTAAATTACGGACCTCCTTCTGCCTATGTATTAAATTAAAGGATACTGTAATTTTTATATATTATTGTTCTGTATTATTCAAATTTATAAAATACTTACGCATATTGATAACTGCTGCCATCAGGTGCAGCGTCACTTTCTAAGCGAACAATAGGAATAACAGGTCCAGAAGCCACTTGGTTGTATACTGGAGAGGGTACTGGATTGTATGTTGGCAGTGCAGTTGGTACTACTGTTGGATACTGACCCAAGGCGCCCAAAGGAAGTACTTGAGCTGAGACGACTGCTACTAAGGCAGATACGAGTACCTAAAGAATACAGAAATATATACATTTTTGTTTCTTAAATTCTCACACAGGTATTGTGTGACAATTGATCAGTATCTCCAGTATCTGCAGATCAGTTGTGATCTCCAGTATACAATATTGATTGTATACTGGAGAAAGGACTGAAATATATGTTGGTAATGGAGATGGTACTGGATTATATGTTGGCAGTAGAGTTGGTACTACTGATGCTCCACCTTGATACTGAGGCAATACGCCCGAAGGGAGAACTTGAGCTGAAACGACTGCTACCAAAGCAGATGCAAGTACCTAAGTCATACACAAATATTATCCACTCTTATTTATCATAAAACCTCAGACAAAAAATAATCTCAAAAGTTTGTTACTAAATTATATTTAAATATAATATACCTAGTTCTATTGTGTTCTCTATAAGTTTGTTTTTACTATTTTTTATTCACGTTATCTATGTAATTATAATTAAAAAACAGTTCTAAAATAATCAAATAAAAGGAAAAATGAGACCCTCTTGGTCTAGGTTTCTTCTACCAAGTACTAGCTTTGGATTATTATAAAGCAAACTACCTTGGTATAGAAACAAGGGATAATTTTTTCTCTCTGTTTAAACGATACCTAATTAAAAATCCTTACAAAATGTAAATATAAGAATTGTGAGCTAAAAAACACAAACATTATAATTGACAAAGTACTAGGAACTATGGTTTTCATAATTATAATACTGTGATAAATAATTGAATCTTTTAATATGCAATGTTATGTGAAAAAAAAAATTCAAAAAAGCTATTGTATATATAGAGATAATTCTATGAAATATTGGTATACCCAAGAATGACGATGAACAAAAAGAATAGAGGAATCATTTTCAAATGTGGTATTTGTATTTAGAGAAACATATAATTACTTATATCTTTCTTTATATAGGAATTAAGAGAAAAAGTTAACTAAGAGATGAATTATTAATGAAATTATCAAATATTATGGTTCAATAAAGTTTTAATTTTCCTCTTTACATATGGTATCCTAGGTATCCTAGGTACGCAAAGGAATAACCTTATTATTTTTAAGATATGTCGAACAACTACTATGCGTGCAATATGCACCCCCCAACATTGAATTACAACGGCATATCTTCATGTAATTAAATGTTGGAGGGGGGGGCTGCATGCTGCACATAAAGTAGTGGTCTCCGACATATCTTAAAAATAATAAGGTTATTCCTTTGGGTACCTATTTATAGGTAACGAGGAAAATTAAAAACTTTATTGAATCAAAATATTAATAATAATTTCATTAATAATTTATCCCTTGTTAACTTTTTGGTTTAATTCCTATATAAAGAAAGATATAAACAGTTAAATAAGCCAATAAATAATATATAATATATTATCATCATCATCATAATACATATACATAATAATATAGCTATGTTAAAAGCCCTAATGCACATAATAGCTTGCAGCTATTATGTTGAATGTGTATGTTATTTCTTATTTTTGAGATATGAGGCCCATGACCGATATTTGTTCTATTTTTCATGTTTTGTAAATTATTATCTGGTCAAATTTAAATTCTACTAATTTTTTAACTAATATCTCCACCGAGTTGATATATATTTATGATATAGGTACAGCATTTCGTTAAATAGTATCTCATTATTTATTTATATTCTCTATTTCCAAAGTGTCTAGTGAGCATAATTTTCCATTTATATAGCAACAAAAAGACACTATGTTGCTTAAGTTATTCTTTAAATTATTGTGTATCAGTAAGACAGAAGGATTATTAACCTACTTCGGGATGTGTTTTGGAATAGTAATTGAATTTTAATAATAATTAATTCAAATAGAAAAAATATTAAGTTGACAATTTAATTTATATATAAAAAATGGCATATGCCATAGTGCAATTGTCACTTTGACAGCGACAAAAGTTACCTGCAACAATTACAGCGACATTTGCACTAGTGGTATCTTCACTCATTCATTTTTTAATCAATTATCGTGATGTCTGCTGTCAAAATAAATAGTTTGACATTTCTGTCAACAAGTTATTGAATTATTAAACACTAACAATAAATCGATTCGGTGATACTCAAATAAAAATATGTTTATTTTTAGTGTTTCATAAATAAAGTTTGCATTCATATGTTTCTAAATTTCTTATTCATTAAATTGTCCTGCCGAATACACTCGATGTTTGTATTGATACCGGATAAATTTGTATTGTTTAAATTCTAAACTGTTTCCTTTAGCAATTTGACTCGAAAAACTGTCAACCTAGAAACGCTCCACCTTCGGTGTCGCGTTTTTAATAGTTGACAGTTTTTCTCGTCTAATTGCTAGGCAACAGTTTCTCATTAAACAATCCAAATTTATCCGGTAAAATACAAACCTCTTGTGCAATTATAAGTGATAATAATCCCAGTAGACCTGAATTCATTCTCAAGTTGACTCTCCCCGTAACCCTTAAAAGTATGTTTGCAAAATGTATATACAAACTAATTAAATAAGAAAAATTAAATTGTAAATAAATAACTTTATCATCAGATGAGATCTGATGAAAAACAACAAACATGTGTTTGGTACATTTTGGTTACATTTAATGTAAAAAAATACATTCTAAGCTACAACTTCCACAAACACCAGAGTGTGTTTTTTTATATTCTATTTAATTCAATGCGCGAAAAATGAGTTAAATGTTCATAATATTCCGTCAATCGATAATAATAGCCCTTCATTCTTTTTACAGAATTTCACTTCAAGCACTGCACGTAGGTATATTTCCTATACACGTCACTATTTTGTAATATTGACTATATTCTTACCAACTTAATCATACTGCCCGATTTGGTTGAATACCAGCAGGAGACTGACAGATTTCGGCTACTCTGGTATATTTATACAAGACAATTAATAAAAATTAGCAAAATACAATAATTGAAGAAGGTTATACACATTTTAAAATGATTTAGTTTTGATTTCACATATTATCTATTTCAACAGTTTAAAGGTTATCGAAGCGCGATCGTTAAACTCATTAATAAACATAGTTACAATAGAAATGATCTTATTAAAGATTTCTATAAATTCATCAGAATGCCGAATTAAAATCTTGATAATCTTGAAACCTAATTTATTGAAGTAGTATAATGAAACAATCAGCACGTATTATCAATTAAATTGTTAAAAGCTAAATACTTAATTTTTTAATATGTATTTGTATAGGTACCTATAATAAAATAAAAACTATAGTTTGCATTTATTTCTTTGCCAAGCAATTTTCTACTCAGCGGGTTCCAAAAATCTACAAGAAATATTGTCTTGATCCAGAATCCCTTGTACTTCAAACATGTTATATAGTAGGTAAATTCCTCATTATCTACGAGTATTTAGAGTGTATCTGCTAGTTGGGATTAATTGTTCCTCAGCTGGTAATTACTTCTAAGTAATAATATGTAATATGTAGTATTAACAATAATAATAATAATAATAATAAATAACTACTGAGTAAATCGTAACTCTGAGTAGCCGTAGTGAATCCTGAATGACCGACTTCTGTAGCCGGAAGAATGCAGAAGGTGGTCATTCTGGGTTCAGCTTTGGAGAACCCGCTTTACTATAACATCTGGTAATTTCAGACTTCAGACAGAGCTGGTATCGTTCAGGAGAGGAGTATTCCAGACAGATTCCTCACCCCTCTCCTGTTCTGCATCTCGTTACTCCCATTATCCGTTGAACTGCGTAAAACTCGTGGATACAACTGCGGTACCCCCGACAGCAGAAAGCATAAGGTCACCCCTTTGTTTTATATGGATGACCTTAAACTTGATGTCACCGGAGAGAGGGATTTATATTAATCTTTTAAGGTGGTACGGTGGTTAGGTGGTAAGGTGGTCGATGAGTACAGGCAAGCGATCGGAACGGAATTTGGATTGGACACTGATGCGGACTGGTCAATCTCAAGAGAGAACGATGGGTGACTATGGCGAAGATGCGCACCTAGTGGATGGAAGCAGCCTACATCATCTGGATGTCGGAGAGACGTCCGGGCAGCTTCTTGGATAAAAAGGGCAAATAGCTAATAGTGAAATATTAGTACATGCATGTATTTAAGCATTTTTTCAAGAATAAACACGAACCAGTAATTTACGTACACTTTCTAACGTCCAGCTTTCAATGTTATTTTAACAGCAAGCCCTCTGAAGGGAGTTTAATGAAATTAACTTTTTGACGCATTTTGTACTAACGACCGTGCTAGAAATTAAGGTATTTATAACCGATAGCGACCTCAGACTGAAAACTAGGCTCAAGGACATTCAAACAGGCTGACAAATTCCATTCATAAAGTACTAAAGATATACTACTGTATGATTTATGTGGCTATGTATTGACTATGATTATGTACTAAGTTTTTAAATCGCATAATTTATATACAAGTGTATTGGTAGTATTTATTTGGATGGTACTTAGGTATCCTTTCTATACAGGTAGTAAAGTTATAATTGGTGAATACCTAGGGGTTTTTTCACTTTGCAAGTACTATTACATTTCTTTATTTTAACTATATAGGGTATTAAATCTAAAAGTCAGTTAGACAATGGACCCAAATTAAAATTTAATAAAGAATTCTTGTACCTTTTCACCTGTATGGCTTCTAAGATATCTAGATTGTAGGAAGTGCTTGCTTTTACTAAAGAGGTGTTATTTATACTAAATTTGTGCTCCGTTTCATAATTGTGTGATGCTAATGCATATTTTTCTATGTTCTGGTTATTTTTATGGTAGGAGTGGTCTTTGAATCTAGTTAAAACATTTCTTGTTGTTTGGCCTATATACCCCTTACTAAAGTTGCTGCAGTTTATTTTGTATACACCAAAATGTTGTAGTGGTTATCTTTCTAAAAGGTGGTGCCTAATAACTTTATTTTTGAAGGCAAGGTTTATATTAAATTTCTTGAACAAATTTTCAAATTTATAGCTTATTTGTGGATGATACATGAATTTTCTATTAGTGTGTTGTTTTTCTTGTATGGGAAGTAATCTGGTATTATTATTTTATATACATTTAACATCACTAAAAATAAATGTGACGAAAAGTGTATCGACTTTTATTTCTTTTTAATGTTATTGTCTTCATGAACTCATTCGTCAGACTAGTACAATAATGAAGTATAATTTAAAATATACAAAAAGTATATTTTAAAAGATTATTCGCCATAAATTCCCTGAGAAAATAATTAAAATTTTTAATTTGTAGAAAGCTACAAGATTATGAGAATTATGTTCTGATTAATAATTTTTTAACAGTTCATTTCAAATTTAGAGCAGTCATCGTTATTCTCCCTATGGTCGAAAATGACAAGGATTTTTTACTGGGTAGTGGATTATCCACGGTGCAATTCAGTTTTGTGATAACTGTGAAACTTCATTTTCTTTACGCAAAATTTGCATCTGTATCTGCCGTATAAATAGAAGCTGAACGATTCACCATATTGAATCCAGATTTTACAGTATACTTTTTTGGTTTTGTTTGTAGCAGTGTTCTTTGTGCTTTAAGGCAATTATTGGATTAGTATGTTATATTTGACATTGACACTCAGAATAGAATAAATGAGTGAGAATGAGAACAAAAACTGATATAAATAATAAAATAATATCCCATGTCAAAGTATGGGATATGGGTATGTATGAAAAGTGACCTCGATCAACTCATTAAAGTTTTTTCTTTATTTAGTTCGTGTTATGTTGATTGGATGTATTTTCTTAAAATAATTTTATATTTTTATTTGGCTGATTTTGTTTTCATGAACTAATTTTGTATCTCTAATTTAGATATATTTTGTTTGTAGGTCTACTTTGTATTTTCAAAGTATCGTAATGTTTACTTGTATATTAGTAAAAATTAACTTGTACCATAGCAACCATCTGTACTGCACTAGTTTGGATTCATAAATTCTATTATATACTTTTCCACTGGGAATTTATCAAAGTAGCATTTGAAAATGCAACTTATTGCTTTGTAGTATTTTTTTGTTGTTTAATAATTCATCTGCAGGAACTAATTTGAACGTTTATAATTTTTTGCTATTAGTTTCCAATATTCTTAGGCACCGCATTTATTTTATTACAAATGGTATAATTTTTAAAACAATATAATTAAAAAGTTTGAAAACATTACATCTGGTCATAATATCTAAACTTTAGACTTGTTTCATTAATATGCATCTTCACTAATAAAGTCAAGCAACACTAATTCCGGTAAGTAATAGTTTAGCTGAGTCTATTCCACGTCTCTACTTCTGCTTATTTCAATATAATTTTTATCAGGATATTTATTGAATTTAATGTGAAAGAGTTATGAATTTTGATCAAGATCTATTACACAAAATCTTAATTAGTTATTGCTGTTTCAGTTTTCAGTTTTATTAATGCACCGAATTTAGCAACAACAATGTATCAATTCCTAGCTCTATATATTTTTTACAGATATCTCACTTGAATTTTTCAAAAATTGTTTAGTATCCCTTATAGGGACGTTCATTGGGTTTCCCTTTCATAGAAAAATAAAATACTTAGGTGAAGCGTTTTTAAATTTTATTTAATCAATTAGAATATTATACGAGGGTCCTAAGGAGAGGTACACCAGATTGTTGAGGTTCGGGATTGGCCAAGTTGTATTGTATAGACCTTAATATTGCCTCAGGGATTGGAGGAGGTGTTGGCAATACATTTCCAGTAGGTTGGAATCCATTTTCATCAGCAACATAGGAAATCTGAACTGGTAGTCCTTCGGGAGATGTGTATTGGAAAGATCCACTTGCTCTAACTGGAGCATCAGGGGCATTAGCAATTTGTTGACCTGATTCTTGGGCAGCTATTCCGTTTCCAGTCTCGTAGCTACCAACAAAAAAAAATTGCGTTTATATCTCTTAATTTTATCATATCACAATATCATATTTGATTATTTTATCATTGTTTATATCAGCTGGGTTTGGCTTTTTGGTAGAAGAATATTGGAAAATTTTTAAACAAACATTTTATTTAGAAATATTAGTGTTGTGATAAAATATTTCCAATTCATAAAGCCCTCATTTTAACCTCCTCCTCATGAAATATAATTATAGGAATTACTATAGAACAGACAATTTATTTTGGTTTTCACCAAATTCTTTTACCCATCGACATGGCCTATGCCCGACCTGGGGATCGAGCCCAGACCATAAAACACGCTCTAGCCAACTGCGTTACCGTGGCGATATGAGTGGCCGCATTGAAATTGTATGTGACTTTTATTCTTATTGGTATAGGTAGCTATTACTATTTTTACATACAACTAGACTGGGCCTTTACTATTTTTCCATTGTTATATTTATCTAAAAGGCCTACAAAAATTCCTAGAAGCATTAATAATTCGCCCCAACCAATTTTCAATTGTTCTGTGCCATTTTTGATTGGTTAATTTGACCACATATAAATAAGATACTGTTACTCACTGGTAGAGACCATATATTATATCAACTAAACTGAATTATGATGAAAATGAGGTTAATCTTATTATTTTCTTGCTAATAATATTTTACTGCACATTTTAATTTGAGTCGTTTGAATTGAATATATCCAATATGGTTTACAGAATATCAAAATTCTTCAATATTTAAACCACACATGGAACCGTGCGTGAAACATAGATATATTAAAATATATTCAATATCGTGGTTTCAAATAGTTATTGAATATATCTTGCATAATATTGAAACTATTGATACGGACCCCATTATTGAATACAATTTATAAAATACTTACGCATATTGATAACTGCTGCCATCAGGAGCAGCGTCACTGTCTAAGCGAAGAATAGGAATAACAGGTCCGGAAGCTACTTGGTTGTATACTGGAGCTGGTACTGGATTGTATGTTGGCAGTGGACTTGGTACTACTCTTGGTCTAACTGGATACTGACGTAAGCCTCCAGGAAGTACCTGAGCTGAGACGACTGCTACTAAAGCAGATGCAAGTACCTACAGACACAGGAATATGATATGTATTTTTTATGTAATGTAAGATAAACAATTTTAGACAGTTTTTTATTTTAATTTTCAAATATTGCTGTGGCTCATTTTAAAATAACTTCTAAACATCTTGTCCATAAATTATTTATAGAACAATTATTGTATTTTTATTAACTATATGGCTGTTGCTGTACTTGTAAAAACCTATTAAGGTACTAAGCTTTGTTCCTCATTTTAAATTATGGTATATATATTTATTAATAAGGAAATTCCGTTGACTGAAGAAACGAAAAAATCTACTACGGCATCTATTAGAAAAAAACTAAAATAGTTGTGATTTCCTCAATTCTCATTAAAAAAAAAACAATGAAAATTATTTAGATGTTTTCCATGGGATTGCAAATAAAGGATTTATAACAGATTTTTAAAAATACTAAAATGCATAGTGAATATTGTTCCCTAGGTACTTTGTCCATTTTATTCGATTCTCTGATTATCCTGATTCTCTGATCTATATCCACTAATAGTTAACTAAGATACACTCCATTAATTTTTTAACATCGTCTTTTCCATTTCCATTTTGTTTTTAGAGAATGTCACTATAATACACTAAATCCGTATATTTTCTTTAAACTTCACACAAATAAATATAATTTTCCATATTGGTATTATTAACTACTGTTCAATATTTTCTTACCAACTTAATCATATTGACCGATTTAGATGAATATCAGCTTGAGACTGACAATTTTAAGCTACTAGGCTGTATTTATACAAGACACTTTAATAAAAAATTAGGAAAATGTGATATTTGAAGAAGGTTACACCCATTCTAAAATGATTAGTATATAATTTCACATTTTGGCATTTTAAATGTTATGGATGCGCGGCAAATAAATTAATGAATAATGGTGATACCGGTTATACTAGAAATCACCTTATATGAAATGTTCCACAGATCCATCCGAACGCATTCATCACACCATAAAACACGACACTTATATTGAATTATATCATTGATTAATAGTTGTAAAATTAATACAACAAGTTACAACAGTTAATATTGTTGTAATAATAGTCAAATTATTAACACACATTTATTTGTGAACACAACTATATAGAATGTTTCAAATTTGAAGCTCGTCATAGGAATCTTTCTTATCTTAGCGAATATGTAAGACGTTTATCAGAATTGCAAAACAATTATTTTAACTGAAACTCAAATAGATAAATTGGTTTAAAGTTTACTCACTATTAATTATATTTTTAAACTTAAGAAAAGCAATAGTTAAACATCAATATCCACTAGTATCCTAAAGTTACAGAAATATTTCTAGAAGCGTCAAAACTAATCTTTTTCACTTTACGAATACTACAGGGTGTGGATGCGTAATTCTTTTATGTCTGGTAAGATATTACATATAGAGAAAAATCTCAAATACAAAAGTTGCTTGGTTGCAGTGATGAAATTTTTAAAAATATTTGCTTCACAAAAGCGCAAGGCACTTAAACTTAACTTTTTTTAAATGGGACACCCTATATTTTGTATGCAGAATTGAATCCTCCGTTCGTTCTTTATTCAACCCTATCCTTTTTTCTAATCTGTTGCGGCGTTGCCAAGTTATAATTTATTTTCTTAATTTCTTTACTTTTGTAGGGTCCTAATAAATTAACGTAAAACTTAATCATTGCTTTTAATTTGACAAATATTTTTTGCACATAGTGGTAGAAGAGTCTACATACACCCATCCAAATGTTTCTGATTTAGGTAGGTAGGTACTTTATTTTTTCAAAGGCAACAACCTGTACCTATGTTTCATGAAAAATTTAAATCTATATCATCTATCTCTTTAATCTCTAACCTTTAAAATCGTAAAATTTTTTTCTCCTTTGCTGTCGTAAAGCAATATTGCAGTAAACATTACATTAACAAATTATAGATTATGGAAAAAAAATACAAAATAGAAACGTAAATATAATAAAGATTTTCAATAAATATTTGCAGTATATGACCATGCGGCAAAGGAGAAAAAAAGATTTTACGATTGTACAGAGTTTCGAAAGAGGTTTCACTTTTTGGTAAAACATACAGACTGTTACATTTAAAAAAATCAGGTAAGTTCGTCGGTTCGTGCTTTAGTTTAGGAAAATTTGGAAATAAAATGTGAGCACACTGTACAGAGTGTCCAAAATAAGATCCTCTATCCCCTTATCTCAGAAAGTATAAAACTTAGAGAAAAAAGTTAAATACGAAACTTTTTTGTTTTTACCTGAATTTTTCATTTTTATAACTTTCTTGAATACAGGTTGTTCAGTTTCTCTGATCCAGGCATCAACTTTCTTTTTTTTAAATGGGACACCCTATATTCAATTACGTTTTTGAACTCTCGTTAAACTCGTCAACCTTGTTAAGAGTACCCTATACCTATCATTTACCGTTACGAAGATATTAGCATTTAAAGAAAAAAATCTTTAAAAAACATCTACACAAAAAATCTCGGCAAAACAAATAAGACGTCCAAAAAAAGGTAAATAGGGATTATTTCATAGACAATTAGACTCAGAAATTACTTCTATGAATCAATATTACCTGATTAATATAAAGGGTGTTTTTGACAGATGGCTCAAACATGTATATGTTAAAACTCCAGAAAATCGAAAATCTCTTATGGAACACCCTGTGCATTAATATATTTTTGGATTTTCTATTAACTTTTAACCTTACTCTATATAACATTTCCTATTCTTATTTTGTTTAGTTTTCAAGATATTGACGAAAATGTTTGGTGTGCTATTTATAAGACACATTTTAGGCCCTGTCTTTCTTGGCCAATATTTAAATGGTCCAGGTACCTGAGGTAAAATACCAGGAAATGGCATTAATTACAAACTTGCATTTTACCTTTATTGGATGCCGAAGAAGATGTCAATTAGATCATCAATCAGATCGATGGAGTTCCTTGCCACAATACTGCAGTTGTAAAGAATTTTATTAACAACTATTTTGTGGAATGGATAGGGCCAAACGGGTATATCCCATGGGCACCGAGGATCCCAGATTTAACTCCACTTGATAACTTTTTATGGGGACATTGAAAGCCTGAGTTTATCAAATTCAGAGTAATAATGTTGATGATTTAAAGATTAAAATCAGGATGGAAATGGAAGCGCTCAATCAAAGTGATTGCGCTGTAAGAAAACTAGCAGTTATATACACAACATGCTTATCTGAAAATTGAGGACATATAGGACACTTGATTTAATTTATTATTTTTATTATAATTTGTTGATTAATGTTAGTTATTTGTGGTTCAAGTTACAGACATAAATTTGTTTATATTAGTTAATTAATGAAATAATTTAAACAAATATTAGTTTTTAATAAAATAATATACACTTACTCTTATCAGTATTAAGGCACACTTACTATAATATACCAAATAATAGTAGAGATATTTTTAATAATAACCGATAATGATTAATAGCTGACATTTTTTCCACATTTTCGTCAATATCTTGAAAACTAAGCAAAATTAAAATAGGGAATGTTATATAGAGTAAGGTTAAAATTTAATAGAGAATCCAAAAATACAATAATACACAGGGTGTTCTATAAGAGATTTTCGATTTTCTGGAGTTTTAACATATACATGTTTGAGCCTTCTGTCAAAAACACCCTGTATATTAATCAGGTAATATTGATTCATCGAAGTAATTTCTGAGTCTAATTGTCTACGAAATAAACCCTATTTACCTTTTTTTTGGACGTCTTATTTGTTTGGCCGAGATTTTTTAGCAGGTATTTTTTACAGATTTTTTTCTTTAAATGGTAATATCTTCATAACGGTAAATGATAGGTATAGGGTACTCTTAACAATGTCGACTTAGAATTTTAATGAGAGTTCAAAAATGTAATTGAATATAGGGGTGTCCCATTTAAAAAAAGAAAGTTGATGCCTGGATCAGAGAAACTGAACAACCTGTATTCAAGGATGTTGTTAAAATGAAAAATTCAGGTAAAAACAAAAAACTTTCGTATTTAAGTTTTTTCTCTACCTTTTATACTTTCTGAGATAAGGGGATAGAGGATCTTATTTTGGTACACCCTGTACATCTACAAACACTTTTCAAAAACATTTAAAAAGTGTTTATAGAATACTTCTACCACTGAATGTAAAAAATATTCGTGAAATTAAAAGTGATGATTATTAAACTGTTACGCATTTATTACAACCCTAGAAAAGTAAAGAAATAAACAAAATAAATATGTAACTTGGCAACGCCGGACCGGATTAGAACAAAGGGTAGAGTTAAATAAAGAAAGGACAGGAGAATTAATTCCGCATATAAAATATAGGGGGTCCCATTTAAAAGAAGTTAAGTTTAAATTGTTGCGCTTTTGTGAAGCACAGTCTATAGTTGTATGTTTTTTTAGATAGTGATCATTGGAAATGAACCCACTTTTGTATTTGAGGTTTTTCTCATGAAAGTTTATGTTTATGTATATATAGGTTTATCTATATACATATATACATATAAATTTTCAATAATTTATTACAATAAAGTGCCATATGGCATGGGTGGATTTAGCATGCCGTGTTCAGTAATATTCTAGAAGCAAGTAGATGGATCATTCTTCTAAAAAACATACTAGTAATTAATTTAACTTGATAACAACTTTGCGAAAATCCTAATATTTAAGTTTTCTTTTTAATTAGACTACTGTTCCTGTATTACAAAATTGTAAAGTCGGTACTCATTCGGATTCCACAGGACACGTAAAATGGTTATCGCTAATATCTAATAATGTGCTTATACAGATGTAGGTCCTATATTTTCTTTTAAAACATTTTTTGTTCCAGGGATAATGGAACATATTATTATAAACGAAAGAAAAATGCCGACTGAAAACTTTTCCTCAAGTATATTGGGTTAACACTAACTCAACAATGTTTGGAATTGTTTAATAATTTTTAACATTATTACTTAATTATTGTATTTGTATCGAATTCTTATAAACTATTTGTGTTCATTCCAATAATAGTTTTAATTATGTATCTAAATTTTGCAGTTTATGGTTTTCCATATTATGTAAGATCCATACTAAAAGTGTACTTAAGATATTTTATGATCATGTTGCCATTTCTATTTGAGCAAGCCAGAACAGTAATATCTTAATGTGAAATAATGACTTTTTCATTGAAAGTCGAAACATATTACATATTGCTTATCACATTGTAGGTGAGATTTTTAGTATGATGTATTTCATATATTTATTGGTGTTAAGCAGACAAAGTGTTTACACATGTCAAAAAAACAGATAAACTAATTACGAAAAATATCTAGTAAATAATGTAAAAATTTATATGTATTCAAAGTGTAATTCATCAGAACTATTGATTATCTGTGCTATTACAGTCCTACTATATTTATATAAATCTTATATGCAAATACACCGCGCCATAAAAAAGTTTAGACCTACAAAATTCAAAGGCGAGAATCTAATTAATTATACTTCCTTCCTTGGTCAAGGTTCGCTAAATAATAAAAAATCATAATATGATAGCAGTTTCCTCAATCCAGCTTCAATGAAATTTGTTTTAGTAGTGGTGAGGTATATCATAAAACACACACCACAGAAATGGACAATAGTATACACCGTAGTCCCCTCTTTGGGTCTTTGATACTATCTGTCTGACAATTATTGTTAAATTGAGAGACAGATAACGATTTGCACTGCCGCACGCGCCATTACAGAAGTGTAATGGCACTCTCTTTGAAAAAGACACTCCTATTTATTTATTTGAAGAAGATGCCGAAAACAACTACTCCATGGGCATGGCATGTCCTTCAAATAAAGAAATTTGTTTTGTTTCAGATGCGTCAGATGTTGCAGATGTAAGAGATTAAATGTACTAAATTTCTTACATATTTAATTAAATAAGAAATTCGGATGCCTCTCGGAAAGGTTTTCTGGACCCTTTCTTTACTTTAGGGATTCTATTTCTTTAGGAAACAGTGGAAAGAAAAGACAATTTGTCAAACATATGTACTATGATTCAGCTCTGATTTATAATTTAACTTCAATATGCATCAATGTATGGTGTATGTTAACTTTAGAGGTGTATAGTCTTGTTAAACAGAGCTCTTAAGAAAATCAAAATCAAATTGGGGTCATTAAGAAGTTACATTAGTTAAAACAGTTATAGGCAGCTATATAAACCGTAAGTACACATTTCATGATAAGTTTTATTCTTGGGAAATACGTTTAAATGCCAAATAATAATGAATGTATGTATAAATTATATCCAAAACTAATAATCCTCTAGCTGAGCGTAAAAATAAACGTGGTAAAAACAAACAGCAAGAAAAGGATGTTTATCTAGATATAAAGATAAATCAAGGAAAAAATCATATCTGATGAAAGTAAAGGAGAACATACGTTTTAAAATATGACCGTCGACTTTAGTAATACTCAAAAGGATTTCTTGGAAAACTTGTTTTCAAAATTAAATACAAAAATTGAACAAAAAACTTAGAAATAAATAAAGAAAGAAAAATTTCAGTGAACTGAAAGACGAAATTGAAACGCGGTTTCACGGTTTGGAAAAAAGGATATATACTCGTATTTGAAAAGAAACCAATAACACTTTGAAAAAAAAATTTTTAAATCTTGAGAGAAAAGTTCCTAAAAACAATAGTGCAATCTTTCGCATTGGAAATGATCAAACGGATTTAACAACATGTGTTTGTAATATATTAAAAAATTATCTGGGATTGCAGATTGTATAAAATGATATAAAAAATGTTTTTCGTGTGGTGAATAGCAAGAGCAATAAACCTTCTGTTATAGTGGAATTTAAATCATACGAAAAGGCAGTCAATATTTTAAAAAATACAAAGCAGCTGAAGGGAAGGAACATTTATATTACGAAGGATCTGTGTTTAGAAGATCAAAATAAAAACAAAACGCTAAGGATTAAATTACTAGAACCTACCAAAATTAGACAGTTGGAAGGACTAGAAACACCATACCTAAGTGAACAAAAAAATGATAAGGCGGACACAATTAAGCAACAAATTGTTAAAAACACTAGATCCAACTCATTATCAAAAAAGAATTAAGTAGGTAGTTAAAAAACAAGAAAATAAAAATTATATTATTGTTATAAAATTATTTTAAAAAATTGTATTTGAATACCTGAAGAGTTAGTACTATGAACCAATACATTCGAGATGTTAACTTTGTTCCTATAAATACATTGGAATTTGAAAATCATAAAGAGTATAATATTAATATTAAAAACAAAAAATGTATTAGCTTTAATATCTTTAATCAAAATATCAGAAGCGTATTTAAAAATATTGATGAGTTTGATATATTTATTGACCAACTAGACTGTTCATTCGATTGCCTGATTCTCACAGAAACTTGGAAGGTTAATTGCACTGATTACATACAAAAGCAAGGTTATAATTTACTTTATAGCGAGGGTGCAATAAATAAAAATGATGGAGTGATAGTTTATATTAAAAATATTAGTAGAATTTACAATTACCTACCTGAAACAGAGAGGTTAAATATAATATCTACAAACTCATTACAAAAAATTAAGGAGCATTGGAGCATCTATTAAAAGTAGCATTGTAAACTATATTTCTCACAAAATTACCTAACCAAGAACAACTGCTGCAGAAAAAGGTTGAACTTCTTCGATGAATTGAAAAGGTTGAATATGCTTTATATGAAAATATTTTAAATATAATCGTTTCGCTGTGTAATTATATGTGAGATGGGCCCCACTCACCAGATTCAACAGATTAATAAGAAAGGTGAAACCAAGAGTACAATTCCGTAAAGAAAGTATTAACTATGCAAGTAAAGTAGATACTTTAATATAAGTATTGTAAATGTATTAATATTTTTATTTATATAATATAGTAAATATTTTTGTGTGCAGATCCAGGTCCAGGTTTTGTGTATAAGGTCCATTTTTGGTTAGTTACAATTCCACTGTCCTCATGATAGGAAAGTCCAACAGTGTTGTTTATTGGTGTTATACCGGGATATCAAAAATTATCTTGGTCAAGGGTGGTTGTGGAATGTAAAACGTGTGTCTTACGTTAAATTTTTGAATATGTTTTGTTGTGTCAGAATCTGTCAAGTCATTGTGCTGAAATAAAATAAGACACACGTTTTACATTCCACAACCACCCTTGACCAAGATAATTTTTGATATCGCGGTAGAATGGAACCTAAAAATATATTTTAATTTTCAAAATATGACTTCATTCTATCGAAATTTATTTTATTTATTTGTTTTTGATGTTTTAGCATTCAATAAAATTACTATATTTTGAAGAATTTGTTTAATTCCAAATGATGCGTTAAATTTATTTTGTAGTTTGTCTTTTAATCAGGATTCTTTCGGGAGTGTGTAGGATATCTGATGTCGGCATTACATGTAATAAACTATTTATCTTGTGCCGTATTCTAGATATCTTTTAACATTTTACTATGATGAGAAAAATTGTGAATGATAAAAAGCTTAGGCAACTCTTGGTTTTTCATTCTTGTTTTTATCTTGAAAACAGGATATATCAATTATTCTTAGTGCAGGTGTATCTATATTGCAAATTTAATGGTGGTATTATTTTAACGAGAAAACTGACAAGATAAATTGTGCCGACCTAATTATTGTATACATTATGTACTTTCTGAGAAATGATAATATCTAACCATTAACTGTTATTAAGATTTATTATTAAGAGAAACTATTATTAAGTTTTTCTAGGTAGGATTTGCATATTATTTAACCCTTTAATACCCTAATTATCTTCTAGGAATAAAGTTTTACTACCTACATAATTAAATGTATATTAATACCTGATCCTACTAAAAAAATAGACAGCTTTTAAATACAATCATAGGTCTTAGACTAAAATGTTTCTATTCTCTAAAAACTTATGGCAAATGTTCAAAATAAACATTACCTACGTTTTGAACTTAACTATATAAGCAAACTTTAAAGTATGACCATGAAGACTTTAGCCTGCTACAAACACACTGAAAGCCGGAAATCGAAAATAAAATCTGATGGTCTGAGGAGCATCCACACGTACCGATTTCATAGATTTAAAAGTTTTAAAACATAGCGTCCGATCGAATAGCTGCTGCAGTTGCTCTTTATTTTAAAACAAAATCTAAAAAACGACACGGTGGACCAAAAAGTGGTTAGGAAAACGGAGAAAATACTCACGTCTAAATTTATTACTCAAGATTTACACTTTCAATCACGTGATTGGCTGAATTACCTTAAAATGGGTGTTGCTACATGCGATGATTTAGGTACTACTTCAAGTAGGGCAGTAATAAAAAAAAAGGATACAGTATACAGTTATGAGACCAGCCATTTGACCAACTGAAAGGTTAACAAGCATACACATCAATGAATTATCTTAAAAACTCGCAAGATAAGCTACGTAAATCAGCCATCGTCTCTTGCTACTATACTTTTCGAATTTACCAATGACAACAGAGTAATAAGGCGTTTTTTTAGTAAAAGTCGTACGATTTTGATACACACACTCAGACTTACAGTAAAATAGACTGTACGCAATTGCTTTTGCTCGATTTGTTTCCAGTCCGACTTTCGATTCGACTCAACTTGCACTTGCTCCGACTTGCACACGCTCAAACAAATCGTTCGACTTGGCTTGGGCAAGCCAAGTCTGCCGATCTGCATGTATGTATGTATCAGGCTTTAAAGTAGTATTAGAATAAATAAAAATTATAATAGAATGAAGCATTAAAGATAAACCGAATACGTATTACACAACACCATGTATATCGTGTTAATTTTTATCAAGGAGGCCGTTTGACTATTTGACTAGACACAGCAATCTGTTTTTTATATTCACAAAAGCAATTTAAGAATACATACGTTTTGTTTTTTGTACCTTTTTTGTTTTACAAATACCCAACATTGGCTCCCTTTTTGGGTCTATCTCGTCGGAGTGGAGATTTATAAACCCACTTTCCCCCGAACTCCTTAAAATGTCCAGCAAAGGAAATCACCTTACTTGTTTTTGTTGGCACGTAGGTTCCACTCACGTCCCACCATAGCTACAGAAGTTTGCGGTTTTCGTTCGACATGGAATCTATCACAATTTGGGGATCGAAAGTTTGAGCATGGCCCTACCTACCATCTGGTAAAGCCCGATGGTAGGATCAATCGGTGTAGGTACTCATATGAAACAAATAAATGACTAAAACTGTAAACAGATAAATAACTAAAACGCGCTTGGAAACATTTAGTAATAGACATTTACTTTATTGAAAAAGGCCTAATAAGTCGAAATACTAGTATATAGTGTTTTCTATATATTTCTTGAAACATTTAATTCAGATCTATGTTTCTTTCAAAACAATTATTTTAACGATGTTTCATAAAGAACCATCCGCTTCTAGTATCCACTTTATTTACCATTTTATTGACACATAAATCGGATATATTCTCAGAAAACAATTAATGTCTTTCTTCCTCAACACCACTTGACAAAATCAGCAAATAGTTCATTTGCAATGGCGCCAAAGATATTTAACCATCTTTATTTATATATATATATACATACGTAACATTAAGCTAAAGATATTTGACTATTTTGATAATCCATTCAAGGAATTAAAATATATTCGGCAGAACAGAACAAAAGGGCAATAAACAACGGCTAGAATAAAATTAAAACAGGTAGCAGTATGTTCTTCTAAAAGGGATTAATATAGGACACGCTATTAGTATTTAAATGATGCATTTCCTCCAGAAAAATTATTTTCTGTTGCAAGCTTCACCAGATAACAACTGTCCCGCAAATGAGTTCTTCAAAATTAACTGTAATTCACCATAAAGAAGTTTCTGATCCAAGAATCAAG
Organism: Pogonocherus hispidulus; assembly: GCA_963924545.1. Lineage (NCBI taxonomy): Eukaryota > Metazoa > Arthropoda > Insecta > Coleoptera > Cerambycidae > Pogonocherus > Pogonocherus hispidulus. The sequence continues at coordinate 30,290,258 of OZ004694.1, read as the reverse complement.
ACAAGTGACCTCGATAAATTTTTGGAAGAGTTATTCGGACCTCCTGTAGTGGACCCGATTAATTTACCTATGGAGCTGAAAGTTATAAAGCCATATTATCAATCTGGAAATGACGAAAAATGTTTTATAAGAAATTACCCACTGGCGACGAGTACAAATAATAGAAAAAGACAGAAAAGCCCCAGGAGGATCCCGACAAAGAGGAATAAAAATAACTGATGCTTGAAAATCCCTCTAGTTTTTCTTCATTGAAGGACAAAAAATTGTACATTTATTTTATATTTTATTAGTATATTATATTTTGTATATATTTTGTGTAGATATTATATGTATATATTTTTGTAATATATACTTCTTTTCTATAAATATTGACTGGTTATTATTATTCCAAGTCCAACAAGTAATAACAAAAAAGCTTTAAAATAAAAAAATACAAACTGAGAATTTCCAGAGTAATTTGTCTGAATTAAGCACTATAGCGGCTTTCTCGCGTTCACTTTAGAGAAAAAAACATTAAAAACTATTGTTACATATTACTTTAAAAACTGTAACTGCATTTAGTTAATTTATTTCATATGAATCTTCTAAATCAGATATCTACAATAATATAAACAATAAAGATAAAAAATATTTCGTAATGATAAATTACAAACACATTATAACAGTCAACTTCTGAATTCCATGACTTTATTAAAAATGTCGTAAGATCGGTAGAAAAATACATTCGTTTAGTAATTGAGTTTCACTAGTTAAACAAAAAGAAGTACCTAAGTAGTCAGTAAGTGTTTTGAGTAACTCTATTATACAAAATTTATTGTGAAATACTTCTTTGTTTCAATTATTTCTGTACCTACTGGAAAGAGCGCAACTTTTTATTAATTTTGTCAGGAAACGTGGAAAATCAGTATTTTTTTTTGGGATTACACCACCTGTAAAATAATAAAAAATAGGAAACTAGAAGTGTTCAAATTAAATATTCAAAGTGTAATACCTATCAAGGCAAATTTCTAAAGTTTGCCCCAAAAAAACACTGTATACATAATATGCAATAAAGTAAATATTTGATAAATTAACTAAATTTCATCAGTGTTTTTCAGTTTACACAAAACTGTGGTCAAAACAGAGTCAAACAAAACGGTCAAAACCATACAGTGTGTAAAAAATAGGTAAAATATTAATATTCCCAGAATAATTAGGGAAAATCCTACAACAACCATTACCAGACCAGGCAGAAGTGAGTTTTGACTTGGCCTCTAAACAGATTCATGTTTTCCATAGTTGGGTTAATTTTAAATTCATTTGTAATAATAATTCATGTTTATATTTATATACTAATTTTAAATGTGATTTATTTTTGTGTACTAATAAGGTCCATTTTTGGTTTGTTACAATTCCACTGTCTTCATGATAGGATATTCCAACAGTGTTGTTTATTGGTGTTATAGAATGTAACCTGAAAATACATTTTAATTTTCAAAATATGACTTCATTCTATCGACATTTATTTTATTTGTTTCTGATGTTTTAGGATTTAATAAAATTGCCAAATTTTGAAGAACTTGTAATTTCAAATGGTGCGTTAAACATATTTTGTAGTTTGTTTTTTATTCAGGATTCTTTCGGGAGTGTGTAGGATATCTAATCTCGGCATTACATGTAATAAACTATTTATCTTGTGCTTTCTAGATATCTTTTAACATTTTACTATGATGAGAAAAATTGTCAATAATAAAATAATCCCTGACGCAAAGCTTAGGCAACTATTTTGTTTTTCTTGGTTTTATCTTCAAAACACAATGTATCAATTATTTTTAGTGCAGGTGTATGTACATTGCAAGTTTAATGGTGGTATTATTTTAACGAGAAAACTGACAAGATAAATTATGCCGACCTAATTATTATATACATTATGTACTTTCTGAGAAATTATAATTTCTAACCATTAACTGTTATTAAGATTTATTATTAAGAGAAACTATTATTAAGTTTTTCTAGGTAGGATTTGCATATTATTTAACCCTTTAATACCCTAATTATGTTCTAGGAATAAAGTTTTACTACCTGCATAGTTAAATGTATATTAATACCTGATCCTACTAAACTAATAAACAGCTTTTAAATATAATCATAGGTATTAGACTAAAGTGTTTCTATTCTCCAAAATTTATGGCAAAACTTCAAAATAAATATTATGGTTAAAACTTATCTATATAAGTAAACTTTAAAATAAGACCATGAAGACTTTAGCCCGCTACATAGTACATACACACATGAAAGTTGGCCGATCGGCTTGTGCAAGCCAAGTTGAAAATAAAATCTGCTAAGCATCCACACATACCTATTCTTTAGACTTTAAATTTTTAAAACATTGTGTCCGATCGGATAGCTGCTGCAGTTGCTCTTTATTTTAAAACAAAATCTAAAAAACGACACGAGGGACCAAAGAGTGGTTAAGAAAACGGGAAAAATATTCAGGTCTAAATTTATTAGAAGAATTGCACTTTGAATCACGGGATTGGCTGAATTACCTTAGAATGGGTGTTGCTACGTCGTGCGAGGATTTAGGTAGGTACTACTTCAAGTAGGGCAGTAATAATAAAAGGATACAGTATACAGTTATGAGACCAGCCATTTGACCAACTGAAAGGTTAACAAGCATACACATCAATGAATTATCATAAAAACTCGCTAGATAAGCTACGTAAATCAGCCATCGTCTCTTGTTACTATACTTTTCGAATTTACCAATGACAACAGAGTAATAAGGCGTTTTTTTACTAAAACTCGTACGATTTTGATACATACACTCAGACTTGAAGTAAAATAGACTGTACGCAATTACTTTTGCCCGATTGTTTCAAGTCCGACTTTCGATTCGACTCAAGCTCCGACTTGCACACGCTCAAACAAATCGTACGACTTGGCTTGGGCAAGCCAAGTCTGCCGTCCTGCATGTGTGTATGTATCAGGCTTTAAGTAGTATTAAAATAAATAAAAATTATAATAAAATGAAACGTTAAAGATAAACCGAATACGTATTACACAACACCATGTATATCCTGTTAATTTTTATCAAGGAGGCCGTTTGACTATCACAGCAATATTTTTTTTATATTCACAAAAACAATTTAACAATACATACGTTTTGCTTTTTGTACCTTTTTATTTTACAGATACATATTTCCGACATTTGCTCCCCTTCAGAGTCTATTTTGTCGGAGTGGAGATTTATAAACCAGCTTTCCCCCGAACTCCTGAAATGGTCCAGCAAAGAAAATCACCTTACTTGTTTTTGTGGGCACGTAGCTTCCACTCACGTCCAACCCTAGCTATAGAAGTTTGTGGTTTTTCGTTCGGTATGGAATCTATCACAATTTGGGGATCGATAGTTTGATTGTGGACTTTAATCAAACCATCCCCAACCCTTTCAATTGCAAATCAGTCCCTCTCTAAATATTGAGGAACAGATAACTACGTAAAATGAGGCACGATAGGAAAGGAGCTCTTTAAGGCGACATGATAATATACAGGGTGTTCCATTTAAAATTTTGAAGTAAAATTATGCGAAATGTATCACCCTGTCTAGCAAATGTAACGTTTTGTTAAATCGTTATATTTTCTTGAATAAAGACATTATTCTTAATTTATCTTGAGAAAATGGAAGTTATATCTCATTTAAATGGAGAGCTACAATAATGCGAAGAAACGACCTTTCTCATAGAAAACTTGCAACAACGTCGCCAGGTGTAAATTTAGATATATTAAGTGATATATTAAATTGTTCAGAAAAGTCCGCTTAATTCAAAAATCTAAAAATATATGGGGTGTTCCATTTAAAAAAATGTATTCGGTTTGGCATTTTAATATTAAACACCTTGTATGTGCCAAAATAATTTTAAAATATGCAAGCCACTGGTATCTAACTTCTTACCAAAAATTATTATTATAACTTGGCCACGCATATACGCACTGATGGGCCACCCCGTTATATATGTAAACGTACATGTAGACGTCATCCAAATTCAAGCAAAAAGAGTAGAGTAATCGAATCCATCGACTCGATGAAATGCGACGATAGATCTTTCGTAGCCATAAGAAAATTTTGAAAATTTGGTAGTATACTAATATCGATGGGAGAAATTCGGCTAAAATATTTTCATAGATGTAACCTTGCTTATTTTAAATAGGGTATTCTATATATTATTTCATTTCTGCTTTTTGTAACTGGGAAACAGGGTGGCCAAAGAAAGACTATCAAAAAATAGCTATTAGTTTTGCATTACAGAATAAGAATATTTCAGGTACGAGCAATATAAAACCCTCAAATAAATAGCTTTAGACTTTTAACGCATTTTTTGTGTTTATTTTGTCGGAATACAAAACAATAAAAGTATCTAACACTGTGCGTGAGCACGTACAAGTTATCAGAAAAATTACTTTTGCGTTTTTGTTTTTCATATATTCGTCTGTAAATTATACCGCTCCTGAATGGATAATATCTTAATTATGTGATCGTTTCCGGAGGGTTGTTGTCAGAGAGTGTTCCTCAAGGAGGTATCCTGAGTCGCCTATTAGGTATTTATAATTTATTCAAAAATGGTTTAAAAGACATTTTTTATACTGTACTCTATTGTACAAAAATATACTATTCCTGAATAGTTTAAAAACTGAATTGACCTTTCCATTATTGAGCTTTAGTTTGTATGTAACTTCATAGAGCAAGACTTTTAAATATGCCAGGGTTATTAGATCTCTTAATATTACAATCGATAAAATCGATAAACTGGAACTCCCAGGTACCGTTCCTTTGCAGTAAATTAGTTAAACCAAATTATATCCTTTTCAATCTGAACAAGCATGTTAGCCTAGATTAAAAATGTACTATTATGGATAACTATATCCAATCTTAAAATTATACAACACAAACAAATACATTTTAGCACGTATATCATATGTTAAGTTCACCTTTAATAACTTCATCATTTTATTAACACATAAATCGGATATATTCTCAGAAAGCAAGTAATGCCTTTCTTCCTCAACACCACTTGACAAAATCAGCAAACAGTTCATTTGCAATGGTGCCAAAGATATTTAGCCATCTTTATTTGTATATATATACCTATGTAACATAAACTAGAGATAGTTGGCTATTTTGATAATCCATTCTAAGAATTAAAATATATTCGGCACAACAGAACAAAAGGGCAATAAAACACCGGCTAGAATAAGATTAAGACAGGTAGCAGTATGTTCTTCTAAAAGGGATTAATGTAGGACACACCCTCAGTATTTAAATGATGCATTTCGTCCAGAAAACTCATTTTCTGTTGCAATCTCCACCAGATAACAACTGTCCCGAAAATGAGTTCTCCAAAATTAACGGTAATTCACAATAAAGAAGTTTCTGATCCAAGAATCAAGAAAAGTGACCTCGATAAATATTTGGAAGAGTTATTCGGGCCTCCTGTAGTGGACCCGATTAATATACCTATGGAAAATGGTATATTATGGCTGAAAGTTATAAAGCCATATTACCAATGTGGAAATTACTCACAGGCGACGAGTACAAACAATAATAGAAAAAGACAGAAAAGCCCCAGGAGGATGCCGACAAAGAGGAATAAAAATAATTGATGCCTGAAAATCCTTCTAGTTTTTAATGATTGAATGACAAAAAATTGTACGTATATTTTATATTTTATTAGTAGATATATTATATTTTGTATATATTTTGTGTTAATATTATATGTATATATTTTTGTAATATATATCTCTTTTCCATAAATATTGACTTGTTATTATTTCAAGAAGTAATTACAAAAAAGTTTTAAAATAAAAAAATACAAACTGAGAATTATCAGACTAATTTGTCTGAATTAAACACTATAGCGGCTTTCTCGCGTTCACTTTAGAGAAAAAAACATTAAAAACTGTTGTTACATATTGCTTTAAAAAACTGTAACAGCATTTAGCTAATTAATTTCACATGAATGTTCTCAATCCGATATCTACAATAATATAAACAATAAAGATAAAAAATATTTCGTTAATAATGTTAAATTACAAACACATATTATAACAGTCAACTTCTGAATTCCATGACTTTATTAAAAATGTCGTAAGTTCGGTAGAAAAATACATTCGGTTAGTAATTAAGTTTCACTAATTAAACAAAAATAAGTACCTACGTAGTCAGTAAGTCTGTTGAGTAAGTCTACTATACAAAATTCATTATGAAATATTTTTTGTTTCAATTATTTCTGTACTTATTGGAAGGAATGGAAATTTTATTAATTTTCTCAGGAAATATAGAAAATCAGTATTTTTTGGGAATTACACTACCTGTAAAATAATAAAAATAGGAAGTTAGAAGTATTCAAATTAAATAGTCAGAGTGTAGTACCTATCAAGGCAAACTTCTAAAGTTTGCTCCAAAAAAACACTGTACCCATAAATAAAGTAAATATTTGATAAACTAACTAAATTTCATCAGTTTTACACAAAACTGTGGTCAAAACAGAGTCAAACAAAACGGTCAAAACCATACAGTGTGTAAAAAATAGGTGAAAGATTAATATTCCCAGAATAATTAGGGAAAATCCTACAACAACCATTACCAGACCAGGCAGAAGTAAGTTTTGACTTGGCCTCTAAACAGATTCATGTTTTCCATAGTTGGGTTAATTTTAAATTAATTTCTAATAATAATTCATGTTTATATTTATATGCTAATTTTAAATGTGATATATTTTTCTGTACTAATAAGGTCCATTTTTGGTTTGTTACAATTCCACTGTCTTCATGATAGGATATTCCAACAGTGTTGTTTATTGGTGTTATAGAAAGTAACCTGAAAATACATTTTAATTTTCAAAATATGACTTTCGTCTATCGAAATTTATTTTATTTGTTTTTGATGTTTTAGGATTTAATAAAACTGCTAAATTTTGAAGAACTTGTTTAATTTCAAATGGTGCGTTAAACATATTTTGTAGTTTGCCTTTTATTCAGGATTCCTTCGGGAGTGTGTAGGATATCTGATCTCGGCGTTACATGTAATAAACTATTTATCTTGTGCCGTTTTCCAGATATCTTTTAACATTTTATTATGATGAGAAAAATTGTGAATGATAAAAAGCTTAGGCAACTCTTGGTTTTTCATTCTTGGTTTTATCTTCATAACAGGATATATCAATTATTCTTAGTGCAGGTGTATCTACATTGCAAATTTAATGGTGGTATTATTTTAACGAGAAAACTGACAAGATAAATTGTGCCGACCTAATTGTTGTATACATTATGTACTTTCTGAGAAATTATAATTTCTTACCATTAACTGTTATTCAGATTTATTATTAAGAGAATCTATTATTAAGTTTTTCTAAGTAGGATTTGTATATTATTTAACCCTTTAATACCCTAATTATCTTCTAGGAATAAAGTTTTACTACCTGCATAGTTAAATGTATATTAATACATGATTCTACTTGTTGTATTTACTATAATTTGATAGGAAATAATATGCAAGCCTTTAACTAAGAATTTATTTTAATGGTCGCATAAAATGAACTGCCCGTGTACAGGGTGACCCATTCGTCTGGGATTCCTTTATTTCTCCACTATTATCAACTTTAGAAAAAAATATCTAATACAAAAGTGTTCAGAAATAATAAGGGCTATAATTTAAAATTAGTTACAGATTTACAGGGTGTTGGCATCCTTCCAAACCTATAAACATTTTCTTATTTTAAATGGAACACCCTGTATATTATTAGCTCATTGGATTCCTCATCGCAAGTTCTTTTTATTTATTTATTTATTTATTTATTTATTTGAAAGTAGGTATCCCAACAGAATTTAACAATAAATTCCAATTACAGGGTTACACGTTTTAATGTAATATGTGACTACTGCTCTCGGCAAATCAATAAATTAGAAATACATTTAATGTAAAATCTAACTAATCTTAAGTAATAATATAAAATTAGTAATAACAAAAAACAAAAAATATGGATATATTAACAATGTAGCTATATACCTGTATGCTATAAATTTATATAATAATTAATATTTATACATATCAGCCAACAGAAGTTTATTTAATTGGAAAAGACTAAAATCGCATTATATCTAGCTTGTCTTAAAGATAAATTAAATATATCAATATGGTTAAAGTAAACATTATAAATATTTTGTAATTGATACAACGGAGAATTTTTTGCATAATTTGTAGAACATGAGTGTAGGTAAAATAAGTGAGTGGAACGAGTGACTTGGGACTTAATATTAATTGTTAATTTGTTTGTTATAAAGTTACAATCAATTGCATTATTGAAAATTTTAAAAATAAACAGTAAATACATTATAAATCTACGAGACGTAAGCTTCAATAAATTATACCGTTTAATGCTATCCTCGTAAGAAACATAATGCAGATGTCTGTTAAATTTGTAATTCAACAAATTTACGAATTTAATTTGTATTTTTTCAATGCGTTCTATATATTTAACATAGGATGGGTTCCAAATTATGCAGACATATTCAAGTTGACTACGGACTAAAGAGTTATATAATAGTATAATAGAGTCAGGTTTATTGAAAGACTTAGTTACTCTCATTATGAAACCTAAATTTCGGTAAGCTTTTCTGACTATGGCCTCAACATGCAAATCAAAATTTAACTTTGAGTCAAGTATTACACCTAGGTCTTTGATTTGATCTACCTTTATAAGCTCTAAGTTGTTAATATGATAAGGAATACTGAAATTAGTACTAAGCCTTGAAAATGTAATATGGTGACACTTATTTATATTTAAAAAAAGCTTATTATTAACACAATACTTGTACAGACGTGAAAGATCGCTCTGAAAGTTCACACAATCAGCAACACTAGAAATTTCACTATACATCTTTAAATCATCTGCATATAGACAAAATTTAGAATACAAAAAACAATGTTCAATATCATATATAAATAAGGAAAAAAGTAATGGTCCTAGGTGTGAACCCTGAGGGACACCAGATGTGACATCAACAAACGAGGATGAGCAATTATTAATCTTAACACATTGTGATCTATTGAGTACATATGATGTTATCCATCTCAGTAAATTGCCGTGTATACCGATATTCTGCAATTTAGTGAAGAGGGTATTATGATGAACTTTATCAAATGCTTTCGAGAAATCGGTATACACAGCGTCAACTTGATATCTATTAGACATTGAATCAAGAACATTCTGAACTAATGATATTAAGTTTGTAGCCACAGAACGGCCTTTGAAGAAGCCATGTTGTTGTTCACTAATTAAATGTTTTGTCTTAAAAAACAATTCCTTACAAATTATCGCCTCCAACAGTTTACCAGGAACTGATAATATCGAAATCGGGCGGTAATTGTTTACCATATTTTTATTGCCTGATTTAAAAACTGGGACAATTTGGGCTTGTTTCCAAGTAGAGGGAAACATGCCATTTAATATTGATTTATTAAATATTATAAACAAAGGATACGAAATAGAGTCAACACAAGATTTAAAAAACAGTGGAGGTAAACCGTCCGGTCCAGCACCCTTATTTACATCTAAGGCTGTAATTTGATTTTTTATATCAAGGACTGTGATTGTACTTAAAGTTATAGAAGCAGTAGGTTCGCTGATCTTTACAATTGCTGGACTATCAGAGGGCTCAAAAACAGATGCAAAAAACTCAGAAAATAACTCACAAATTTCATGATCTGTTGAAGCAGACTTATTGTCTAGTTGTACAAACTTTGGTATAGTCTTTGAACGACGCTTATTAGATACGAACCTCCAAAAATTTTTAACATTATCCTTAATGTCTCGTTCAACATTAATAATGTAATTCTGATAATCATTTTTAACAGCTAACTTAACTTGCTTACGGACATTAGAGAATTCTTGATAATCAAGTGGATTTTTAAATTTTTTCCAACGACAATGTAGTTTATATTTTTCTTTTATCAGAATTTTTGTACAAAGAGAGAACCATAAGGGATAACTATTGTTAATTCTTTTTTTGTTAATATTCCTATTTAATATATCCATTAAAATGCTATAAAAAGTTTGCACTGCTTCATCAACATTAAGATTAAATAGTTCCGTGTTCCAATCAATTTGATTTATTTCAGAGTTAATGACATTGTAATTGGCTCTAGAAAATTTCAGTTTGTAAAATGAGTGTTTATACCGCATGCCAATATTATCTATTTGAATATCAACATGGATCTCTATAGTTTTATGATGATTATCTTCAGGCACCATCGGAGTACTGCAATAAGTTACAGAAGTTGATCTCAGTGAACTAAACACTAAATCAAGAAGTTTACCGTTGTTATTAAGCACACCATTATATTGAGATAATTGCAAAAAATTGTATGAATCAACAAGGCACTCTCCAAACCCGTCCGTTGTGTTCATGGCTTTATAACAATTTATATTATTATCCTTTACCCAAAAAATATTGGGAATATTATAGTCGCCAACAACTATAAAATAATCATTTTTGTTATGATTATGGACAATCTGACTCACATTTAGTAAGTGAGCTTTAAGGTTATTCACACTAGCATGTGGTGGAACATAGACACAACACAAATGTAGATATTTAGATGCACTAACTTTGATACTGACCCACAGATCTTCACAAATACCGTCAGATGACCAAGCCTCTCTCTCAATTGACTGAAACTCAATATCGACTGCAATTATCACTCCACCACCATCTAATTTACCACTAAGAATTTTATTACGATCTTTTCTGAAGACATTATATTTTTTAGTATCAAAAAGTTCAGTAGTATTAACATTAGAATTTAACCATGATTCTGTGACACAAATAATATTTGATGAATTAGCTGTAGTAGATGTATAAAAATCATGTGTTTTGCTGCGTAATCCTCTTACATTTTGGTACACTATTGAAAAATCGAATTTTATAATAAGAAAAATTGCTTGACATAAATAAAAAAGGTATAGCTAAATTTAAGTTACAAACCACTAAATATTTTGTGAAGGGAGTCCTCACTATCTATAAGATGATTGCGACCAGTCTGTGGGTGTTTTAAATATATTTTACAATCACGGGTCCAACAGCTAATATTCCTTTGTTTACATAAATCTCTAGTTTTCTTATATAGCATCTGATTGATCGGAATTAAATGATCATTGATATAAATTTTTACTGAGTTACCTCCAAAGCCGATTTCAGTTGTTGTAACTCCTTTCCTTTTTCGAATCGCAGCCAAAATTGCATCCTTATAGGAGCGCGAAATTAATTTCACTATGACAGATCTGGGATTTTTATTATCAGGTCTCATGTGAGGAACTCTGTGACAAGTTTCAATACTATTGGTATCATTGATACCCAGTGTGGCAATTAATTTATAAACAACAGTGCGAATATTTTCATTCGATGAATCTGGTATTCCATTTATTTCTATATTATTCATTCGCAGCTGCTGCTGTAAATTCAATATTTCTTTTTTAAGAACAACGACTTCAGAAGAATTAGCTTGTACATCAGCCTGAATAATAGGTATAACTTTCATCTTAATTTCAAATTCATTAATTTTTTTGGAAAAATCATCAATTTTATTTCCGTAAAATTCCAGTGACTTGACCATATCATTTTGCTTATTCTTAATTTCCAGAATTTCTGATTGAATGCTATTAAGACTTGTTAATATGAGATTAAATTTCTCATCCTTGTCACTGGAATTCTTGGCACAAGTATCACATTTCCAAGAAGATCCAGGACAGTTATTTATATCAGCCTTGTTAGGTGATTGCAAGCAATTAAGATGATAATGCTTCTTACAAACCGTGCACTGAATTGACGCAGATTGCTTGGTAATGTTTTTAGAGCACTGTGTACATGTCTCATAGCCCATGTTGATAAGAAACACAATAAAAACACGGCGAATATCAAGTAAAAAGCACCTGTTTGTACGTATGTACAAATTTCAAATTAAAATCACTTTATGGCTAAGCGTGATTTAGTAAATCAATAATTATTTTTACACTATAAGAACTATGAAAATTAATTTCCATAACAGCTTCCAAAGCACTAAATAGTACACTAACTGCTCACCAACTTTATTACAATTTTCAACTGAAATTTCCCGTAAAAAATTTAAGTAATATTACAGAGCCAACAGCAGCCTGTACACACTTGATTGACTACTGACTATTTACTTTCAGTCCATATAACATTTGTTATAGCTAAACTTTATAGTTTCGAAGATATTTAATATTTTGTGTAAAAAATGACAAATGCAGACTTTGGTGAAAATAACAGTATCTTCCTTAATTTTTTCATTTCGATAATAAATATTGGTATTCGTTTAGTATAAGCCATGGTGAATATTTTGCTGTTTATAAATGTTTTATAGATTATACAGGGTGTTAATAATCTCGTAGCAAAGTTGGAAAACTGTAAGGGCCAATATCTCGTTTATTTTAAATGGAACACCCTGTATATTTTTAATGGATCAGATTCAGAATTGAAAACTCTATCGATCCATATTAGTTTGTTATATACTCAAAGAAAATAGTTTTCAAGTTATTTTGAAATTTAAAATATTTTACTCTTTGGTTACAAGTAAACATAAATTATGAGCCTAGACATTAGTCAAACACAAGTTAGTAAGTGTTTAAAGGATAACAAATTTCATCCCTACAAGATTAAGTTACATCAAGCTCTACGTCCAAATTACTTTGAAAAACGACTACAATTTTGCGAACAGATGTTGGAAATAATAAGCAATGAAGAAATATTTCTAAATTTTGTAATGTTCAGCGACGAAGCAACGTTTCATAAAAATGGAAATGTGAATCGTTGCAATTTTCATTTTTATTCAACAGAACAACCAAATTTTTTGAGAGTTGTGAATAATCAAGACTAATGGACTATAAATTGCTGGGGAGCAATTTTAGGAGAGCACATAATAGGTCCATATTTTTTTGAAAATCCACTTACAGGAGAGACATATTTAGATTTTTTACAAAATTATCTTTTGGAATATCTATCTATTGGATGATATTCCCTTAAATACCTTACCAAGAGTATGGCTTCAGCAGGATGGTGCCCCCGCGCACTATAGCGTTAATGTAAGGAATTTTTTGAATGGACATTTTCCAAATAGATGGAGTGATCGAGGGGGTTCAGTAAATTGGCCTGCGCGTTCTCTAGACCTTACATGTCTGGATTTTTTCTATGGGGATACGTCAAAGATGGAGTATACAGCATGTTTCTGACAGCGGACGATATGAAAGAAAGAATTAGACATTGCTTCCGAAACATTACACCAGATATCCTAAGAAATGTGCAAGTTTCATTTCGAACAAGACTTGAACTGTGCGTTCAGCAACAGGGTGGACTCTTTGAAATGAAATAAAATAAAATTTAACGAGACTGTTATTGTCTAAGCATAGGTTAATCTTTAGAAGGGTTTAGCAAAATCTCATTTATATTAAAAAAATCAAAAATTTATTTTTATTACATTTACTGATAACTTTTAAAAATATCATGTTACGTTAGTTATTTATTTGAATAAAAAAAATATTACAAGAGTTTGATTTAAATCATGATTTTAATTATGATTCAAATTCACTTGATAATAAACTGAACACCCTGAATATGTAAATATATTTTCATTTTGTGCAGCTCGGGATATTAGACAACCCTGTCGAAAAAAAAATTAAGTTATCTCTTTTATTAACACAGATATTGGACTTACGCGCACTAGGTGGACACCCTGTAGAACAAAGCTTATTCCTTTTAAATTTTACAATTTGTTTGTTTAGACACAATTTGAAATATAACATGTAATATTATAGAATTTTATATCAAATTAAAAAACCACTCATGAAATTTAGTTAATTTGTCATATATTTATTTTAATTGCATATTATACAATGGTTTCTTAAGACAAAGTTTAAAAGTTTGCCTTGATACAATGAATACTTCTGGTTTTCCGATTTTACAGATGATGTAATCCCAAAAGAAAACAAAATGTATCATGTAGCTGCACCACAAATACCTAAGTTACAGACATAGATAATATTCAGCTACATTTTCATTTTTTTCGGGAAACTCAGCCCGCAGCGATGGATTCACAGTTTCCGACACTGGCGCGCGTAAACTTCGCCACCCTGTACACCATATTTGGAGCACAGTCACTCTAGAGCGTCGCAAATCGAATAAATCACACAAGTCACACAAGGCATCTAGGCTCAAAAAACCAAAGAAACTATTATCTTTGGGTATATAACATACTAATATGGGTCGATAGAGTTTTCAATTCTGAATCTGATCCATTAAAAATATACAGGGTGTTCCATTTAAAATAAACGAGATATTGGCCGTTACAATTTTCCAAAGTTGCTACAAAATTATTAACACCCTGTATAATTTATAAAACATTTATATACAGCAAAATATTCGCCATGACTTATACTAAACGAATACCAATATTTATTATCGAAATGTAAAAATTAAGGAAGATACTGTTATTTTCACCAAAGTCTGCATTTGTCATTTTTTACACGAAATATTAAATATCTTCGAAACTATAAAGTTTAGCTATAACAAATATTATATGGACTGAAAGCACTTGCAATGAGGGATACAATGAACTAATAATATACAGGGTGTTCCATTTAAAATAAGAAAATGTTTATAGGTTTGGAAGGATGTGAACACACTGCATATCTGTAACTAATTTTAAATTGTAGCCCTTATTATTTCTGAAAACTTTTGTATTAGATATTTTTTTCTAAAGTTGGTAATAGTGGAGAAATAAAGGAATCCCAGACGAATGGGTCACCCTCTACATTCTTTTCTTTGGCAGTTTTTCATATAAAAACTTTACTCTTTTTTGCCATACACGAACAACCTCGTGTATGTCTGGTTACATATATAACACCTCTCCCCTTAAAATTAAATTTAAATTTACAAAACAAGTGTAATTTATGATTATTTAAAAATATATAGCAAAATGAATCTAACTTAATATATGAGTCTATCGGGTTGTTTAATTTGACTTCGCCGTCTCAACTCTCTTTGTGTTATACCGGATGGATCACTAACATGTTCACTTTCACTATTTTCACATATATTCCTATCTATAATATTTGTTAAACTAGAACGTGGAATAATGGAGACGGATCCTAACGGTTTCTTATAACAATAATTTGGTTTAATTTGATTTTTGTGTCGCTTCCAAGTCTTTCCACTTTCTGTTTCCACCATGTACAAGGTTTTCCCCAGTAGTTGTATGAGGAGTATTTCTATACTGAAATAAAAATCGATTTAAAATTAAATTAATATCTACCGATGGATTTTCATGTTTAGCTTTTAAAATTGCATTTTTCATTATTTTTACAGCATTCTCCGCTAATCCGTTTGTAGCAGGATGGTAGGGTGCTCTTGGTACATGTTTTATACCAGATGACTCCAAAAATGTTTGAAACTCTTCAGATGTGAAAGTTTTAGCGTTATCCGTGCCAATTTCAAAAAATAAACCAAATCTGGCAAAAACGTCACGAAATATTTTTATTGTGTTATTTGCAGTTAAATTATTAACTTCAAAACACTCAATCCATTTTGAAGTAGCATCTTCAATGACAAGAAAATTTTTGTTACAACATGGTCCAAAAAAATCTGCATGCAACCTAGTCCACGGTTCTTTTGGGCCAGTCCCACACAGCTAATGAAATTCTTTGTGGGTTGCTTGAATATACCGCACATGTTTTACAATAATTACAAGTGTTCTTAATATCTTTATCTAAATTGGGCCACCATATATATGAACGCGCTAACGCCTTCATTTTTACCATGCCCATATGAGTATTGTGCAATTCATCTAAAATATATTTTTGATATTTTTTTGGTACTATTAGTCGATATCCCCACATCAAACAATTTAATTCTACAGTAATCTCATTTCTCCTAGAGAAATATGTGTTAAATTCGATTGAAGAACATTTATTAGGCCAACCATACTGAACATAAAAAATAATTTTGCTAAGTAATGGATCCGTTGCAGTTTCCTTTTGTATATGTTTAAAGTTAATTGGTAAGTTTGATTCGTTCACATAATTTATATATGAAATATTAGAATTTAAATGTAAATGTGAAATCTTATCATTATTTATTTCCACATTTTTTATCGGTAATCTAGATAAAAAATCTGCAACATTGTTATTCGATTTAACATATCTTATTTCATAATGGAACGCAGATTAAATATGCGCCCATCGTTGTAATCTATTTGCTGCAAAAATAAGTAAACCTTTTTATCTCCAAAAATTGTTAATAACGGTTTATGATCCGTGTATAGAAAGAATTTTTGACCGTACAAATATTGAAAAAACTTTTTTACTCCAAAAATGATGCTCGCTGCTTCTTTTTCAATTTGTGAATATTTTAATTCAGCGGAAGATAATAATCGTGAAGCAAAAGCAATGGGTCGTTCTGAATTATCACTAAATATATGACTTAAAGTTGCCCCTAACGCTATACTTGAAGCGTCTACTGTTAATTTTATTTTCTCTTTTGGGTCAAAATGTGCCAACACTGTGGAAGATAATAAAATTTCCTTAGCCTGTTCAAAACTACTATTACATTCAGGAGACCATACCCATTTTACATCTTTTTTTAATAAACTATAAAGTTGTTTTAAAATTTCGGCTGCTTTTGGAATAAATTTACAATAAAAATTTACTGTACCTAAAAAAGATTTTAACTCTGTAACTGAGGTGGGAACTGGTATTTTTTTATTGCCAAAACTCTCTCATCCGAAGTGTATAAACCATTTTTATCAATAATATGGCCTAAATAATTGACAGAATTTTGAAAAAAAGAACATTTTTCTTTTTTGAGTTTAAGTCCACATTCTTTTAGTCTGTTAAAAACTGTTTCTAATCGTTCCAAATGTTCTTGATCATTTTTACCGGTTATTAAAATGTCATCTAAAAAACACACTACTCCTGAAATAACAAACATTTGTTCCATGATATTTTGAAATATAGAAGGTGCACTAGTGATTCCTTTTGCTAATCGTGTGTATGAAAAAAGACCTTTGTGGGTAGAAACTGTGACAAGTTTACTAGATTCTTCCGTTAACAAAACTTGCTGATACGCCTCTGATAAATCAATTTTAGTAAACTTATCACCTCCCTGCAATTCGGAAAATAAATATTCTATTCGTGGTAAAGGAAAATGTTGAATTTTTAAATGTGGATTTAAAGTTATTTTAAAATCACCACAAATCCTTAAACCACCATTTTGTTTTAAAACTGGAACAATTGGAGTTGCCCACACTGCAAATTCCATTGGTATCAAAACGTTATTATCAATTAGTCGCTGAATTTATGTTTCTATTTTCGATTTTAATGCAAACGGTACAGGTCGAGCTTTACAAAACTTTAGAGTTGCTCCCTCTTTTAGTTGAAATGAAAATTTAAATTTATTAAATGTCCCAATCCCCTTATCGAATAGGTCTTTATATTTTTCGAGAATTATATTTATATTAGCAGAAGAATCTATTTTACACATAGTATTATCTATCTTACAAATGCCCAAGTTAAACATATTTAATCCATTTCTACCGATAAGTGGAGGGCCGCCGTTTTTTACTACATATGTTTTTAACGTATAAGGTTTGTCTTCATAAATTATATTTAAATTTAAAAAAGCTAATGATACCTAGTTCAAAAATGATACCAACATAATCCGTCAATGATAAATCATTTTTATACAGTTTTTTATTAACAAAATGTTTTTTATGTAATTTTTCAGAAATAGCTGAATGTGCAAATCCCGAATCGGCCTCAAAACTTATTGGTATAACCTTCTACGATTAGTTTTACAAGAAGTAGGTTTTATATTACCATTATCATCTGACATTACATCAGTTAAACTTTGTAAACAAAAAATTGAATCATCAGAAATATCATCATTAATTCCTGTTTCGATTAAAAAATGTTGAGGTTTTTACATTGTGGAGCCATGTGCCTGCTCTTTTATGCCACATTTGTGACATGTACAATTTTTAAAAGCACATTCACTAGCTACATGATTTTTACGGCCGCACACAAAACATTTAATTTGCTGCTTATTTGAATAGGCATTATTTCTTACCGGCTGGCTTCTCTCTTGTCTCAAATCTGTGCTCCTGGAGGGACCCGCAGTCGCAGTTTCTGCTTCCTTTCGGTTCGAACTCGAACGCCTGGAACGGAATGAAGGCTGGTTGACCCGTTGACGATGGAAATTTACATTCGCTTCAGTTTTCACATTCACCGCTCCTAAACTCTCTCTTGTAGAATGCTCCCTTACTGCGGACTCCTTTGACAATGCCAATTTGGACACCTTTTTCAGAGTTACTTGAGGATTTGAGGCATCTTCTTCAAATAGGCGGTCCATATTTTTTTCGTGGTTTATACTAACCACAAAAATATCTCGCATCAGGACATCTAATTCTTGGCCACACTTACAGTTTGAGGCTAAACTTTTTAATCTTGCTTCCCAGTCTGAAATACTTTCATTTAAATGTCGCTTTGCCGTGTAAAACTTTAATCGTTCCAAAAAATACGATTTTACCGGAAAAAAACGTTCAACTAATAATTTGATTAATTGTTCATAAGTTTTACTGTCCGGTAAGTTCGGCACACACAAATTACGTAACAATATGTAACAATCTTCTGAAAGCGTATTTAATAAAATTGCTTTTTTTCGGGGTTCCTCTGTGATTTTATTAGCAATAAAAAACTGAGTAAGTCTTAAACACCAAAAAACCAGAATTTTTAGAATCGAACAGATTTAATGATCCCAGTAGACCGAAAATTGATTGTTCACCCATTTTATTTAGTATTACTATAAAAATCAAATTTTTATTTTATACAGCCACTGGTAAGAAAGTATCACACTTTACTGCACTTGCACGTGAGTTATAAAATAATCCTCGTCGCCAATGTTGTATTTACTATAATTTGATAGGAAATAATATACAAGCCTTTAACTAAGAAGTTATTTTAATGGTCGCATAAAATGAACTCGTGTACATTCTTTTCTTTGGCAGTTATTAATATAAAAACTTTACTCTTTTTTGCCATACACGAACAACCTCGTGTATGTCTGGTTACATATATAACACTAATTTTTACAGCTATCCATTTTAACTACAGCTTTTAAATACAATCATAGGTCTTAGACTAAAATGTTTCTATTCTCCAAAACTTATGGCAAAACTTCGAAATAAATATTATGTTTTGAACTTAACTGTATACTTAAGTAAACTTTAAAGGATGACCATGAAGACTTTAGCCCGCTACATACACACATGAAAGTTGGCCGACTGGCTTGTGCAAGTCAAGTCGAAAATAAAATCTGCTGGTCTGAGGAGCATCAACACGTACCTATTTTTTAGACTTAAAAGTTTTAAAACATTGCGTCCGATCGGATAGCTGCTGCAGTTGCTCTTTATTTTAAAACAAAATCTAAAAAACGACACGGTGGACCAAAGACTGGTTAAGAAAACGGGAAATATATTCAGGTCTAAATTAATTAGAAGAATTGCACTTTGAATCACGGGATTGGCTGAACTACCTTAGAATGTGTGTTGCTACGTGCGAGGATTTAGGTACTACTTCAAGTAGGGCACTAATAAAAAAAGGATACACTTATGAGACCAGCCATTTCACCAACTGAAAGTGAACAAGCATACACATCAATGAATTATCTTAAAAACTCGCAAGATAAACTACGTCTATCAGCCATCGTCTCTTGCTACTATACTTTTCGAATTTACCAATGACAACAGAGTAATAAAGCGTTTTTTTTTACTAAAAGTCGTACGATTTTCATACACACACTCAGACTTGTAGTAGAATACTGTGCGTTTCACGAAGTTATATCCCGGATTGGAATGTTCGGATTGTCAGGATTCTCTGGCAAATCCTGTGCGAGACTGGCACGCGCGCTTAAATCACACCACCTCAATTTGTAGCGGTCCGTAACCGAGAGGTGCCAATGCATTGAATTTAACTAATAAAATGACGACGCTCCATACGTTGGAGATATACGGGGTTATTCAGAACCTATCCATAATAAAATTTGGGGATCTTGAACATACATGTAGAAACGTGGTAGTGCAAAATAAAATTTTTTTGGCGGGGTCTGAAAACTATTTAAAAATTTTTCATTGCACGCCGCTGGATACTGGTTCACTGTAATGGAGTGACCTTGGGACTGACAATGCAAACTAGCTAGCACGAAAAAAACCGGCGCACCCGGCGCAAAAAAGACTTGCAGCGTTTTTACTTTAAAATAAACTTAAAGATAGATAGGCGTTCCAGGTACAAAAAACTTGTTTACTTTTTTTTGTCGGAATGTGGTATATCCAATGTCGTTGAAGTACAGTTGCCCATCTACGTAGTCCTTTATAATGGTATAACTTTAAACATTGTTTACGGGAAATCCTAAGCCTTTTATTATAAATTTTTTTGGTGATATCGATTTCTTATTTAAGGATGCAAATATCCTCAAAGTTTTAGAGATGAGTTCTGAATAACCCTGTATACTAACATTCCAATCCGGGATACAACTTCGTGAAACGTACAGTAGACTGTACGCAATTGCTTTTGTCCGATTTGTTTCAAGTCCGACTTTCGATTCGACTAAAGCTCAAGCTCGACTTGCACACGCTCAAACAAATTGTTCGACTTGGCTTGGGCTAGCCAAGTCTGCCGTCCTGCATGTGTGTATGTATCAGGCTTTAAGTAGTATTAAAATAAATAAAAATTATAATAAAATAAAACGATAAAGATAAACGGAATACGTATTACACAACACCATGTATATCGTGTTAATTTTTATCAAGGAGGCTGTTTGACTATCACAGCAATCTCTTTTTTATATTCACAAAAACAATTTAACAATACATACGTTTTGTTTTGCTGCTGCCGGCTCCAATCGGTATGAGGTCGATTACTCTACTCTTTTTGTTTGAATTTGCTGTACAACGTCTACATCTATGTTTATATATATATACAGGGTAGGCCATTAGTGCTTATGCGGACCACACCACCTATACCGTTACAGTTAGAAAAATAAATGTTATTTAAGCTCACCAAGTATGCAATCGTTAGAAAGATGAAAAGGAGCTCTTTAAGGCGACGTGATTATATACAGGGTGTTCCATTTAAAATTTTGAAGTAAAATTATGATATGCGAAATGTGTCACCCTGTATAGCAAATGTAACTTTTTGTTAAATCGTTATATTTTCTTGAATAAAGACATATTTTTAATTTAACTTATAAGAAAATGGAAGTTATATCTCATTTAAATGGAGAGCTACAATAATGCGAAGTAACGACCTTTTTCATAGAAAACTTGCATGTTCGGTTTGGCATTTTAATAATAAACACCTTGTATGCGCCAAAATAATTTTAAAATATGCGCGCCACTGGTATCTAACTTCTTACCAAAAATTATTATTATAACGTTAACGGTATAGGTGGTATAGTTCGCATAAGCACTAATGGCCCACCCTGTATGTACAGGGTGGGAAATATTTTAATGTTCAGCATTGGTATCTCGGAAACGGTAACAGATACAACGTGGCTCAAATTAGGAAAAAGTTCCTCAATTTCATGCTGATTCAAAATATGTGAACAAGTTTAATATATTCCGGGCCGTTCGGGAGTTATGCTGCCGGAAAACACAAAATTTGCCAATTTCTTTTATGTCCAACAACTTTTCTTGAAATAAATGCGTTTTGAAATTTAGTATGTTTACATAGTTTGATGAGAGCATTCGATTGCCATACTAAAACATGTTCTAGGCCTACTAGTTTTTGAGCGCCATATTGGATTTTTACTTCACTACATACAGAAAAAAATTACAAGCATGGTGATAAGTATATCATACTTGATACTTTCTTCAATAAATATGGATATGGATAATACACGCGAATATCGATAAATAATATTTATTCACAAATAATAGACAATCATTCATTTATAGTTAATTGTTACAATGCGTATTTTTAGCTTTTTGATGAACTAATTATTATAATAGGAAAAACAATTATTTGCACTGCTAGAACTGGCTGCCGTTACTCTGAATAGACATGTCATCCACTACACGCCTTACTGTTGCAGGATCTATTGAATTTATGTATTTATTAAAATTCTTTCCAACATTTCATTCTCTGTCGTTGGCATTGGATTACTGTAGATACATATAATTTTTAGCAGGTCCCCACAAATAATAATCCAGGGGGTTCAAGCACGGTGATCGCGATGGCCATAGAATTGGACCATATGTAGCTATCCACGAATTCAGAAAATGTTGATAGAGGTACTAGGTTACAATTCTAGCGTTGTATGAAGAGCATCTATCTTATTGAAACAACTGTAAATTTTTAATATTTTGCAAAGGTACATCATCAAGCCTTTCCACCAAATCGTTTTGTAAAAAGTGTAAATAATTACGAGAAGTAAATTTGTCAATAATACGATACGACCCTAATACCGCAGGTGCCATTGACCTCTATTGTGTTTGAGGAAGACAATCCTACTTATTTATTTGAAGGAGATGCAGAAAACAAATACTCCACGGGCAAGTTGACCCGACTGGCGTTGTATTACTCCGGCATCTCTATGGAAGTCGCCACATCTTTCATCTAGACCAACCACCAGACGCTGACCAGTTTCGCGATTATTATGCGCTTGTCAGAATGAGATAGGTAGTGGAATCGGTACACGATGTTGCGATATGATTGCCTAAGGGGCATCGTGAATATTAGTGGTGGCGAGAAGCACACCGTAGTGCTCTTTTTTGGGTCTTTGGTACTATCATGCATATAATGCAACGCCAGTCGGGGCACATTGCACATGGAGTATTTGTTTTTGGCATCTCCTTCAAATAAATAAATAGGATTGCCTTCCTCAAAGACAATAAAGGTCACTGCCGTAACAGCACCGACGGCATTAGGCCTTATCGTATTAAATTACCTTCTCGCAACTATTTACACTTTTTTTACAAAACGATTTGGAGGAAAGGCATGATGATCTAACTTTGCAAAATATTCAAAATTTACAGTTGTTTCAATAAGATCCACTTCACACAACGCTAGAATTGTAACCCAGTACCTCTATCAAAGTTTTCCGAATTCGTGGATAAGTACAAATGATGGGATCATTTGTACTTATCCACGAATTCCATGGCCACCGCGATCAATGTGTTTTAACTCCCTGGATTATTATTTGTGAGGAGTGAGGAGATTATTATAATTTATTATACTTTCCTGAAAAAGCTAAAAATACGCATTGTAGCAATTAACTATAAATGAATGACTGGCCTATTATTTGAGAATAAATACGATTTATCTTTATTCGAGTGTATTTATTGAAGAAAGTATCAAGTACCTATGATATATCACCGTGCTTGTAATTTTTTTCTGTATTTAATGAAGTAAAAATCCAATATGGCGCCCATAAGAAATACAAAAGTTGAATATCGCTGTCGAAAAACTAGCAGGCCTAGAACATGTTTTAGTATGGCAATCGAAAGCTTTCATCAAACTATATAAACATACCAAATTTCAAAACTCTACATTTATTTCAAGAAAAGCTATTTGACAAAAGAAATTGACAAATTTTGTGTTTTCCGGCTTAACTCCCGAACGGCCCGGAATATATTAAACTTGTTCACATATTTTGAATCAGCATAAAATTGAGCAACTTTTTCCTAATTTGAGCCATGTTGTATCTTTTACCGTTTCCGAGATACCAATGCTGAAAATTAAAATTTTTCCCACCCTGTATGTAAACATAGATGTAGACGTCATCTAAATTCATGCAAAAAGAGTAGAGTAATCGAATCCATCGACTCGATGAACTGCGACGATCGATCTTTCGTAGCCATAAGAAAATTTTGAAAATTTGATAGTATACCAATATCGATGAGAGAAATTCGGCTAAAATATTTTCGTAGATGTCACCTTGCTTATTTTAAATAGGGCATTCTATATATAATTTCATTTCTGGATTCTACGTCGAATTATATACACGTTCCATGTATATTATCCAAAACGTAAGTCTAACCACTTTTTGTAACTGGGGAACAGAGTGGCCAAAAAAAAACTATCAAAAAATAGCTATTAGTTTTGCACTACAGAATAAGAATATTTCAGGTACAAGCAATATAAAACCCTCAAGTAAATAACTTTAGACTATTAACACATTTTTTGTGTTTATTTTGTCGGAATACAAAACAATAAAAGTAACACTGTGCGTGAGCACGTACAAGTTATCAGAAAAATTACTTTTGCGTTTTTGTTTTTCATATATTCGTCTGTAAATTATACCGCTCCTGAATGGATAATATCTTAATTATGTGATCGTTTCCGGAGGGTTGTTGTCAGAGAGTGTTCCTCAAGGAAGTATCCTGAGTCACCTATTAGGTATTTATAATTTTCATAAATGGTTTAAAAGACATTTTTTATACTGTACTCTATTGTACAAAAAATATACTATTCCTGAATAGTTTAAAAACTGAATTGACCCCATTTTCCATTATTGAGCTTTAGTTTGTATGTAACTTCATAGAGCAAGACTTTTAAATATGACAGGGTTATTAGATCTCTTAATATTACAATCGATAAAATCGATAACCTGGAACTCCCAAGTACCGTTCCTTTGCAGTAAATTAGTTAAACCAAATTATATGCTTTTCCATCTGAACAAGCATGTTAGCCTAGATTAAAAATGTACTATTAATGGATAACTATATCCAATCTTAAAATTATACAAGACAAACAAATACATTTTAGCACGTATATCATATGTTAAGTTCACCTTTAATAACTTTATCATTTTATTAACACATAAATCGGATATATTCTCAGAAAACAAGTAATGCCCTTCTTCCTCAACACCACTTGACAAAATCAGCAAACAGTTCATTTGCAATGGCGCCAAAGATATTTAGCCATCTTTATTTGTATATATATACCTATGTAACATAAACTAGAGATAGTTGGCTATTTTGATAATCCATTCTAAGAATTAAAATATATTCGGCACAACAGAACAAAAGGGCAATAAAACACCGGCTAGAATAAAATTAAGACAGGTAGCAGTATGTTCTTCTAAAAGGGATTAATGTAGGACACACCCTCAGTATTTAAATGATGCATTTCGTCCAGAAAACTCATTTTCTGTTGCAAGCTCCACCAGATAATAACTGTCCCGAAAATGAGTTCTCCAAAATTAACGGTAATTCACAATAAAGAAGTTTCTGATCCAAGAATCAAGAAAAGTGACCTCGATAAATTTTTGGAAGAATTATTCGGGCCTCCTGTAGTGGACCCGATTAATATACCTATGGAAAATGGTATATTATGGCTGAAAGTTATAAAGCCATATTATCAATGTGGAAATTACTCACAGGCGACGAGTACAAATAATAATAGAAAAAGACAGAAAAGCCTCAGGAGGATGCCGACAAAGAGGAATAAAAATAATTGATGCCTGAAAATCCTTCTAGGTTTTAATCATTGAATGACAAAAAATGGTACGTTTATTTTATATTTTATTAGTATATTATATTTTGTATATATTTTGTGTTGATATTATATGTATATATTTTTCTAATATATATCTCTTTTCCATAAATATTGACTTGTTATTATTATTTCAAGAAGTAATTGCAAAAAAGTTTTAAAATAAAAAAAATACAAACTGAGAATTATCAGACTAAATTTGTCTGAATTAAGCACTATAGCGGCTTTCTCGCGTTCACTTTAGAGAGAAAAAATAGTAAAAACTGTTGTTACATATTGCTTTAAAAAACTGTAACAGCATTTAGTTAATTTATTTCACATGAATGTTCTCAATCCGATATCTACAATAATATAAACAATAAAAATAAAAAATATTTCGTTAATAATGTTAAATTACAAACACATATTATAACAGTCAACTTCTGTATTCCATGATTTTATTAAAAATGTCGTAAGTTCGGTAGAAAAATACATTCGTTTAATAATTAAGTTTCACTAATTAAACAAAAAGAAGTACCTAAGTAGTCAGTAAGTCTTTTGAGTAAGTCTATTATACAAAATTAATTGTGAAATCCTTCTTTGTTTCAATTATTTCTGTACCTATTGGAAGGAATGGAACTTTTTATTAATTTTCTCAGGAAATATAGAAAATCTGTATTTTTTTGGGAATTACACCACCTGTACAATAATAAAAACAGGAAGTTAGAAGTATTCAAATTAGATAGTCAAAGTGTAGTACCTAGTAAGGCAAACTTCTAAAGTTTGCCCCAAAAGAACACTGTACCCATAATATCCAATAAAGTAAATATTTGATAAGCTAACTAAATTTCATCAGTGGTTTTTCAGTTTTACACAAAACTGTGGTTAAAACAGAGTCAAACAAAACCATACAGTGTGCAAAATATAGGTAAAATATTAATATTCTCAGAATAATTAAGGAAAATCCTACAACAACCATTACCAGACCGACCAGGCAGAGGTGAGTTTTGACTTGGCCTCTAAACAGATTAATGTTTTGAAAAGTTGGGTTAATTTTAAAGTAATTTATAATAATAATTCATGTTTATATTTATATGCTAATTTTAAATGTGATATATTTTTGTGTACTACAAAGGTCCATTTTTGGTTTGTTATAATTCCACTGTCTTCATGATAGGATATTCCAACAGTGTTGTTTATTGGTGTTATAGAATGTAACCTGAAAATACATGTTAATTTTCAAAATATGACTTCATTCTATCGAAATTTATTTTATTTGTTTTTGATGTTTTAGGATTTAATAAAATCGCTAAATTTTGAAGAACTTATTTAATTTCAAATGGTGTGTTAAACATATTTTGTAGTTTGCCTTTTATTCAGGATTCTTTCAGGAGTGTGTAGGATATCTGATCTCGGCATTACAAGGAATAAACTATTTATCTTTTAACATTTTACTATGATGAGAAAAATTGTGAATGATAAAAAGCTTAAGCAACTCTTGGTTTTTCCTTCTTGGTTTTAGCTTCAAAACAGAATATATCAATTATTCTTAGTGCAGGTGTATCTATATTGCAAATTTAATGGTGGTATTATTTTAACGAGAAAACTGACAAGATAAATTGTGCCGACGTAATTATTGCATACATTATGTACTTTCTGAGAAATTATAATTTCTAACCATTAACTGTTATTCAGATTTATTATTAAGAGAATCTATTATTAAGTTTTTCTAAGTAGGATTTGTATATTATTTAACCCTTTAATACCCTAATTATCTTCTAGGAATAAAGTTTTACTACCTACATAGTTAAATGTATATTAATACCTGATTCTACTAAACTAATTTTTACAGCTATCCATTTTAACTACAGCTTTTAAATACAATCATAGGTCTTAGACTAAAATGTTTCTATTCTCCAAAACTTATGGCAAAACATCGAAATAAATATTATGTTTTGAACTTAACTGTATACTTAAGTAAACTTTAAAGTATGACCATGAAGACTTTAGCCCGCTACATACACACATGAAAGTTGGCCGACTGGCTTGTGCAAGTCAAGTCGAAAATAAAATCTACTGGTCTGAGGAGTATCAACACGTACCTATTTTTTAGACTTAAAAGTTTTAAAACATTGCGTCCGATCGGATAGCTGCTGCAGTTGCTCTTTATTTTAAAACAAAGTCTAATAAACGACACGGTGGACCAAAGAGTGGTTAAGAAAACGGGAAAAATATTCAGGTCTAAATTTATTAGAAGAATTGCACTTTGAATCACGGGATTGGCTGAATTACCTTAGAATGGGTGTTGCTACGTCGTGCGAGGATTTAGGTACTACTTCAAGTAGGGCAGTAATAAAAAAAGGATACAGTATACAGTTATGAGACTACCCATTTGACCAACTGAAAGGTTAACAAACATACACATCAATGAATTATCTTAAAAACTCGCAAGATAAGCTACGTAAATAAGCCATCGTCTCTTGCTACTATACTTTTCGAATTTACCAATGACAACAGAGTAATAAAGCGTTTTTTTACTAAAAGTCGTACGATTTTGATACATACACTCAGACTTGAAGTAAAATAGACTGTACGCAATTACTTTTGTCCGATTGTTTCAAGTCCGACTTTCGATTCGACTCAAGCTCCGACTTGCACACGCTCAAACAAATCGTACGACTTGGCTTGGGCAAGCCAAGTCTACCGACCTGCATGTGTATATGTATCAGGCTTTAAGTAGTATTAAAATAAATAAAAATTATAATAAAATGAAACGTTAAAGATAAACCGAATACGTATTACACAACACCATGTATATCCTGTTAATTTTTATCAGGGAGGCCGTTTGACTATCACAGCAATATATTTTTTTATATTCACAAAAACAATTTAACAATACATACGTTTTGCTTTTTGTACCTTTTTATTTTACAGATACATATTTCCAACATTTGCTCCCCTTTAGGGTCTATTTTGTCGGAGTGGAGATTTATAAACCAGCTTTCCCCCGAACTCCTGAAATGGTCCAGCAAAGAAAATCACCTTACTTGTTTTTGTGGGCACGTAGCTTCCACTCACGTCCAACCCTAGCTATAGAAGTTTGTGGTTTTTCGTTCGATATGGAATCTATCACAATTTGGGGATCGATAGTTTAATTGTGGACTTTAATCAGACCATCCCCAACCCTTTCAATTGCAAATCAGTCCCTCTCTAAATATTGAGGAACAGATAACTACGTAAAATGAGGCACGATAGGAAAGGAGCTCTTTAAGGCGACATGATAATATACAGGGTGTTCCATTTAAAATTTTGAAGTAAAATTATGCGAAATGTATCACCCTGTCTAGCAAATGTAACTTTTTGTTAAATCGTTATATTTTCTTGAATAAAGACATTATTCTTAATTTATCTTGAGAAAATGGAAGTTATATCTCATTTAAATGGAGAGCTACAATAATGCGAAGAAACGACCTTTCTCATAAAAAACTTGCAAAACGTCGCTACGTGTAAATTTAGATATATTAAGTGCTATATTAAATTGTTCAGAAAAGTCCGCTAAATTCAAAAATCTAAAAATATATGGGGTGTTCCATTTAAAAAAATGTATTCGGTTTGGCATTTTAATATTAAACACCTTGTATGTGCCAAAATAATTTTAAAATATGCAAGCCACTGGTATCTAACTTCTTACCAAAAATTATTATTATAACTTGGCCACGCATATACGCACTGATGGGCCACCCCGTTATATATGTAAACGTACATGTAGACGTCATCCAAATTCAAGCAAAAAGAGTAGAGTAATCGAATCCATCGACTCGATGAAATGCGACGATAGATCTTTCGTAGCCATAAGAAAATTTTGAAAATTTGGTAGTATACTAATATCGATGGGAGAAATTCGGCTAAAATATTTTCATAGATGTCACCTTGCTTATTTTAAATAGGGTATTCTATATATTATTTCATTTCTGCTTTTTGTAACTGGGAAACAGGGTGGCCAAAAAAAGACTATCAAAAAATTGCTATTAGTTTTACACTTCAAAATAAGAATATTTCAGGTACGAGCAATATAAAACACTCAAGCAAATAAATTTAGACTTTTAACGCATTTTTTGTGTTCATTTTGTCGGTATACAAAACAATGAAACCCATTTCTGAATAATTTAAAAACTGAATTGACCTCATTTTCCATTATTGAGCTTAACTTTAGTTTCTATGTAACTTCGGAGAGCAAGACTTTTAAATATGACAGGGTTATTAGATCTTTTGATATTACAATTGATAAAATCGATAAACTGGAGCTCCCATGTACCGTCGCTTTGCAGTAAATTAATCAAACCAAATTATATGCTTTTCAATCTAAACAAGCATGTTATCCTAGATTAAAATTGTACTATTATGCATAACTATATCCAATCTTAAAATTATACAAAACAAACAATAGGTATACATTTTAGCACGTATATCATATGTTAAATTCACCTTTAATAACTTTATCATTTTATTAACACATAAATCGGATATATTCTCAGAAAACAAGTAATGTCTTTCTTTCCCAACAGCACTTGACAAAATCGGCAAAGAGTTCATTTGCAATGGCTCCAAAGATATTTAACCATCTTTATTTACATAGGTAGGTATATACCTATGTAACATAAACTAGAGATATTTGGCTATTTGGATAATCCATTCAAGGAATTAAAATATATTCCGCAAAACAGAACAAAAGGGCAATAAAGCACCTGCTAGAATAAAATTAAAACAGGTAGGTAGCAGTATGTTCTTCTAAAAGGGATTAATATAGGACACGCCCTTAGTATTTAAATGATGCATTTCGTCCAGAAAACTCATTTTCTGTTGCAAGCTCCGCCAGATAACAAGTGTCCCGAAAATGAGTTCTCCAAAATTAACTGTAATTCACCATAAAGAAGTTGCTGATCCAAGAATCAAGAAAAGTGACCTCGATACATTTTTGGAAGAGTTATTCGGGCCTCCTGTAATGGACCCGATTAATATACCTATGGAGCTGAAAGTTATAAAGCCATATTATCAATGTGGAAATGACGAATAATATTTTGTACAAAATTACTCACAGGCGACGAGTACAAATAATAGAAAAAGACAGAAAAGCCCCAGGAGGATGCCGACAAAGAGGAATAAAAAAAATAACTGATGTTTGCAAATCCTTCTAGTTTTTCCTCATTGAATGACAAAAAATTGTACATTTATTTTATATTTTATTAGTATATTATACTTTGTATATATTTTGTGTAGATATTATATGTATATATTTTTGTAATATATATATATATATATATATATATATATATATATATATGCACAACATATAGATACGCCTCCAAATATACAGGCATTGACAGAACTCGCCTCCGATTTTGGAGGCGAAATGGAAAAAGTGGAGGCGAAAACGAATTGCCGTGTATATATGGTTTAAATGAATTTTTACCATCCATCTGTCAATTTGGCAGATTTTAGTATGGAGTCGAAAATGATGTTCCATCTCTACATATATACACTCTAGTACATATCATCGCACACCAGAGTGCGCCACTCTTTTTACCCTAGATACGATCAAATATATTCAACAGTTGCACTCGCCTCTTTAAACTTAAAATACTTATTAGACTCCTTTTGTTGGCAACGTCGCACGGAGTGGAAATGTGTAGGTAGACAGATACAAAAAATATATTAATTTAATTATATTGTGATGTGAATTATTAGTAGCTGTAGCTGAGCGGCAGAAAGTGGTCATATGGATATGGGAAAAGCTTTTAATTGTGTATTCTTCAGATTGCATACTGTAAATGGACTGACCAATTGACCATGTCCAAGACCATGTCCAAGAAAATGTGTTAAGGTATGTGAGGTAGAGTTGAGAATGAGAATAAGGCAATATAATTATTCTTAAATTACTGTATTTTACGTACAATTACATGTATAGTGTACAGGGTGGGGCAAATTCGATGGGATTGTAGGATATCTCAGAAAATATTGGAGATAGAAAAAATCTAATGCCACGTTCTCGAGCCCAATTTTCAAAACAAATTCAAGTGTCAATTCAGAAATCCTGTGATTTTAGTTGTTTTCGAATTACAGGGCGATATTCATTTTTTTGACATTTCCGACCACCCGTGTATCTCCGGAACTAAAGTTATGATAAAGTTATGATAAAGTTATTTATCATAACTAAGTTATGATAAAAGTTAAAACTGCTATAGATCAATTCTCAGACATAGAATCGAATGGTCTTATTAGTTTCTTAGTATATCTTATAGTTATGGAGCTATGAAGCAAACTTATATTTTTTTAAATGGGAATCATAGTTGGCTATGGCCTATGCTAGTTATTTTTACAAATTTAGGAAATACAGGGTGTTTATCATTTTAATTTTGTACATATTTTTATATTGTGATGAAAAGTAGTTGGCTATGGAAATATTATATCTTCACAAAGGCTATACCTAAATGTTGTAAATGGAAATTGTTAAATAATACATAAACAAAAAATTTACCAAATATGAAGACATAAAGGGATTAAAATATGGCACCTCATTGTTATTTACATTGTAGAATTTTTCTAAATTAGAAGCACTTTCTGAATTTCTATTATTCCTATTATTTTTTCTATGAGAAATATTGCTAACGGAATCGATAGTACAGACTGCCAAACACTTCTGATTACTAAAATACTGAAGCGAAATGCTTTTCCAATTAGAAAATCGGTAAAAATTAACTTTTTAGGATAACCCGTATAGTTTACATACTTAAACATCTCAAGATAAATTTCTGACAACAGGCTAGGTAGTGCAGTGGGATAGTTGTATGATTCAAAAAATGGTAAGGCTGATTTCGCGACTTCGAGTCACGCTGGAGGTTAACTTTTTTTTCACTTTGTAATTCCAATTATTTATTAGTATTAGTTTGAAATTAATTCCTTCATTTTGGCAGTCTGTAAAATTCATAGGCAAGCTATAACTCCCCACTAGATTTTTTCTATGGGAATTTATAAAATCTGAAGTATACAAACTGGTGATTAATAATGGTATTGTTCATAATTTAAGAGATAATATTGTCACAACATTTAGGCAAATAACAAATGTCCATCCGGAGAATGCTTGTAAAGCCATCAGAAAGCGCTGTCAGATGTCTATTAATGAAGATAGTGATCATTTTGAACGACTCTTGCATTAAATTATTTATATTTTTTTAGTTTACTTTTTCTATTTATTACTGGTATTTTTCTTCGTTTGTGAAAAATTTCTTCCTAAAATTAAAATTATCTTAAAATAAAACAATTGGGCCTACTTATTTAAAACAGTTTGTAGTTCTGTTATTTAAGGCAAGTGGTATAAAAGTGCTTCTCATTTAGCTAAATTCTACAATGTAAATAACAATGAGGTGTTATATTTTAATCCTTTTATGTCTTCATACTTTGGTAAATTTTCTGTTTATGTATTATTTAACAATTTCCATTTAATTTCAACATTTAGGTATAGCCTTTGTCAAGATATAATATTTCCATAGCCAACTACTTTTCATCACAATAAAAAAATATATATAAAATTAAAATGTTAAACACCCTGTATTTCCTACATTTGTAAAAATAACTATAGCATATTATATATCATTGGAAAGCAAAAAAAAATCTTTTTTTCTAGGACATAGCCAAGTATGATTCCCATTTAAAAAAATATAAGTTTGCTTCATAGCTCCGTAACTGTAAGAGATACTAAAAAACTAATAACACCTCATAGTTGGTTTCTTTTGGGATTACACCACCTGTAAAATAACAAAAA
This sequence comes from Pogonocherus hispidulus, assembly GCA_963924545.1. NCBI lineage: Eukaryota > Metazoa > Arthropoda > Insecta > Coleoptera > Cerambycidae > Pogonocherus > Pogonocherus hispidulus. Next base: position 30,256,865 of record OZ004694.1, on the reverse strand, counting down.
GCAGAAAACCAGAAGTATGCAAATTAATTATTCAAAGTGTAGTAACAAGGCAAACTTCTAAAGTTTGCCCCAAAAAAAGTTTACTACACTTTGAATAATTAATTTGTATACTTCTGGTTTTCTGCTTTTTGTTATTTTACAGGTGGTGTAATCCCAAAAGAAACCAACTATGAATCGTCAAAATACACCACAAATAAGTTACAGACATTAACTAATAACACCATTCGATTCTACGGCCGAAAATTGATCTATAGCAGTTTTAAATTTTATCATAACATATTTAGTTTCGGCGATGGTATACGGGTGGTCGGAAATGTAAAAAAAATCAATATCGCCCTGTAACTCGAAAACAACTGAAATCACAGGATTTTTGAATTAACAGTTGAATTTGTCTTGAAAATTGGGCTCGAGAACGTGGCATTAGATTTTTTCTATCTCCAGTAGTTTCTGAGATACCTTGCAATCCCATCGAATTTGCCCCACCCTGTACACGTAGGTACAGCTCGACAAATGAATTGATATTCATCGATTGACGAATCAATTGATTGCTCAATAATTGAATTTATTGATGTTGTATAACATAAATTCTACAGTGTAATAATAATAAAGTAACGCACAAAATTTATAACTTTTATACAGAGTGATTTTTAAAAAAACGCCGTGACAGGTCGATTTTGTTTTTAAAAAGACCATGCTCACATGATAAAATTTTGTTTTATCTGCTTTTGTTTTACGTCATCGTACATTTTTGTAAATTGAACACCCTGTATATTTTTACATATTTGGATAGGGCGTTCTCTAACGAATACATTGATATAGGGATAGGGTTTGATGGAGTTACCTCTAATAGTAGGGGATATATACCTTAAATACTGTTCCATAAGAGCAATGTGTTAGACAAAGACTTTGTAAGGGCTGTAGCCTAGCAACGAATCCATATTCTCTTTCTAACTCATTATGTTTATGGAACACTCATTAAGGTATATCTCCCTCACTATTAGAGCTAGATCCATCAAACCCTATATCAATGTATTCGTTAGAGAACACCCTAACCAAATATATAAAAATATACATGGTTTTCCGTTTCAAAAAATGTATGATGACGTCAAAACGCTAAAACGAAGGCAGATAAAACAAAATTTTTCATGTCAGCACGTGTCCTTTTAAAAAATAAATCGACCTGTCACGGCGTTTTTTGAAAAATCACTCTGTATAAAAGTTATAAATTTTGTGCGTTACTTTATCATAACACTGTAAATACAGGGTCAAACAACCAAAACTTGACCCCCCCCTGATTTTGGGAAGTAAGAATTTCCCGGAAAATTTCCAAACTACGTCAACACATTTTGAGGGGGAAGAACTGTAATGAATAAAACAACACCCAAACGTCACCCTATACACGTCACATCAACCCACTTAAGAATTTTAAAGGGCACGAGGGGTCATGAAATACATCAAATTAAAGGAATTTTTATCTTGTAAACAACAATATTTTTGTTTTTGATGTGCCGAGCAATGTAAAAGAAAAAAATCAGTTTGAAATAAAGAAGCTGAAATTAAACAAAATCAATTTTTATTTAATGAATTTCTCAAAATGGCCCTCATTAACTTGCAAACATAAAGCCTATCATTAAATGCTCTTTGTTTTTGATGCGCTGATTAAAGTATAAGGAAAAAATATATAAGGAAAGTTTAAAATAAAAATGCTGAAGATAAAAAACAATTATGCTAACAAAATTGTAATTTTTTTGATGAAGGCAAAAAATTGATATTTTATCTCTTTCTAGAATACAATAAATTTGCTGCTATTTTTCACTTGTGACTACCAACTTGTTGTAGTAGTTTGTTCTTGAAAGAATGCCTAAAAGTGTTCTCGAAATGGTGTATTCTATCGAAGAAAGAGTGGAAGTTACCGTGTGGTATCGAAATAATGATTGCGCTAAAGCTACAGCACGAATTTTCAATGAAAACTACACGGAAAGAAATGTAAGCCAGCAGTATATTAAGCAAGTGATCAATACGTTTGTTGCAATTGGTTTGCTGCTAAACAAGAAACGCGAAGTGAACCGCCCAGTACCAAATGAAGCAGTTGAAGTGGAAGTTTTAGATCATTTGCAAATGGATAATACACAATCAATCAATGCAGTTTCTCAAGCTTCTGGTATATCTACTTCCAGAGAATTTTGAAAAAACAGAAGTTTCATCCATTTAAGATGACGCTGGTTTAGAAGTTGAATGAAGATGATTTTGATCATCGCATTGAATTTTGCGTGATTTTAGTGAGCAACTCCGTCTGAACCCAAATCTCCTCTACAACATTTGTTTGTCGGACGAATGTACATTTATGGTAAATGGTGAAGTAAACAACAGACACAATTGTGGGTATTGGAATGATACTAATCCTCATTTGATCAGAGAATGTCATACACAGGCTCCTCAAAAATTGGATGTTTGGGCCTGAATTTTGGGCAATCATCTTGTCAAAAAAATCAAATCAACGTCATCATCAATAAAAAATGGTCCATTTTTATTCAGGGCACTCTTAATGGGAACAATTATTAGAAGACGCAATTGATCCGATGATAACAGAAATTTTAGAAAATGACGATAATTTAATAGAAAATGAATTAACTTTTCAACAAGATGGTGCACCCCCTCGCTATGCTATTACTGTGCGGCAATTTATGGATGAGCGTTTTCCAGGGCATTGGATTGGTAGACGAGGTCCCGTTGAATGGCCACCCAGATCACCTGATCTAACTCCTTTGGATTTTTCCTGTGGAGCCATTTGAAATCGCGGGTGTACGTTGTGCAACCTGAGACATTAGAAGAATTGCGCGAAAGAATTGTAGAAGAATGCTGATTAATAACACCTGAGGTATTCAGTAATGTCAGAAGAGCATTTAATGATAGGATTTATTATTGTTTGAAAGTTAATGGGGGCCATTTTGAGCAAGTCATTAAATAAAAATTGATTTTGTTTAATTTCAGCTTTTTATTTCAAACAGAATTTTTTCTTTTACATTGATCAGCACATCAAAAATAAAAAGGTGGTTGTTTACAGGATAAAAATACCTTTAATTTGATGTATTAAGAATTTTAAAGGGCACGAGGGGTCATGTAACCCCTCGTGCCCTTTAAAATTCTTAAGAGGGTTGATGTGACGCACATAGGGGTGACGTTTGGGGGTTGTTTTTTACATTAAATTTCTTGCTCTTGGAGCAAGAGCTCTTGGATTAAAGCTCTTGGAAATTGCTATTTAACAGTACTAAACAAAATACTTCTTAATAGTTTAATTTTTGAAAAATACGCAAAATAAATTTTATAATTATTTATTCGAATTTCTCGTTACAAATATCAAATTAAACCATTTTGGTGCAAATAAGGTTGTAAAAACATTCGTAAAAAAACTGGAGAACACAAAATAATTCTAACAAATGTATAATAAACAAAAAAAGCATAATTATTATGCTTTTTTGTTTATTATACTTTTAATTGTTAATTACTTACATGCTATATTTTAATTAAATTAATAGCAATTTCCAAGAGCTTTCCAATGAGGTATCACAAAGGGGGTGTTTCCATTTAAAAAAATTGAGTTGGGGTGGCTACAGCCCCAGAGGTTGCTTAGTGAAGGCCATTTTTGTGGTCATACTAATCGCCCCACATACCCTGGAAACGGTTTTGAGAAATTTTTTAGTTCTTTTTTAGGCCCATACTTACAGAACATTGCTCGTTTTTAAATGGACACCCTATATATCAAAGTAAAGTATAAATTGCCCACTATAGGATTGAAAAATAATAGACCCCTGTTCTTGACTGGTATCTGTCTACCGAATAAATTAATAAAAATTAAACTAATGCAGCATAAATACAATTATTATTAACAACCATTATTTATTAATTTGCATTCTTAAAAAAGAATTAGGAAATTCTGAGTTTGTTTTTCCCTAATCAAACGACTGAAGAAAAATAAATTTCACTTGGAATAACTTCAATCGAACATTTCATTTTACTACTTTACAATAAAAAAAGTTTACACGACGTAAAATGTTTGTACTGCTACGAGCAACGTTAAAAACTGTGTTTTAATAAACATTTTTTGAAGGAGGTATAAGAAAGATAAAACTTTTTCCTTTAATATCTATAAAAATCTATTTAAATATCTATTATCCTAATATTTATAAGAAGTTATAGCAAGTCATGATAAAAATAATTAGTTACAATAACTAGGTAAAAAAACAAAAACTAGAATAATTGTTTTGAAAAAAACATTGATCTCATTTAGATTTTCCAAGAAATAACATTGGAACATCTAAATGAGATCAATGTTTTTTTCAAAACAATTATTTTCACGATGTTTCATAAATAACCATCCGCTTCGAGTATCCACTTTAAAAACTAGAAGCTGGGACACCTAAGTCATATCTTCTACTTTTCAGTGGTCATTATTCAATGTAACTTAAACACAGTTTAAACATTCTCACATTAAAATTATTAAAATTACGTCTAATCTCAACATTTTAGACTACGGATCAACCACCTTTAAATAATTCATTTACTGAAATTGCCGTATTAATATTTAATACAGGAATCAACATCCTGTAACTTAAAACATTACCATCATTAAGAAGATTATTACTGAGGACTGCAAGAAATCATCCTATGCTTTATTTTCCGTTTTAATTTAAAATAATATTTGATTCGCACATACCTATAATACATTTTCTACTCCGTTAGAATTGGCAATGTTGCTGGAGGCGAACAAAGCTATTAGATATATCTCAATTATACAAATATGAGTCGCAAATGTATGTTTAATATTAAGATGAAAAAGATTATGCTTCATTGATAGGTTTCTGTATACAATATTTATTAAAAATTATTTCCCCTCTAGGGTTGCTTGGCATAAGGGAGTCATTTTAATGCAATATACATGATAAAATTTTTTCTGACTATGTTTATTAAGATAGAGTCCAGGGCGCCTTATACGTTTGTGGAGGCGAAAGTGATAGTTATGCATGTATATATATATATATATATATATATATATATATATATATGTTATATCGTAAATTGATTGATTGATTTTTTAAAAAATATTTATTTGTTCACAGAGGCTCTTCGAAGAGCCTTGTATAATAATGGTGAGTGAGTTACAACGGTAAAACTACAACTACGTGAGTTAACTACAACTAACTCGTTGAAAGGTACCTTACTGCCTTTTATAAGTTCGGAATGCTTTGTCAGGCGACGCTAATGTCGTCGTAGTTTTTAATTCTAGGAATAAAGTAAGGTGACTTCCAAATCTGCCTAAATGCAGCTGCAGTATTAAGTTACACGCTGAGAATATTAGCGATAAGCGCTAGCTGAATAGATTAAGTTTCCCAGTTGCATAACATTGTGCAATTAATGATTAATATCTTATGAACAATTCTAAGTCCCTACGGTAAATACGTAATATTTTATATAACAACTCCCCCCTTATGATAAAAGTTGGTGTTATGCAGCAACTTTTATAAAAAAAAATTTAAAAATTGAAAAATTTAAAATTAAAATAAAATTTGTAAAATGGTAATGTGAAATATGAGTGTAAAGTCTGACTTAATGCTAAAATAGTAAAATGGTGTAAAATATTAAAATACTGTTGTAAAATATAATAAAGATAAAGCAATAAAAGTGAATGTTAAATGCTTTCACTGAAAGTTCACTTGTTCACTGTCACTGATCGAGTTCGATTTCTTCTTCGAGTCGATCTTCGGGTCTGATTGATGGTCTTTTCCTGGGAAGAATGCTGGTGAATCTGCTGATTCCTTTTCTGTCCCCAGGTGGATGTGGTGGTGAGTTGGAAGAGACTGAGATTGCGAGTCTTCTCCTTTTATTCTTGCACTTGCAGCAGATATATAGTATAACAAGAGCAATTATTGTTGTAATGGTAAGATAAGTGAACCAGGAGATGTGTCTGGTCACGAAAGGTTCATTGATTAAGTCATCTAGAGTTTTTGAATATTCGTCCAATTTGTGTTTTGCGACTTCTAGGTCTTCCATGTTCAGGTCGTTTAACTTAAGTGGCTTTAATTTTGGTAGTTCGAAATTGTCTGGGATTCTTCCGCAGCAATTGTAAGGGATTAATATTGGATGGGTATTGACTTTTGATTCGGAAGTGTCTCTTGAATTGGCTTGTACTTTTGTAGCGCCTATGAATGCGTTACATTCAGGTTGCAGTTTAAGGATCGAATTTTTGAAGATAATTTCTGTTTTTGAGGGTCTTTCTCGACAATTGATTGTAATTTGGAGTGGTTCGGAATTTATTATTAACCATATGTTTTCTATGAGTTGTTGGACGTTATATCCTTTGGCAAATACCAGGGCTGTTTGGCAATTTTTCGGGAGATTTCGGAGGCTCCTCATTATTCGGGCTTCACAGATTGCGTTGTCATCAATGGGGTATGCAAATAAATTTGAACAAATTCTTGTATTTAGGTAAAGTGGTTTACATCCATTGAGATCTGACATCGGGATGTACATCAAAGAATCGTCATCACGCGCAATATATTTTTGATTTGACGATAAAACGTAATATAAACCAGTCCTATTGTCTAGGATGGGTATAGGGAACAATTGGAAGAGGGTGTATCTTTGTTGATCAATTAAAGGAATTTTTAAAACAAATACTAAGTCTGAGTTTGTTTGAAATGCTTCTAGTTCTATTATATCTAAATATCTACCAACATTAGATAATCGAATTGGATGTGGTAAATTGTTTTGGTGTAAATTTTGTGATATTTCCTGCAATGAGGTAATCAGATTTTCAGGGTTAATTATTGATGTATGAATAATCTTTAAACGCGCGAAAGTGATTGAATTTAGAATATCATCTAACTGATTCTCGATATACAAATAACTTTCCATGAGAAGTTCACATTTTTCTAAAAATTTTAATTTAGCTTCAATAATTTTTATTTTATCAGCTGTTCTGTAAATTGAATCTGAAATCATTTTTATATCTCGGTTGAAGGTTTCTTCATCGATTTGCAATTTCCGAATGGTTGTGTTAAAATTCTGAATTACTGATGTTGTAACAGAGATTTGGTTTTTTAATAGGTTTTCTATTTGGTGTTCATCGTGAGTTATTTTGTTTATGGCATCAGTATAATATTGGCCATCTTCAGCATCTAAATTTCCGGTTATTGATTTAAATATTGATCCAATACCGTTAAGAATACCGCGCTTATAGCGTTTACTATCGAAATTAATTTCATCTAATTTTTCGTGGATTGAGTTTGAAATTTGGGTTAATAAGCTAACATGGGTTTTAACTTGACCTCTGAATAAATTCATGTTTTCAAAAGTTGGATTAATTGCCTTTAAAAGAGTATCTAATAGTTCATGATTGTGTTCGTATGCTAATTTTAAGGATGATATGTTTTTGTGTACTAATAAGGTCCATTGTCTGTTTGTAACGACAATTCCACTGTCTTCGTGGTAATATATTCCAACAGTGTTGTTTATTGGTGTTATAGAATATTGTGAGACTGCTGTTCCGACCAGCAGGAGAAACCTGAAAATAAATTTTAACTTTCAAAATATGGTTTCATTCTGTCGAAATTTATTTTATTTGTTTGTGATGTTTTTGGGTTAAATAAGATTGCTGAATTTTGGAAAATTTCCTTAATTTCAAATGGTCCATTAAATTTGTTTTGTAATTTGTCTTTTATTTGGGATTCCTTTACATAAACTTTATCTCCGATCTTGTATTCGGGACGATTTCCTGATACATGTTTATCAAAGCGGGTTTTAGCTTTTTGCTTTTGAAGATTGGTTTTTTCACGAGCAATTTTATAGTAATATGATATTCTATTATTTAAATCTCGGACGTATTTTGAGATAAGCTCCTTTCGATTATATAGCGTCTCAGGAGGGCGACTAGAGGTATGACCAAATATGAGTTCGTATGGTGTGAAACCATGTGTTTTATTTTTTGAATTATTGTAACATATAACAGCATATGGAAGCACTGTTAATGGATGTTCGTTTGGATTCTCTGTTTTATTGGCTCGTATCATTTCTAATAATGTACCATGGAATCTCTCTATAGATCCATTGGACTGAGGGTGGTTAACGCTAGAAAATGAAAGTTTGATATCGTACAATGTACATAGGTCCTTGAGTAGAGTGTTATCAAATTCTTTACCGCAATCGCAATGTATGCGTAGGGGTGTACCGTAGTGTTGAAAGTATAAAAGTAACGTGTTTACTACTGATTTGGCTGATTTATTCGACAGAGGGTATGCTTGTGTAAATTTAGTTAATTCGTCTCTAATGGTTAAAAGGTAATTTTGTGTTGGGATTTCTAAAATATCAATATTGATTCTTTCAAATGGTGTTTTCGGTGTTTCAGTAATGACTAGAGGATTGCTTAAATTTTTACGTAAGATTTTAGTTTTTTGACAAATTTCGCAATTCTTGATATAGTTTTCTACATCTTTCGTTAAGTGGGGCCAATTATATCTATCTTTTATTCTCCTAATCGTTTCGTTTATACCACGATGGAGGTTTGTCTTACCTGTATGGTTCTGATCTAAAATTATTGGAATTTGGTCAATGTCAGGTGTCTGAATTAAATTTTGACAAATAGTTAATTTTACTTCTGTATCGGTTAATATAAAGGATAACATTTCAAGAATAGGAAGGTCCAAGTTATTTTCGACAAAATATGTTTTTGAAGAGTCAAAAAGATCTTTGTCTCTGTAAAGTGTAATAAAAAGTGTTTCTAATACGTCTTCGGGATCGAAGGGTAAAGGAACTATATAATATTTACGGTTCTTTACAGTTTTACTTGTGACTGTATTTATTTTATTAACGTGAAAATCGGGGTTTTCTTCAAATATGTCTTCGATTATTTTGTAGTGAAGGTCCTCAAGTTTATCTTTTTGGAAGAATGTAACTATGTCTTTGTGTTTTTTGTCTAATAGTTGATCGTTAGTGAATAGAATTTTGGAATAGTCGATTAGTGATTTGTTTTTGTATAGGTCAATAAACGTTTCAAATTCATGAACGATGGTTTCTGGTGCGATCTCGGTTGTTTCAGAGTGTATTGATTCATCATCGCTGTTTGATGGTAAAATTCGTGTTTGAAATTTGGAACAATTTTGGAAATGATTGATTTTAATTCTAGAGAGAGCATCTGCGTTTTTATTAATTTTGCCTGGTTTGTATTCAATTTCGTATTCATATTCCTCTAATTTTAAACGCCAACGCGCTAGGCGGCTTCCGGGATCTTTTATTGAAAATAACCAGGTGAGAGGTCTATGATCTGTTATTAGTTTAAATTTTCTTCCGTACAGGTACGGCCTAAAGTGTTTAACCGACCATACTATAGCTAGAAGTTCACGTTCAATTGTGGAGTATTTAGTTTCCGCAGAGCATAACGTCCTTGAGGCATATGCTATGGGAAGGTCCTTTCCTATGGGGCCTTGTGAGAGAACGGCACCTATTGCAAATGCACTAGCATCAAAAGGCTCGTCAAAATTCGGGTAAATTAGGATTGGAGTAGATGTTAATGACTCTTTAAGTTGATCGAAAGCTTTGGTACATTCTGAGTCGAAATTGAAAGGTATGTCTTTTTGTAATAATTTTGTTAAAGGTTTCGAAAGTTTGGCAAACTGAGGGATAAAGCGACGATAATAACCAGAAAGTCCTAAAAATGATTTAATGTCTTTTTGATTTTTTGGTTGTGGGAAATTAGCAACGCATTTAATTTTATCGGGATTTGGTTTTACTCCGTCAGGTGTAATAAGGTGACCAAGATAAGCGACTTCTTTTCTGAGGAATTCGCATTTATCGGGTTGAATTTTGAGGTTAGCATTTCTTAATCGTTTAAAAACTTCGGTTAGTCGGGAAATATGTTCGTGTATTGACGGGGAATAAATTATAATATCGTCCATATAGACCAGGCAACGTTCGTTTTGTATACCTAAAAGGATGTTGTCCATCACACGCTGGAATGTGGAGGGGGCATTCTTTAATCCGAAGGGCATGCGCACAAATTCAAAGTGTCCATTTTCTACGGAAAAAGCAGTTTTTGAAATGTCTTTTGGATCGATCTCAATTTGGTGGAACCCGGACGCGAGATCTAAAGTCGTGAAATATTCGCATTTACCAAGTTGGTCAAGCAGATCTGAAATGTTAGGGAGAGGGTATTTGTCTCCGACTGTTACTTCATTTAATTTTCTATAGTCAACGACTACACGCCATTTTTGTTTTCCGGATGCGTCTAATTTTTTTGGGACAACCCAGACGGGCGAAGACCAGGGTGATATTGATGGTCTGATAATTCCTTGGTCTAACATTTTGGACATTTGATTCTTGACTTCCTCTTTGTGAATATAAGGATAGCGATATGATTTGGTAAAAATAGGTTTTGAACTACTAGTGTCTATAGAGTGTTTGATTTCATTAGTAAAAGTTAAATTGTCTCCTTCTAAATAAAATATGTCTGAAAAGTCTAAACAAAGGTCTGTAATTAAATCTCGTTCTTCCTCGTTTAAGTGTTCGAGTCGAAGTTGATTTTTTATTTCGTCTGTTCTGTCTGTGTACGTAAGATCGTTCGAATTTCGTTCATTTAAATTAAAAATTGATTTAAAATTTTGAATAGGGTCTAAAGTTATATTTGAAAATTCTATAGTTTTTGGAATAGCATTCGCATTAATTACTGATGTAAAAAATTCTCCTTTACTATTGATTTTAACAAGAGCATTTGGTAAACGAACTTTTTCTATTTCTTGTCCTAAAAGTATAGCTTCTGTGTTAACTAAATTACAAGTAAATTTATAAATTTGTTCCGTACGAGGGTCAATAGAAATTTTGTTTTTTCCAGATTTTTCGGAAATTATTTGAGTTGTTTTGTGTGGTATCTGTAAATCGTCAGTAACCTTGAATAGTGGGATAGTTTTAAAATTTGTTATGAGAAGTTTGTTTTTTAGGTCAATAACGCATTCGTAATGTTCCAAAAAGTCTGATCCTAATAGTCCGTCAAATTCTATGTCGATATTATGGACATACACTTTGAAGGGGTCCTTGGCATTGAAAGGGATAAAGGTTGATTCATTAATTGAAATTTTTTGATCTGTAATTCCCTGAATTATAACATTTTCATTAAAGCGTTTTGTAAATTTTTCGCAAGTTTTAGGTTTAAATATTGAAAGTCCTGAACCAGTGTCAATTAATAATTTGAATTCATTACTGGCGTCCTTTATGTAATATAAATTTTTAGAATTTACTGTTAATAGTGGATTCATAAGAAATCCTGTTCGTTGAATGAACCCGTTTCGCTTAAGTTCATTGTTTGTATTTGGGTATTTAATTCGGTAATTTCTTGATTGGGCGGATCGTCTAATTGGGTATCCGATTGAAAATCCTGATAAGAGTCAGAGTAATTGATAGCATGGTAATCAAATTCTTCATTTGTATACATCACATTTGAATCAAAATTTTGGTACTGATGAGCAGTATCATCGACATAATTTGGATTTTGATGAGCAGTATCATCTACATAATTTGAGTCGAAATCGTATTGATATTGGTAATCAGCATTTTCGGCTATTTCATTCACATGATGTGTTTTTGGTTGTTGAAAATTTGGATTAGGTCTAATTATAGAGGGTCTTTGTTGATTAAAATTTGGGTTAGGTTGTATTGTAGATGGTCTATTCTGAAAACCATTTTGTTGTGGATTAGTCTGAGGTCTTGGGCCATTTTGATTAAAAGGTGGTCTTTGGTAGTTTTGGTATGATTGATTTGTTTGAAAATTTGGTCTTTGAACATAATTTTGATTTGAAAAATTTTGATAATTCGAAGAATATTGTTGTTGTTGTTGTCTAGTGCGACATTCGCTTATTACATGACCATTTCGTTTGCAAAATGTACAAAATTTTTGTGTAATAGGAGTAGTGTTGTTATGCGGTTTTTTCAGTAGAGTGTTAACAATATTACCTGGCTTTGATAATTTCTGTGATTCGAAGTACGATAACTGTAGTTCTCGTTTGATTCGCGATATTGCTTGTAGCATATTTTCGGGATTACTAGCACGAATAATTAATCCTAATTTTGGATCTAAACCAGTTAATAGTGTATTCAATGTCATAGTTTCTATTAGATTAGATTGTGCTGTTCGTTGTTCAGCACTGAGCTGTTGCTTTTGTGCAGCAGCATGCATTTTTGCATTATGTGTCTGCAATCGAGATACAAAATTTAATGCAGATTCATTTGATTTTTGGGAAATTCTTTGGAGGTCTTGAATTAAAGAGGTTAAATCTCTAGAGTCCCCAAAATGTGTTTCAAGTAAAATTTTTATCTCATCCCAAGTGGATGGGTTCCTAGAATTGACTATTTCGGCAGCTTTGCCACGAAGCTTATTTTTAACATGAAGAGTTAAAAGAATCTTTTGATTGGCTATGGCCATATCGAAAGCACATCTTACAGCATTTAAAAATGTTTGCAAGAAGATCTGATTTCCATCAAATTCCGGTACAATAGAAAATATTTCAGATAATTTATAAGGTTCGACGACTGCTTCGTCAACCTGGTTAACTTCGATTTCATTAGGCATTTTGTAAATTAATTTTAATAAAATGTTTTAGATAAAAATATTATTTAAATAAAATAATAATTTGGTAATTAATAATTGAAATTGGGTACAAGTTGGAAAATAGGTTGGTTTATATTCCGTAGTAGAATAAAATAAAATTAAAATTACGTAAACGTTGAAAATGTTTTACACAGTGAGTAAGGCAAAGCGTGACAATTCTTTGAGCACTTACCAAATTGTTGTTTTCATTCCTTCCTTGTCTCAGGGTTCTCGTTCAGTTAGGCAGGTCCGTGTTCTGAAGCAGGATACTCTGGACTTGGTGTAGAATTCGGGCACAAGAGAACGGCAACTAGTGAGGGTGATTTCCGTGTTCTAGTAGGCACTGGACTCCTGAATTGTTTGTTTCTTGTTGATTCGTTTCTTGAAATTTGATTTTTCTTGATTTTTCTTGTTTTCTTGCGTTGGTTCGATATTTCACTTAGGAATTGGAATTCCACGTTACCAGTGAGGCAAATCCGTGTTCTAATAACGCGTGAAATCCGCACGACTGCGCCAATTTGTTATATCGTAAATTGATTGATTGATTTTTTAAAAAATATTTATTTGTTCACAGAGGCTCTTCGAAGAGCCTTGTATAATAATGGTGAGTGAGTTACAACGGTAAAACTACAACTACGTGAGTTAACTACAACTAACTCGTTGAAAGGTACCTTACTACCTTTTATAAGTTCGGAATGCTTTGTCAGGCGACGCTAATGTCGTCGTAGTTTTTTATTCTAGGAATAAAGTAAGGTGACTTCCAAATCTGCCTAAATGCAGCTGCAGTATTAAGTTACACGCTGAGAATATTAGCGATAAGCGCTAGCTGAATAGATTAAGTTTCCCAGTTGCATAACATTGTGCAATTAATGATTAATATCTTATGAACAATTCTAAGTCCCTACGGTAAATACGTAATATTTTATATAACATATATATATCTGTTTTCCATAAATATTGCCTTGTTATTATTATTCCAAGAAGTAATAACAAAAAAGCTTTAAAATAAAAAAATATAAACTGATAATTATCAGACTAATTTGTCTGAATTAAGCACTATAGCGGCTTTCTCGCGTTCACTTTAGAGAAAAAAACATTAAAAACTGTTGTTACATATTGTTTTAAAAAACTGTAACTGCATTTAGTTAATTTATTTCATATGAATCTTCTCAATCCGATATCTACAATAATATAAACAATAAAGATAAAAAATATTTCGTTAATAATGATACATTACAAACACATTATAACAGCCAACTTCTGAATTCCATGACTGTATTAAAAATGTCGTAAGTTCGGTAGAAAAATACATTCGTTTAGTAATTAAGTTTCACTAATTAAACAAAAATGAACTATCTAAGTAGTCAGTAAGTCTTTTGAGTAAGTCTATTATACAAAGTTAAATGTGAAATCCTTCTTTGTTTCATTTATTTCTGTACCTTTTGGAAGGAGTGTAACTTTCTATTAATTTTCTCAGGAAACGTAGAAAATCAGTATTTTTTGGGATTACACCACCTGTAAAATAATAAAAAACAGGAAACCAGAAGTATTCAAATTAAACATTCAAAGTGTAGTACCTATCTAGGCAAACTTCTAAAGTTTGCCCCAACAAAACACCACTGCATAATATGCAAAAAATAAATATTTGATAAACTAACTAAATTCCATCAGTGGTTTTTCAGTTTTTCACAGAACTGTTGTCAAAACAGTTTCAAATAAAACAGTCAAAACCATGCAGTGTATAAAAAATAGGTAAAATATTAATATTCCCATAATAATTAGGGAAAATCCTATAACAACCATTACCAGACCAGGCAGAGGTGAGCTTTAACTTGGCCTCTAAACAGATTCATGTTTTTTTTCAAAAGTCGGGTTAATTACATTTAAAATGATTTCTAATAATAATTCATGATTATATTCATATGCTAATTTTAAATGTGATATGTTTTTGTGTACTAACAGGGTCCATTTTTGGTTTGTTACAGTTCCACTGTCTTCGCGACAGGATATTCGAACAGTGTTGTTTATTGGTGTTATAGAATATAACCTAAAAATAAATTTTAATTTTCAAAATATGACCATTTTATCGAAATTTATTTTACTTGTTTGTGACGCTTTAGGATTTAATAAAATTGAGAAATTTTGAAATGTTTAATTTCAAATGGTGCGTTGAACATATTTTGTAGTTTGTCTTTTATTTAGGATTCTTTTATGTAAACTTTGTCTCTGATTTTGTATTGTGGAAGGTTTCCTGATACATTTTTATCAAATCGGGTTTATGATTTTTCTTTCTGAATACTAATTTTCTCACGGGCAATTTTGTAATAGTGTAATATGGTGTTGTTTAAGTCTAGGAAATATTTTGAAATAATCCTCTTTTTGATTATATATAGTATATAGTATAGTATTACCGTTGAGTCAGATCTATTCATGGCAGTTGAAGGTATTACACACGGAAGGGGACCAGAGGTGTGTCCATATATAAGTTCGTATGGTGAATTATGGTTTCGGGTGCGATTTCTGATTCATTATCACTGATTGATGGTAAAATTTTTGTTTGAGGGTCTGAAAATTTTTGAAAGTGGCTGATATTAATTCTAAAGCATTTACGTTTTTGTTAATTTTGATGTGTGGATGCTATTTAATTTCGTATTCATATTCTTCGTCGTTCAAGTGTTCTAGTCTAAGTTGATTTTTTGTTTCTGAAGTTCAATCGTTGGGTATTGTGTAAAATTCAATAAAGAAAGTAAAGTACCAGGTACTTTACTTACTTTATGTACTGAAGTACAAGGTAGGTAAGTACAATTCAGTTGCAATTAAATGAAGAAAAAATTTGTTCTAGTTCAATGTTTGGAAAGTTAATTGTTCTTGTTATAGCATTAGCGCTAACGAGATATGTCATAATTTCTCCTTTGCTATTAATATTGTCAAAATCATTTGTTAAATGAACTTTTTCTATATATTGTCCTAATAGTACAGCTTCTATATTCGTTAAATTACAAGTGGATTTATAAATTTGTTCTGTACAAGGGTCAATAGAAATTTCGTTTTTTCTAGGTCTTTCTAAAAATGTTCGGATTTTGAGTTATTTCATGTTGTGTCTGTAAGTGATCAATAATTTCGAATAAAAGGATTTGTTTAAAATTTGTTATTAGTAATTTATTTATGAAGTTAATAATACACTCGTAATGATCTAAAAAATGTAAACTTTTAGTAGTCCGTCAAATTCAATGTCGATGTCGTGTACATAAACTTTATGAGGATTGTTAATATTAAATGGAATAAGAGCGAACTCAGTAACAGAAATTTTTTGATTTGTGATTCCTTGAATTTTGACATTTTATTTAAAATGATTTGGGAATTTTTCAGAAGTTCTTAGTTATACGCGGTAGCGAGTAGACGTCTGCTCTATTGCTACTACATTTATTTATATATCACAGATATGTTTTTGTGCCACAGTCTATTTAATCCATACCTTGTTTTAACATTAGAAGATAATAACTAATATAATAAGATGCCTGCTGATACCAGAAATAATGAAGATATAAAAAAGATTGTTGAAATGGTGTCAAGATCCCTCCTTAGTAATGAAATCTTCATTAAAAGCATGGTGAAACAAATAGTGGAAGAGCAATTTATGAAGATAGATTTACTGTGTTGGAAAATCGGGTTAGTGGATTACAGCATATTAATCTAAAGTTAAACAACAAATTAGATTTGGTGTACAAATTTGATTGGGTGTATCTGAGCCACCTCATGGAAAGGGGATGATAACGTGTTGGATAAGTTGATCACTTTATTTAATAATAATTTAAAATTAAATATTACCGAAAATAATGTTCTTAAATGTTATCGCATTAAAAACACCAGATCTGATTCTAATGTTGATAATAGAACCAACAAAAAACCCATGCCGATAGTAATTGAATTTAATGAAAGGAATGTAAAGAATTTGGTTTTTAAGAACAAAAAGAATTTAAAAGGTACAGCTTTCATTATACGTGAGGATTTGTCTTCTGTTAGATACAAATTATGGAAAAAATGTATAAATACTGTTGGACTAAAAAATGTATGGACAATGGATGGAGTGATATGGACTATAATTAACAATAAGAAAAATACTGTTAAATGCTCCGAAGACATACAGGGTGTATAAGGTCTCATGGATTTATGGATTACCTACCATATTCTGGCATATTAGTAATGTATTTTACCTGTCTTCTTTTAATGTTTTTATTTTTGTAGTGGCAGTATGCACTTGACTGTACGTACCACATATTCTACTCCGAATTTGATTTGATTTTATTTTGTTTTTTTTTCTTACTTCATTATATATAATTTAATTTTTAATTAGAGTTAAGGATCTTTCTTATCGATCTTACTTATAATAAGGTATAATGAATTAAAAGATATACTTATTGATAAGAATTTTACCATTCTAGGTGTCACTGAAACATGGCATAAACCTGTAATTTGTACCGATGCTTTGAAAATTGATGGGCATAGACTGATTAGGAGCGACCACGTTGATCGTACTGGAGGAGGTGTTGGATTTGTTGAAGGGCAATAAAGCACCTGCTAGAATAGAACAGGTAGCAGTATGTTCTTCTAAAAGGGATTAATATAGGACACGCCCTTAGTATTTAAATGATGCATTTCGTCCAAAAAAATCATTTTCTGTTGCAAGCTCCACCAGATAGCAACTGTCCAGAAAATGAGTTCTCCAAAATTAACTCTAATTCACCATAAAGAAGTTGCTGATCCAAGAATCAAGACAGGTGACCTCAATACATTTTTGGAAGAGTTATTCGGGCTTCCTTTAGTGGATCCGATTAATATATGTATGGAGCTGAAAATTATAAAGCCATATTACCAGTGTGGAAATGACGAAAAAAATTACTCACAGGCGACGAGTACAAATAATAGAAAAAGACAGAAAAGCCCCAGGAGGATGCCGACAAAGAGGAATAAAAATAACTGATGCCTGAAAATCCCTTTAGTTTTTCCTCATTGAATGACAAAAAATTGTACATTTATTTTATATTCTATTAGTATATTATATTTTGTATATATTTTTTGTAGATATTATTATTTATTTTATTTTATTTATTTATTTATTTATTTAATTGAATACAACACCCTACAGGATAAACCTAGTTAAAGGGTGAGGAGAACAGGCAGAGAGAAAAAATATAATAAGTACAAGTAATATCTATACCTAGGTACTCACAACTTCACAGGAAAGTACAGTAGGTCAGACAAATAGGTACAAAAGTACAGAAAAATTTAAAAGATGTAAAAATAAACTTCAAATACAATTATCACAGATAAACAACTAAAATATGCATGTATACATATACATATATATTTACACATATATACACACATCTACACATACATACATAAATCACAACAAGAGACAGCGATTAATGTAAAAGTATTTCGTAAAATTACAGATTTGGAGGTAAATAATTATTTTTCTTAATTTGAGAAATAGAACAAAAAAGTATATCAAGCGACTCCTCTATATTATTATAATTTCGTATCATTTGAAACATGGGGGATGAGGTCATCCTATTAGTTCTGGCACATGGCAAAGTTAACAGATGGTGATTTCTTACATTAAACTGTGGAACCTTAAAATACAACATAGATAGAAGCTGTTCCGATTTAATAAAGTTATGTAGTATTTTATATAAAAATAATACCGAGGAGTTAGTTCTACGGACAGCCAGGCTTTGAAGACCAAAGCGTTGTAACAAAAGCTCATTTGGCGTTCCTCTAGGTACAAATGTGCTGTCATCTTGGAAACTGGCAGATTTCATAAACTGTCTTTGAATGCGTTCAAGGGCATTAATATAAACATTATATATAGGGGACCAGACACAAGAGGCGTATTCCAGCTTAGAACGGACAAAGGTCTGATATAGCAGCTTGAGCGTATCGATGTTTCAGAAATCCTTACAGTTACGTAGTACAAAACCTAAGCTTCTGTACGATGATTGAGTAACAACCTGAATATGTTGATTAAATGTCATCTTTGAATCAAACGTCACGCCGAGGTCTTTAACAAACTCAGGTCTAGAAAGAGAAATATCATCCAGCTTGTAGTCATACGAGATCTTGAAAACCTTACGACTATATGACATAATATTACACTTGCTCGCATTTAATGGTAATTTGTTAGTTTGGCATCATTCGCCAATCTTAACTAAGTTGGACTGAAGATGTAAACAGTCTTCCAGAGATTCGACATTTATAAAAATCTTCAGGTCATCCGCAAACAGCAAATAATTTACATCTAGGTCGTTCACTATGTCATTGATGAATAAAACAAAAAAAATTGGACCAAGACCCGACCCTTGAGGTACACCAGAATCTTGGCTAAATTCGAAAGATTTATGCCCCTGAATTTGTACATATTGAATTCTGTCCGTGAAGTAAGAGTCGATTAAGTTCAGTATTGGGTTAGAAAATCCATATGAGCGTAACTTACGTAGAAGAATTTTGTGATTGATCCTATCAAATGCTTTAGAGAAGTCAGTGTAGAGGACATTTACCTGAGTTCTCCGGTCTAAAGCCTCACTGACAAACTGGGTTTTGCAGACAAGGTTCGATACCGTAGATCGCCCAGTAACAAATCCATGCTGAGCTTCAGAAATTACATGTTGAGTATGATACAAGATGTGTTTTTGCAAAATAGTTTCAAAAATCTTACAGAAGTTGGATAGTATTGCAATCGGACGGTAATTAAGAATGTCATTACGATTTCGTTTTTTAAATATAGGACAAATTCTGGACTTTTTCATAGATCAGGAAATACAGAAGTTTTCAAAATCGAGTTAAATAAGATGCTAAGCGGTTTACTGAAAATATTAGCACAATCCCGTATTAAAAAAGCTGGAATTAAATCAGGTCCTGAGGTCATATTTGGTTTCATTCTTTTTATTGCAAGTATGATGTCACTCTCGGTTATCACCGATAGTGTAAAGGGATTTATATAGTTGTTATTTGAAAAATCAGGTGCAATAGAGTCATCAGCAACAGTGAATGAGTCGGAGAAATACTTAGCAAATATGTTAACTATCTCAGAGGGACACTCGATATTTTCGTTGTAATACGTCATAGACAGTGGTATAGAAGATGGCTTAGATTTACTGTTTATAAATGTCCAGAACTTATTAGGATTCACCTTTATATCATCCTCGACAGTCTGAGTGTATACCTTATACGCGGCGAGCAGTCAGATTATGTATATATTTTTGTAATATATATTTCTTTTCCATAAATATTGACTTGTTATTATTATTCCAAGAAGTAATAGCAAAAAAGTTTTAAAATAAAAAAATACAAACTGGGAATTTTTAGACTAATTTGTCTGAATTAATCACTATAGCGGCTTTCTCGCGTTCACTTTATAGAAAAAAACATTAAAAACTGTTGTTACATATTGCTTTAAAAAACTGTAACTGCATTTAGTTAATTTATTTCATATGAATCTTCTCAATCCGATATCTACAATAATATAAACAATAAAGATAAAAAATCATTCAATTCAAAATCAACAGTCAACTTCTGAATTCCATGACATTATTAAAAATGTCGTAAGTTCGGTAGAAAAATACATTCGTTTAGTAATCGAGTTTCACTAATTAAACAAAAAGAAGTAAGTACCTAAGTAGTCAGTAAGTCTTTTGAGTAAGTGTATTATAAAAAATTGATTGTGAAATACTTCTTTGTTTCAATTATTTCTGTACCTATTGGAAGGAGTGTAACTTTTTATTAATTTTCTCAGGAAACGTAGAAAATCGGTATTTTTTTGGGATTACACCACCTGTAAAATAATAAAAAACAGGAAACCAGAAGTATTCAAATTAAACATTCAAAGTATAGTACCTATCAAGGCAAACTTCTAAAGTTTGCCCCAACAAAACACCACTGCATAATGTGCAAAAAATAAATGTTTGAAAAACTAAGTAAATTCCATCAGTGGTTTTTCAGTTTTTCACAGAACTGTTGTCAAAACAGTTTCAAATAAAACAGTCAAAACCATACAGTGTGCAAAAAATAGGTAATATATTAATATTCGCAGAATAATTAGGGAAAATCCTATAACAACCATTACCAGACCAGGCAGAGGTGAGTTTTGACTTGGCGTCTAAACAGATTGATTCATGTTTTCAAAAGTCGGGTTAGTTACATTTAAAATGATTTCTAATAATAATTCATGATTATATTCATATGCTAATTTTAAATGTGATATGTTTTTGTGTACTAACAGGGTCCATTTTTGGTTTGTTACAGTTCCACTGTCTTCGCGACAGGATATTCGAACAGTGTTGTTTATTGGTGTTATAGAATATAACCTGAAAATAAATTTTTATTTTCAAAATATGACTTCATTCTATCGAAATTTATTTTATTTGTTTGTGACGTTTTAGGATTTAATAAAATTGCGAAATTTTAAAAAACTTATTTAATTTCAAACGATCCGTTAAATTAATTTTGTATTTTGTCTTTTATTTAGGATTCTAGTCTTAGGGTGCAAGGTTCCCTGATACATGTTTATCAAACCGGGTTTTTGATTTTTCTTTTTGAATATTAATTTTCTCGCGGAGAAATTTTGTAATAGTGTATGATTTTGTTATTTATATGTCTCCGACATATTTTGATATGAGCTCCCTTTTATTCTATATAGTGTCTCAGACTGCAATCTGAAGAAGTGTAGTTGACAATGACCAGAGGCTTTTATTAATGAACTATGGATGAAAAAATTATAACTTTTATACCAGACATTGTGTCTTAATTTAAATTTAATACAGAACAGACAGTTCAATGACAAAATCGACTATGCTCTCTGCATGGTTTGCCACCCTGTCCGTCAGCCCCAAAAAATGAAATCTTAATTATAAATGAACTGTGGATGAAAATAAAATATGAACTTTCATACCAGAATTGTGGGTTAATATAAAATTAACACAGAACAGACGGTTTCATTGCAAAAACAACCATGCCAACCGCTATTAGATTTGCTCTGTCTCTGATTCACAGAAATGATTGGGAAAACTTGATTTTTAGCCACATAGTATACATATCGAAAACGGCACACGATTGCTTTTAGCATCAGCAACAGCTTTTAGGTAGATGTAGATGCTACGAAAAAATCTAAAACAAATTATTTCCAAATTATTACTCAGTCAGCGTATAGTAGTTCAGCACACCATAAAAAATATAATGAATACCCTAGTAAAATCAGGCACTGTACCAGACGAGTGGAAAATCACAAGTCTGGTTTTAATATAGGAAGAGAAGCTGTCTATAGACTGAGCAAGCTGCAATCTTGCCCGGTCTATATGCAAGCAAACATAGAGACCCATATGTTTGAAAAACAAGCTGGGCAAGGTCTACGAGGGTCTACTAAAAGATAGGCTACAGAAACTGGGAGAAGAGGCGGTATCTGTCGCCTTCGCTGACGATCGCTAGCCGTGATAGCGTACGCGGGTAACCAAAATATGCTGATATTCAAAATAAATGTCGTATTGGGCAGGATAGAGGATTGGCTCGCTGAGCACTTGCTGTAATTAACGCCGGTGAAAACTGAATCTATAATGCTTAAAGTGTAACGGTCCCGTTTTTTAAAAACAAGAAAATACCCTTTCTTAGTTAATATAATTTCCTATTTATCATCTAACTCTTTGCAGTTTACCTTTTTGTTAAAAAAACAACAATGTATTCAAAGGTTTATATTTATTATGTGTACTTTAGTTAGTTATAACAATGACATCAATGTATTTGTCTGCTCTCTATATCTGTTTATAATAATAATAATAATAATAATAATAATAATAATACATTTATTCTCAACGGGTTTACCCAATTACAGAGAAAATGTTGACAATAGTATAAAATATACAAGACAAATTTAAGAGAAAAAAATAAAAAATAAAAAGAACAAATAAAATACAAAACAAAAGCAAACATTAGTTGCGTTAATCATGGATCCACTGCTTATAACTATTAACAATACAACAAGAACAAATAAAATACAAAAACAAAAGTAAACATTAGTTGCGTTGATCATAGAGCCACTGCTTATAACTATTAACAATACAATTCACACTATCAGAATGTATGTCACATATATGGGAGACCTTGTTAAACAACTCAGACGTTTTATAAACAGGTGACTTGGACAAAATATTAGTTCTCGGTGTTACGCAATAAAAAGTTTGCGTCTGTCTCGACTCCACTCTAGGCACCGACAACTTAAATTGGCCCAACAAGTAGTCACACTCTATCCTACAGCTAAACAGTTTACTCAGAAATGTCAAAGCAGTATAATTTCTTCTGTCAGCCAGGGTTTGCAAATCAAATGATGCTAATAGAACCTCCTGATCATATCCTCTAGGCAGATAGTAATCATTACATTTTAAAAACATATATTTTAGACATTTTCGCTGGACAGACTCGAGTTGTTGAACATAATTATGATATATAGGTGACCATATCACTGAACCATAATCACACTTGCATCTAATAAAAGTTACGTATAATAGTTTTAACGTATTAGAATTCGAAAAACCGCCCCAGTTTCTAACAAAATAACCCAATAGCTTGTAAGCCGAGGAAACAGTATCGACAATGTGCTTATTAAAAGTGAGCTCAGTGTCAAGAACCACTCCCAAGTCCTTAAATGTTTTACATCTTTCTAATGCAATGTTGTCAAGTGAATAATTATAGGTGATAGGATTTTGTTTTCTATGAAAAGACAATACTTTTCATTTAGATAAGTTAAGCTTAAGATAGTTATCATTGCACCAGGCCTGAACTGCATTAAGCGCTTTTTGCAATAAAGCACAGTCACTTAAAGATTTTACCTCACGATATATTTTTAAATCATCGGCATACAAGAAATGCTGTACCAGTATTCTTGTAGATATATCATTGATATATATTATAAAAAGCAGAGGTCCCAAGTTGGACCCTTGCGGTACCCCTGAAATAGAAATATAGGTGTTAGACTTTACTCCACCATATTCAACAAACTGAGACCGATTTAACAGGTACGATTTCATTAATTTTAAGAGGGAAGCTGAAAATCCCATTAAGTGCAGTTTTGACAGCAAATGATGGTGGTCAATCTGATCGAAGGCTTTTTTAATATCAGTATATATAACATCCACCTGACTTGCAGCATCAAGAGTGCTATATATATAATGAGTAATGCAAGCCAGATTGGATACAGTCGATCTTTTTGACATAAAGCCATGTTGGAAGGGCGTAATTGAAGATTTTACTGAATTGTAAATTGTTTCATAAACTATAATTTCGAAAAGTTTGCCGAAATTACAAAGTATAGCTATTGGCCTGTAGTTATTTATATATGAACGGTCGTCAGATTTATGTATAGGACATATTCTAGCAGTTTTCCATAAATCTGGATATGATTCAGTTGACAGAATTACATTGAACAGATAAAGGAGTGGTTCTACCAAAGCGTAAATGCAGTCCTTAACAACAAAACTCGGCACATTGTCTACACCGGCGGTCATCTTATTTTTTAGTTTCTTAGATGCTAAAATTATATCATTTTCTGATATTGAATCAATAGAAATATGTAAATTAGACAGTGATATCGAGTCAAAGCTGGGGGAGCAGTTAGAATCTAAATACGTACTAGAAAAATACTCAGAAAACCCATTTACTATAGACTGGGACGTTTCATAGGTTATTTCATCACTATCATTGTTTAGGTGCATCATACCGGGGATTCTAGATCTTTTATTTTTGCTATTAATGAATGACCAAAACTTATTAGGGTCCAATGAAATGTTTCGTTCTATATCCTGAATATAGACTGCGTAAGATGACTCAATTTGTCCCTTTATTAAAGTTCTCAAGTTTTTAAAAATTTGCAAGTAGTGATCTGTTTTATATTTTTTATAATTTTTATGAGCCGAGTTTTTTAAGCGTATATTATCTATGATTTCTCTGTTAAACCATGGTGGATAATACCTCTTTGAATTTCGTGAAGGTTTTTTATATATAGGAACACATGCATTAAATATGCTATCAAGGGTTACATAAAACATGTCGCAGGCTTCATTGATATTATTATAATTTTTTATATTGCTCCAATCAGTTTCTTGTAACAAGTTATATAATAGTGGATAGTTGCGCGTCTAAAATTGTATTTAATGGAATTAGAATTAAATGAAAAATTATTTGATTCTACGGCATTCAGTTGAAGACAAATATTAAGAGACGGATGATATACGTCATCCTATTTAGTAAAGGGACAAGTATCTCTATACACTGAACATGTAAAATTTGCAATAACTAAATCCAATAGCCTATCATGTTGATTCAGAACATAATTATATTGACTACCATTTAAAAAATTAATAAAATTGTTTACTACTCTGCATTTTGAGTTGTTAGCATCAACATGAAACAAAGGTTCATTAAAGTCACTTAAAACCAAAGTTTTACAGCCACAGTGAAAACATCCGAGCGACTCGAATGTGTTAAAAAACATTTCATAGTCTTCCACTGTTGTAGCAGGAGGAATGTACAAGGTGAATACAAATAAAACTGTATTGGAAAACAGTAACTTACAGCCTATAAGATCAATTCCCGGAAAAGAATTTTTTATATTGTCAATATTAACACACGAAGCTTTGATTGTAGATTTCACGACCAATAATACTCCGCCTCCAGCAGTAATTCCTGTAGCGGCAAAGTTTCGGTCGCTTAGAACAACTGAGTATGATGCAGGAAAACGTTCATTGTCATTGACCTTATTAGATAACCAAGTCTCAGTAACACTTATGACGTCAAAGTCACTTGCCAACACAGAATTGTAGAACTCGACTATCTTGGTATTGACACCTCTAGCATTGTAATAATAGCATTCAAGTTCTCCGCAGTTGGGTGAAGTTAGTTTAAAGAATTAATTTTGGGAATACCATGCACGTATGTAATTTTTATATTCTTCTCACCATTCCTGACTCGGTCATCATATGTTTTTTTAATTTTTCGGTAGGATTCAATTTGCTTTGGCGTTCGGTCAGGGGATATTCCAATATCCTTGTAGATATCATTACCTTTGAATTCTTTAGCCTTCTTGATTATATGAAATACATCCTCTACTGATTCCAGGTCTACCTTTAAGGGGCGACTACGATTTGAGTCATATTTACCAATCCTAAATATTTTTATTACGTCTATTGAATTCTAGTTTTTACTAAGTCTGTAGCAAAATCGTAATCGGCTTTCAGGCGCTCTCCTCTATTACCATTCTGTTGCTCCGGTAACCTAAAAATCATGATATTTTTCTTCCTTTTTGCCTTTCGGCCAACTCCTGAACAATTTCTTCGAAGCTACTATCACTGGTTTCGGATTTCTTATTCTTAAGGTCATTAATATAAGCCTGTAATTTATCTATGGATGACTTTATGCACGCAACATCTACAGAACAGTTTTGCTCAATTTTTTCCTCCAGATGATTGAGTTTTACATTGAAATCGTTATTCAACTTAGATAGAAAACTTTTAATATCACCGAGTTCGCCTGAGTTTATACGCACTATCACAAATCTATGTTCCAACCAATATAGTGTCTCCATCTCGGGGAAAGTACGTTAACTTATGCGTAACGTAGGATTGAAAAAACGAACCTTCCAGAAGAAGAAAGAAAATGGCGAATAAAATAAGAAATCGGTCAGACCTGTGAATTAATAAGGACTGATTTTGAGAGGTAGAGATGATAAAAATCTCCATGGAAATCTAATTATGATTAATCAGATAGTACGAATCACTAATAGAATTGAGTTAGTGAACAAAGTTGATCAAGTTGTGTTTTTGATAGTGCTTATCTTCATAACGTATGGCCAAAGTTAATGTTTCCTGAACCAGAGTTGCTTTTATGTGAGTACATTTCCCACTTATTTGATTAGTGCATCTTGAAATACTTTGAGTGTACAGCGTACCTTTTTGTTGCCTAAATTAACCTATGCATAGGTCGTGTGTTCGAAAGAATTAATAAGGACCCTTGATTCAAATATCGCGAAATGTAATTATATTTGTAAACTATACTTTTGTGAGTATTTATTAATAAATACTAATCTCTCATTTATGTGAATCTGAGAGGGTCTGTTGTATGATTTGAATTTATATGTTTTTTCAATATTCATATTGTGTTTATAAACTTTCCGTAAATGTACAATCTGATATCATTATGTTAAAAATTAACTTTGTTCTATCCTAGTGTTTTTTTGTAATTGTCTTCACTTAGATAGGAACGTATATTTTAGTTTAATTATCAAAAAAGATCGATTAATGGCGCCCAAGTTTTTCAGCTAATAATCAACCCTAAGTAATTCACTCTGCTCACCCCTGCTAGAGACTCCCAAAGCTGGTGTAAGTATAAATTTCTTTACCATTCAGTTTTTTACCTTTAACTGATCAATCTTCGAAAATTTGGCGTTATAAAAGGCCACCGAAATAAACAGAACATTTCATTTCAGCTCAAGAGAAAAGAGGCCCGGTCGGTAAGACCGGTACCCGGGAATCGTACTGGATGTGCAGGGTTAGATTGCGGAACATATCAAAGCTACGAGTATTAAGACAGAAGTGCATTCCATTATTTTATATGCGGCTCTGGTGTGGCATGGAATTCTAAGAATAGAGCCATGCTTAAGAAAGTTCAGAGGAAAATTCTGCTGGAGGTGGCAGAGGCATATAAAACGGCTTCTACCAGGGTGATTCAAGTAGTGACAGGAGTACGTCCCATAGAGCTAATCGGTCCAGGAAAGGAAAATATTACACAGAGGAACATCTTTCGATGAGGCCTAAACAAGAGAAAGATGAAACTATAATGAGGTGGCAGGATTTGTAGAATGACATAAATAATAAGGCCCAGTGGACTAAGACACTAACTCTACAGCTGAAACCGTGGGTGGAATGTACCCATAGGGTAGTGAATTATTTTCTAACATAGTTCCTAACGCGACATGGGGCTTTTGCATAGTTCACGACGAGAATTGGAAAATCGCAAGATACGGCGGATCATACCGTTTTAAACTGCCCGAAGTGGGAATAAATGAGGTTGAACGTGCAAGTAGAGAGTAGTGCACAACTAACAAGCAGAAATATAATTCCCCTCATGTTAGATAACAAAAAAACTGGGAGAAGGTAAGAGACCTGATCAGGGATATAATGTCCAAAAAGGAGAAAGAGTAACGACACGGATAAGATGTAGAGAGAGCGGGCTAGCAGGCTGCAAAGCCAGATGGTTTTTAACTGAGTGTAGTCCTGTATAAAGATGTTGTATACTGGTAATTTTTTTAAACTGTGGTCCAAGTGTTATATGTACGTTTATACAAAATGATGGTCGTTAAAATGTGTTTATTTATATATTTATTATTTTATACAGTTACCATATTATACATTGCGTGTAGTACGTTATACAAAGTAAAAATTGGTGTTCAAGTCTGCGTAGAGAACTTGAGTACTGTCGAACGAAATGACACCCCTTACCCGTGATGTTATGTATTGATGGACGGTTCCATGGGTACAGAAAGAGAGAGGAAAGGAGGGGTTTTATCAGGTAAGAGTCCTGTACTACTCAGCTTGATAGAATATCAAAAGGCCTGTGTTCATGAGGAATTTCCCTTCACAAAAAAAGGTATTGCGAACATTGTTACATTAGGTTTTTAATATTAGTTAATAGAAATGTACATCATGTTTGTGAAAGATCCAGCGGCCCAACGATACAATATCACGCGGTATAATATCAAGGAATCATCTATCCTGTCCACACACACACCCCGAGAAATAACTATGAACCACACTGTGGAAAAGAAACTAAAAAATCAACTATTGAACTATTGTCCAATCTAGACCAAAGACCCACCATAGTAGTATCAATAAAATTGTCCTTCATCTGAACTAATTAAAGGGTAAGTTATTTCTTATCATTCGGTCGCTACACATCCTCGAACTTTAAGAGAAAATCTATTCGGAAAAGTTTAAAGTTTAAAACAGACCGCAGCCTTGCAGATTTTTCCGATTCACGCACGAATCGCGACTCCAATAGACCAAGAAATTAAAAATATCACACGTGATGCTAAAAAAATTCATTTGGAAAACTTTAAACATTACTGAAAACCGACTGAAACGTTTTTCACTCTGAATAAATATCCGATTGATATTTTCTCGTTCTCTTACTTACTCGGTGTAAGCTCGAGCTTATGACTCGAGCGTATTTGAAAGACCAGGAAAATCAAAATAGCACAGAAGAAGCTGAGAAAATTCATTTGGAAACATGTAAACATTATTAAAAAACAAGCATGGATAATTTCCGAATGAACTTTCGCATTCGTTTTATCTCGAACGTATTCAAAAGATACATGTAATGTAATGTACATATGTACAGGGTGAGTCAACCATAGAGTAAAGTTCATTATCTCATTTGTTTCGAGAATTACGAAAAAACGTTAAATACAAAAGTTTTATAGAATATTAAGGTGCACAGTTTAAAATTATTTTTGAGTATACGGGGTGGTTCAAAAAAGCGTGGCGAATATAACATAAGTTTTTTTAAATGGAACACCCTATTTTTTAATTTATTTTTAGATTTTACTTGAAATTCTATAACTTTTTTGTTAATAATGTCATATACCTAAACCCAGTAGTTTTTCTAATATGTTAATTTTTTTAGAAAAATATTAGTTTTTACTCTTATAAAAAACTGACAGTACCGCCATTGTTTCTGAAGGTGGAATACTCAAATTTGGTACAAACGTTCTATAAGGATGACAAAAAAGGTATATGTAAATAAATTTAAGTTAAATGCTACAGGGCCTTCAAAATAAATTTACACATTTCGACTATTTTAACTTAAAAAATTTCAATTTTTTTAAATGGCACACTCTGTATATTATTATTTTTTTTGATAGATTTTCCAAAACCCTTCAACTTTTATTGAATATGTCATATACCTAATTTTCATAATTTGCGAGTTATTTTGATTTTATTCTTTTTTACACTTACCTACGCTATTGTGGAAACATAAACTAATATAAATAATAATAATTTCCCTACTAACTAACTTATTTTTAATTATTATGGAGTAATCAATGATCAAAAATATGCCCGTCTACTTAGATACACATATTTAGTCTTGTTACTATATTTTCTTGCACGTTCCATAGCATAAAGGGTGTTTATTGTAATCCAGGTATCTCGTATCCTATTTTCCATATCTTCTGGTGTAGTAGGGGAATTCACATAAACACGATCTTTAAAGTGGTCTAACAAAAAGAAATCTAAAGGTGTTAAGTCACATGATCGAGGGGGCCACCCCAATGAATCCATTAGTGTAATAAAAACAAGTGTAAAAATGAATAAAATCAAAATAACTCCCAAATTAAGAAAACTAGGTATATGACATACTCAATAAAAGTTGACGGGTTTTGTAAAATCTATCAGAAAAAATAATAATATACAGGATGTACCATTTAAAAAAATTGAAATTTTTTAAGTTAAAATAGTCGAAATGTATAAATTTATTTTGAAGCCCCTGTAGCATTTAACTCAAATTTATTTACATATACCTTTTTTGTCATCCTTATAGAACGTTTGTACCAAATTTGAGTATTCCACCTGCAGAAACAATGGCGGTACTGTCAGTTTTTTATAAGAGTAAAAACTAATATTTTTCTAAAAAAATTAAAATATTAGAAAAACTACTGGGTTTAGGTATATGACATTATTAACAAAAAATTTATAGAATTTCATTTAAAATCTAAAAATAAATAAAAAATAGGGTGTTCCATTTAGAAAAACTTATGTTATATTTGCCACGCTTTTTTGAACCACCCTGTATACTCAAAAATAATTTTAAACTGTGCACCTTAATATTCTATAAAACTTTTGTATTTAATGTTTTTTCGTAGATCTCGAAACAAATGAGATAATGAACTTTACTCTATGGTTGACTCACCCTGTACATTACATTAGGTAGATGAAATTAAAACAGCTTGATTAGGTCTCTAAATATATATTTTAAATATGTGAATAACTACATATAAAACAATACTTATTGCACAATATTTTTCACAATAAGTACCCATTCTATTTTAAGCTGTTGAGAATAGGTGAAGCACGTGTTTCAGTATCGGGACGAGCCACATTGTCAACAGCTGATCTCAATATTGTCCGTGGAACTGATAGAGAAGATGACAATATATTTCCAGAAGGATGGAATCCATTTTCGTCAGCCACGTAGCTTATCTCCACTGGTATTCCTTCGGGAGATGTGTACCTGAAGGACCCTCTTACAGCAAGAGGAGCCTCAGGGTCAGGACCTAGTGGTTCACCAGATTCTTCGGCGAATATTCCATTTCCCGTCTCATAGCTGAAAACAAATAAATATGATATTCATTTGTCTTAAAGTTTGAAATATTATGTAATTAATAGTAATTGTATAAAATAACAAATACTGTAGTTAACAGAAGTAAGGTACCTACTGGCTTACTTTGATGATCTTGGTATATACATTAAAAAAAAATACATAGGAAAACTAAGAAATTTCTAAGAATAAGGATTTATTCACGATGTTTATAAAATACCTATTAATTAAATCAAGAATATTTCGTATTTTCTTATGTACTTTGTACCGTTTCAAGCCTGTAGGATAGAAACATATATTTAAAAATAAATGAAGATAGAAAATCATTTATTTTGATAATGCATTAAATATTTGTAGCATATTCTCAATACTCTCTTACATATTACGTATCACTGGATCTATAAATAAATATAAGTAACTAATTATATTACTATCGCTGCAATCAGAAAATTGGTTTCTTACTATTTTAGTTGATGGATTTCAAAGGTTCATGAACGTTTATATTACATTCTCAATAAGTAGGTATAGGTAATTATGAACATTCAACAAACAACAAAGATACCCGCATGTAAGTTTTTAAATGATTTTTTTTTAATTTAGTTTCCATAAAATTTATTTGACGATATTCAAAATCCCCTTAAAATTTAACAGATGTGGACATGTTAAAATAATTTGTGGTAAGTATAAACTGAATATCCACTACATTAATTAATAATTATATACTTACATATATTGATAACGACCATCAGGTTCAATGTTACTCTCAGATCGAAGAATTGGAATGACTAATCCAGGTTGTGGATTATAAACAGGGGCATACTGTGGACGATATGTTGGGGTTGATGATGGCAATACTGGTAATAAAGGTGAATTCAAAGGGGTTGACGCAGCTGAGATCACTGCTACTAAAGCAGAAGCTAATACCTAAATTATAGAAATATTTTAGTTACTCTTAAGCAAATCTATATTATCAATATTACCTACTAGATAAAAACATACAAATCAATTAGAAATTTTTTGAAAGGGTGAGGAGTTAATGCTTTTCAATTTATCTAAAATACTATTTGAAGGAGATGCCGAAAACAACTATTCCACGGTTAATGTGCTCGACTGGCAATTACTCCTGCATCTCCATGGAAGTCAGCACATCCTTCATCGAGGCCAACCAGCAGACATTGACCGGTTTCACACTTATTTAGTGCTCATCAGAGTGGTATGTGTAACTTACTCAATGAACGATACTGCGGCATGATTGCCTCAAGGACGTCGGGTATATTAGTAGACAAGCGGATACAGGCAGCTTGTGATTTTCATTCCGAAGTGCAACATGGGCAAAAACGCGATAAGCAATAGGCGAAAGATTGGCGTTTGATGCAAAACCGAATAACCGATTTGTATTTGCACAACTGTTTGCTGTACTGAATATCTGTAGTAACGACACGATTGTGTAAGACACGTAAAAATAAACTATAAACAATGAAATTGTGATTGTGGCCCTGTTAAGAGATATGTGTAATAGTAAGATGAATACAGTGTGGTGATAAAGTAACGCACAAAATTCATAACATTTGTATAGAGTGATTTTTCAAAAAACGCCGTGACAAGTCCATTTTGTTTTTTAAAAAGACACGTGCTGACATGAAAAATTTTGTTATATCTGATTTGGTTTTAGAGTTGTGACGTCATCAGACATTTTTTTGAATCATAACGCCCTGTATTTTAAACAGAAATGGAATCTGGTTTGCTACTTACTAACTTACCGTCTACAAGAGAATATTATATCTGTTAGAAGTGTCTATACAGTGTATATAAGTGTCAGTCAGTAAGTACTATACAACATTACAGTACTGACTAATTAATTTAAATAGAAATGGCGCATAAATTCCAATATTCGTATTTGTTTAATTTTTTAATTTTGAAATTATTTTAAATAACAACAAAATATGTACTTAATGCTTAACGTGTATTCTTATCAAAAACACCCTTTATCTTCTAAACGGTAAGTAGCAAACCCCTAATATTGGGTATCATTGTACTGGGAAAAAAGTGCGGATTCCATTTCTGTTTAAAATGCAAGGCGTTGCAATTTAAAAAAATGTATGATGACATCACAACTAAAAGCAAATAAAACAAAATTTTTCATATCAGCACGTGTCTTTTTAAAAAAACAAATCCGACCTGTCACGGTGTTTTTTGAAAAATCTCTCTGTATAAAAGTTATGAATTTTGTGAGTTACTTTATCACCAAGCTGTATATTAACATAATAATAAACTATTTTTTTTAATACTAACATGGAGAAAACCTTATTATTTACCTCATTTGTGTAATGAGAAGTAGTTCATTATTAACCTAGGTAAATAATGATTTCATTATTTACCTAGGTTAATAATGACATGTTTAGAAACCCATCAGTTTGACATTTCACGCATCAGTTTGACATTTCACCTACTTGATATTTCGATATGTTTGAGTAATAGGAGAAATGTCTAATTTTAAAATAAAAATAAGATCTTCTGGTGTTAATTCGGCTATTAGTAGTAAAAAAAATACTATATATACTTCGGTTGAGAAGGCCATTATTTACCTCGAAAATTATATCCTTCGGCGCTACGGGCCTCAGGATACAAAATTTCTCAGTCAATAATAGCTCATTTCTCAACCTAGGTATATAATATACTATTAAATTATTTGAAATTAAAATAGCCTCAAAAATCACAGAACAATTTTTATCGCGCATTTAAAAGGTACAAGTCTGTTCAACTTAGGCTCTGCACTGGATTTTTTTACAGATACACTAAATGGGTTCTTCGATCACATTGTTTCAGTGTTAGTGTCCACGTGTGGTCTTCCGTGGTGCGCAGTAAGTGCGAAACTCGAAAACTCTATTAAAGAATAGATATGATTTGAAATATAAAAACATTTTTTAAATTCTATACTTATATTTGATGTAAAATTAGATACATTTAACTATCTATTTAATATTTCTGCGATTTTTAAATAAATGTCTTTTCTGACTTAAAGATCGATCTTTCACAAAAATCATTGTTTTCTCACAAGTGTTTTGAAAATCCGCCCTTTTTATTGCAGGTCACAGATACGTTTCAGGCGTCGGATGTCAGACATTCCCATTAAACTAGCTATGAAAATCACACACTGTCTGTATCCCCTAGTTATTAGTAGTGGTGAGAAACACACAGAAGTGCTCTCTTTTGGTCGTTGCTACTCTCCATTTGACAATCATTGTCTAATTGACAGACATATAACGACCTGCTTTTCCTCAAGTGCCATTATAGCAGTTACCTCTATTGTCTTTGAGAAAGACAATCCTACTTATTTATTTGAAGAAAATACCGAAAACAACTACTCCACGGCCAATGTGCATCGACATTTCCAAATTAATAAAAGCAAATTAAAAGAAACAATTAAATTAAAACAAACAAAGACAAATTAACTAAATAAAACTTCTATTGAAATTTAATTAATTTATCACATTTTTTTTATTGTATACCATACAGTGGTTTTTTGAGAAAAACTTTAGAAGTACCTATGCCTTGATATTACACTTTCAATATTTATTTTGAATACTTCTCTTTCCTGTTTTTTATTATTTTACAGGTATTTTACAGGAGGTGGTGTAAAAGAAATTACAGTGGATATACTTGCACTAATTGCACCCCAATGGTGGCACCCCACCCAATTTCGTTCAAGTTGTCAAGCTTAATTTTTATTGAAAGCGCCAAAGATTCATAAAAGAAGTATATTATAATAACTGTCGATCTTAACATAGGAATACTTTGGTAATAGCTGAATATTAGTTAAAATGTTAGAATAGCTTAATTTGAATGTTTTCTTACCAATTTCAGCATCATTGATCGATTTGGTTGAATACTAGCATGGAACTGATGGTTTTAATTTTTTCTGTTATATTTATATCTAAAAGAGGCTGTTTAAAGTCTATAGAAGAAGGTTACAGCAGTAATCAGTAGTTATCATTCAGTGAAGATTCATTATTGGTTTTCGATTTAACATTTTAAACAGTTAATGGTTATGGTTCTTTAGTAATTAAGTTAAAAATTAATATCGATAAAGTTGATGACACATATTATGTCAATAACTGTTTACATAAAATTTTATAATATCAAGTAAGTTTCTCATTCAAAATTTTATATTGTAGGTAAACAGAACTGGAGCTGCAAGTTATTAAAATTGTTTTAAATTTTAAACTGCTGCAACTTGAGAATATTTTTTCAAAAATAATTCCGAATTGCAGATGACCAACGTTGTCATCTGCAGTATACACTGTAAAAATCAACTTGACGCTTTTTTTGCGGTATCAATTGAAAATTTTTAAATGGCAAGGGATGTCATATTATGGATAATAATTATTATTATTGTGTTCTGCGTATAGTGCCCTTCTCAGTTTACCACTGGTTTAGTTTTATTGTAGACGGGTTAATACCTAGTCTAACAAGAAATTATTTTTGATTTAGGAACGATCTTACTATATTGTATATATGAATTGTGGGTGCCTCTTGTGACAGTAAATACACCCTTTTCCAGGCTAAGTTGAGTAAGGTGATTTATGAATGAATGTGGAGTGATACCCGTCACCGATATAATGAATGGAATTATATGAACTTGTTTCAGTTTCCATATTCTTTCAACTGCTATTGCTAGTTGTTAATATTTTTCTCTTTTCTGTTTTTTTTTTTTTATTTTGGTCAGATTGTATTGCCACATCTATAAGGCAGGTGACCCTTTTTTTATTTTGAAGAGTTATATCTGGTCATTTTATCAGTTTGTATGGTTAGGTCCCAATATAATTTATAATATTTGTTTTCTATTACAGTTGGTTGTGAATATTGGTAGTACGCTTAAGGCTCCGATAGCAGATTATATAGAATAGAATAGAATAGAACTTTATTAGCTTCATAGCTATTATAACAGTACATAATTACAGTATCGATAGTAATACAAAATCAAAATATATCCTCCTAAAAATAAAATTTTCTTAACCTACTCCTAAATGTATTTATCCTTGTACAGGTTCTAATCGCCATTGGTAACTGATTATAAATACTCAAACCCTCAACAAAGGTGGTTTTTTGCATTGATGCTGTGTTGTATGGTTGTATATAAAAAGTTTCATTAAACCTCAAGTTATAATTTATCATATCACACCGTTTGGTTAGAAAGTTCTGTAGGTATTGAGGTGCACATTTATTTACAATTTTGTGTATCAAGGTTAAATTCGATTCAATAATCAATTGATGCACGTTTAAAAATTTTAGTGATGACAACATAAGATCTATAGAAGCATATTTGTTGCAGCATATATATCGCAGGGTTATTGCCTGGTAAATAATTTTTACTGATGCATTATGTTTTTTGGTGCTTTGCACATATCCGAATCTTATATGTTCTTTTGTTTCAGGAAATTGATGGCATTTTCTGCATCTATTGCTCTCTAATTTAAGTATCCTTTAAAACATATTTTTTATAGTTATTTGTTGCTATAACTTGTTGTATTGCAAGTATAAATCCCTCTGTAAGAATTGCAAGAACTTATATGAAAGTTATTTGTTTATATGTTCTTGGTTTACACTATTATAATATCTGCCGTGTAATGCTTTAGATGACCATACATTTTGCTTTTGGACAAGAGCATCATTTTATAAGCATTGTGCTTCTTGCATTGATTGGTTTAAGGGTGTGAAACTATTATCAGTTTCTACTATTGCCCTATGTAATGGGTGGTCTTTATTTTGAAAGTACGTTTTTAATGATATACGTTATATGTTAGTGTAACTGTTGTATGTCTGTCATTCCTATTCCCCCTTTTTTTCTACTTATATTTATTCTCTCCTTACATGAATTTGGGTACCGCATGTTAATTGTGTTCTTGTTAGTATATTTATGTTTTCTATATCCGTTGCTGACCATTTTATCACACCAAATAAATATAAATATTTTTTATAATCTATATATATGTTTCATGCATATTTTGCTGTTTCGTTTGAAACATTGCCTCATTGCCTTGTCTTGCCTCATTATTATATTATCTATTATTATTTGTTCCTTGTATCCTTGTCTCATCTTTTTGCAACTTTTTGTTCCTCCGTTAGTATATTATTGCTACTCAAATGTTTGTCTATTTTATTACTTAAATTTGCTGTCATAATTTTATAAATAGTTGGCAGACAGGTGATAGGTCTATAATTAGTAGGGTTCTGCGTTTTTCATTTTTGGGTTTAATAAATGTTGATATGCTTGGTGAGGTAAGTGTGTGTTGCTGTAAATTATTTGTATCAATAATTGTGTATGTGATCTTTTACCTGGACGTTACCAATTATGCGTTTTCTTTATTATTGCTGTTAATTCTTCATCAGTTATGAGATAGTCTGTTTGTTCCGGTGTATTTTTATGTCTTTCTAATTCTGTTTCTTTAGTTAGCACTTTCGTTAAAACTTGTAGAATTTGACTATTGTTTATTCCAGAATTCTGTTATTTGTACTTTAGTTGGTGGTATTATATCTGCTTTATTGCTAGCTGTTAGATTTCGATAAAACAGTTTTTCTTTATTTCGAAAACATTGAGTTTTGCCATTTTCTTTCATTTGATTTTTTACATCTTTTTAAACGAGCTGAATATACACCAATCTTTTGTTTAGCATGCCAAGATTGTATGGGGTATTTTTTAATATTGGTTTTGTTTTATTTCTTTTGGCATATTGAGTTATTCTACCGATATCTTTCTTAAGCTGTCCTATTTTGTTTTCTAGTCTTATCTGCTATCTTGGTTTCATAAAAGTTTTAATTTTATTATCGGTAACAGTTTTGATTTTTTGTTTTGTAACGTAATTGTGGCACTTGCCCAAGCATATATGATAAGGTGTATTTCTTCTAAATATGTATTGTCTAATGAGTTCGGGATAATATTGTTTTTTATTATTTTAATTATATTGTTTGTGTTTTGGTTTAGATTTAATACAGGCAGGAATGGTCTTGTTATAGGATTGGTCCGTCTTTCCATTTAATGACATTTGTTTCTATTTGATTTATTATGTACTGAATATCAGTTTTGTTGTTTTTATCGAGTGATAGTTTATCTTGAAAGTTGGTGTGAATGTTTCGGGAATGGTTTCTAACCCGTGTTTGATGTTCCTCATTTTCGAAGGGTCTTTTTCGAGTTATTTCTAATTCATCTGCAATTTATTTTTTAATTTCCCAGATTTCCAGAAATGTGAGCCTATTGTTTTTTAGTATAACTCTTTTTTGATCAATTATCCTTTGTTCGGTTACCCTTTCATTAAGTTCAGGATGTACAGAGCAGTCCATTTTTGATGGGAATCCAGGGTATCTCGAAAACTACAAGATGCGCAACAAAACCGCTTGCACATCCTCGAGCTACTTTTTTTAGTTTGACTTAATGGTGAAATCAGATCGGGTCTACTTTGTTTAGGTTTTGAGATACAGGGCATTTCTCAAATTTTGCCATTTTCGTCAGTGCCCTGTAACTTTTTTATTTTCAGACCTACCAAAAAAGTTTAAAGAGGAAAGTTTTAGATATTTTTAAGTGGAATCCATTGGCGTAGCAAATTATTTTTTATTGCGTCCCGTTTTTTAGATACAGACCAAACTTGTGTTTTTTTAAATGCAACACCCTGTATATTTCTGGTTAATTTGAAAGAACTTTCAATTCTGGTTACAGTAATATATATTATATAGGGGTTTATTTGAATTTAAGACCCTTTATTAAACATTTTTATAGTTAAATGGAGGGAAACGCGTATTTCCATTGATTTATTTTCTTATAAACTATATTAAACTCTTGATTTAATTAAACACACTATTTTATATAAAGATTTAAATATTTCCGAATACTAGATAATAATTAATTATGGGAACATAAAAATGTCGAATATTTTTACAAATATAAATTATATATAACCGTATTTGGTTATATTACTATTAAGATATTAAGTATAACATTAAACAGGAGTTCAATGTAGTTTATAAGGAAATAAATCAATGGAAATACGCGTTTCCCCCCCATTTAACCATAAAAATGTTTAATAAAGGTACTTAAATTCAAATAAACCCCTATTTATTATATATTACTGTAACCAGAATTGAAAGTTCTTTCGAATTAACTAGAAATATACAGGGTGTTTCATTTAAAAAAACACAAGTTTGGTCTGTATCTAAAAAACGGGACGCAATAAAAAAAAATTTGCTACGCCAATGGATTCCACTTAAAAATATCTAAAACTTTCCCCTTTAAACTTTTTTTGTAGGTCTGAAAATAAAAAAGTTACAGGGCCCTGACGAAAAAGGCAAAATTTCAGAAATGCCCTGTATCTCAAAACCTAAACAAAGTAGACCCGATCTGATTTCACCATTAAGTCAAACTGGAAAAAGTAGCTCGAGCATGTGCAAGTGGTTTTGTTATGCATCTTGTAGTTTCCGAGATACCCTGGATTCCCATCAAAAATGGACTGCTCTGTACAGCCAAAATTGTTTATGTAAATCATATTTATATCCTGCTGATGTTGTCTGCAGATGTGTGGCTCTATGGTAACCACGCATGACCTTTTCTTTTTTGAAACCCAGTCGACCGATTCCCTGGCTCCGATTCTCAGCAAGGTAGGCCGCTGGTGACTATCAGTAGCTACTCCCCACGTTAGTGGGGTGAATAACCACTGAGTCCGGCATTCGTATGCCCTAAGTAGACGTAATGAGCGCCCAGAATGACCGCCTTCTGCATTCTTCCGACCAGAAGATTATTATTATTATTATTATTATTATTATTATTATTATTATTATTATTATTATTATTATTATTATTATTATTATTATTATTATTATTATTATTATCAATAAATAATGATAATAATAAATTAAAAAGAAATTTCTACGGCTTACAATAGTATACCAAATTGAAGATCAATATTACACCTGTTATAGAATAACTATTTTTAAAACTCCAATTTTACCTCTCTGTTCAGTGCAATGTACACAAATCTAACAGCAAATCTGTCATCCCTCAACAGCTTGTTCATTTGCATATTGTTTTATTCAATTCAAGCAGTGAAAAAAAATTTAAATTAGTTACAATTATAAGTAACAAAAACAGTAAACCAAACATTATATGTAAATTTGTTCTATTAGTATAACCTCTGAAGATGGTTTAATAAATCTGAAACGTCAGAAATGTAACAAAATAGTTTTTTTAATACTCAACGACCGACCCGGTATTCAAACCAGGTAACTAATATATAAAATTAGAGCTTATATATTATGTTTCATGTTAGTGATACTCTTGTTAGCTACATCAATTATTGGCTATATAGCTGCAAAATATCTTTCTTAATTATTATTCCTAATACTTCTCACTACACAGTGATTTAATTTATACTACTGTGTTTCAACAAAAATTTTCACATTCACAATTGCATTCGACAACCGTGCATCAAAAATGAAAAGTAAAAAATATAAAAAGTGGTACTTCACTGGGATTGATGCTATAAATTCAGAAAAACTGAATTCGCTTCAATACCAATAATATATCAATTCTTACCTTATAACACTGACGTGGTTTTCCACATAACACCAGAACACTATACTGTACTTGACGCGCGTTTCGCCAACCAAGTTGACATTCTCTGAAAATGGTTAAAATTAAACCTATGCTAACACAGTGTCCTATTTACACCTAAAGTATTGTTACGATTCAGTGAACCTTGATTTACTAACCAATAAAGCGGGTTGAATGGCATTGGCCCTCTGTCACTATTCATGCTATTTTTACACTTTTCAATTTTCAAACGCTCAAATGTATCCAGCTGCCTGGAATTTGTTACATTCTAGTGTTAAATTGGTTAAATGGTTGATCTCAAACGCATGTTGGGTAACACTAGACTTCTGGGTTGGGTAACACTAGATCTGTTCTACCATATTTAAGATGAGCCATATGTTCCTTGAATCTAGTTTGAATTGACCTTCTAGTTTGTCCAACATAGCAATCTTTACAGTTAATTTCGTAAATCCCCGACTTTTCCTTAATTTCTATTTTGTCTTTTGGATCGTGAAAAGTTGTTGTAATGTCTTTCCCGACGTACCACTGGCCACTGACACCTATATCTGACACACCGTAAACCACTGACCTATATATATATATCTTTAAAAACCTTAACAAAACGACGGGTGACACGATGATCGTATTGTAACGTTTGTCTAACCTCCAAACAGATTAAACCAGCTTGTTCGACAAAACAACACAAATCTTTATTGTCACTAGATATAAACTTCAACTCGTTTTCACAACTGTCAACACAAATTCCTTAGTTTGACGTTTCAGTTTAACGCGCTCACGCTTTCGACTAAAAAAACTCCCCGTCCTCTTGACATCACGAGTATTTATATATTTTTCAAGCTTCTGGAATATTCGGGAGCCTCTTTTTGGATTCCGGAATATAATGGAACGATTCTATGACTTAAACGAAAATTCTAGATTAGAAACGTCAACCTAAAGATTTTACAAATGTTAATTTATAAACAATAAGAAATGAATTAACAAAACAGGCAGATTCACTAGAAAGGTAGGTGAGCTTCCGTAACACTGCTCCCCTCTCAGAACTGATCGTCTCGATCAGGTTACTCCATTGTCCGCATGGTGTTCTTGATAAGGCGTCAGTCGATCTATGTGAACAATCTTCATTTTGGATTGAGGATTTCTTTGAATCCTATACACGACATCGTTTAACCTGGTCACAATCGAATAAGGGCCTTCCCAAGATCTCTGTAATTTAGGTGATTTGCCCTTAGGCCTCTTTGGGTTGTACAGCCAAACTTTATCATTTTCATGAAACCCACTACTGTTGGCACGTAAGTCGTAACGGGTCTTCATTCTGTCACTTTCTATTCTCAGCTTTTCTCGTACCTCCTCATGTACCAACTTTATTCGATCTTTCAGGTGGCGGAGATAGTCACTGATATTTTTCTGATGTTCTGGTCTATTTGCAATGAGGTCTATCGGTAGACGTAATTCGTTGCCAAAAATCACACTGGCTGGTGTTTTACCAGTGGTTTCGTGAACTGCCGCTCTATATGCTAAGAGAAATGGAGGAAGGCAGGTGTCCCAGTTGGTCTGCTTTTCATTCACGGCAGTTTTCAGGAAATTTTCAATGGTTCGATTGAATCTCTCAACCATTCCATCTGATTGTGGATGAAGAGGTGTTGTTCTAGTTTTCGAGATACCTAGTAGTTGACAAACATTCTGAAATACCTCAGATTCGAAGTTCCGTCCTTGGTCAGAATGGATTTCCCTCGGAACTCCATAACGGCATATCCAGTTTTCAAATAGGACCTCTGCTACGGTGACTGCTTCCTGATTAGGTATAGGATATATTTCTGGCTACTTGCTGAAGTAGTCCATAGCTACCAAGATATAACGATTGCCAGAGTCACTTCGAGGAAAGGGACCAGCTATGTCAATAGCTATTCTTTCAAATGGAGCACCGACATTGTACTGCTTCATCTGTCCGCGACTTCGAGTCATTGGTCCCTTACCAGAGGCGCAGGTTTCACAACGCCGGCACCATTCTTCCACATCGGAACGACTCCCAAGCCAGTAGAATCGCTCTCTGACTTTGTTCAAAGTCTTATTGATTCCAAAATGTCCACCACCAACGCCACTATGAACCGCTTGGAGAACTTCTGGAACTCTTGTCCTGGGTAATACAGTCTGGTAGTTCCTTTCCTTGCCGTCCGGACTCTCCCATACTCTTTTTAGTAGGCCATTTTCTACAACTAGGGAGTCCCATAATGCCCAGTAACTTTTCAGAGATGGAGATTTATTGGAAATATCCTGCCAATCAGGTCTATCCATTTTATTTATTTTCCATTGGAAAATTGGGCCAAACTCTGGATCTTCACTCTGTTCTTTAGAAAGGCTTCTACTATCCCAATGTTCTGGGCCTTGGATGCTAATTCTTCGGCAATGAAAATCGTCCTGTTCCCTTGCTTCCTGTCGCAAGCAATATCTACAATCAGGAAGGCATGGCCTTCTGGATAAAGCGTCAGCGTTGCGATGGCTCTGTCCTCTTCGGTGTTCAATTTTGAAGTCGTACTCTTGCAAACGTTGAAGCCATCTTGCCACTTGGCCTTCCGGGTTCTTGAATTGCAGGAGCCACTTCAATGAAGCATGGTCGGTTCTCAAAATGAACGGCTGACCATAGAGGTACTTGTGAAAATGCTCCACTGTTTTGACAATGGCAAGTAACTCTCTCCTAGTCACACAGTAGTTCATCTCTTGCTTGGAAAGGACTTTGCTAAAGTAGGTAATCACTTTCTCTTGTCCTTTCTCTACTTGCGATAGTACCCCTCCAATTCCAGTATTGCTGGCGTCAGTGTCTACAATGAACTTCTTTCCAGGAATTGGATATGACAGAATCGGGGGAGAACACAGGGCGCCTTTAAGCTTCTGAAAAGCTTTCTGACACTGTTCCGTCCACATAAATGGTTGGCTATTTTCGGTAAGTCGATGCAGAGGTTTGGCGATATCGGCAAAATTTTTCACAAACTTCCGATAGTATGTGCAAAGTCCCAGAAAACTCCTTAATTCATGTTTGTCTCTCGGCACTGGCCATTTCCAAATGGTTTCAGTTTTCTCCGGATCAGTCTTGACTCCATCTGTAGAAATAATGTGTCCTAAATACCTGACTTGTTTTTGGAAGAGCATGCATTTCTTGGGACTTAGCTTCAGTTGGGCTTCTCTTAACTTTTGCAAGACTTCCTGTACATTCTTTAAATGCTCTTCAAAGTTTTTGCCAAGTATTATCACATCGTCAAGATAGACTAGACAGGTTTTCCACGTCATTCCACGGAGAATTGTTTCCATCAGTCTTTCAAACGTGGCTGGCGCGTTACAAAGCCCAAACGGCATAACGTTGAATTGCCACAAACCTGTCCCAATGGAAAAAGCTGTCTTTTCTTTGTCGTCCGCATGAAGTTGGACTTGCCAGTAGCCACTTTTCAGGTCTAAAGTAGAAAACCATTGAGATCCAGATA
The DNA here is from genome assembly GCA_963924545.1 of Pogonocherus hispidulus. Lineage (NCBI taxonomy): Eukaryota > Metazoa > Arthropoda > Insecta > Coleoptera > Cerambycidae > Pogonocherus > Pogonocherus hispidulus. Next base: position 30,212,752 of record OZ004694.1, on the reverse strand, counting down.
GTGTGTCCAGAGTGTCGTCTATTCTTGGCAACGGATAACTGTCCTTCTTGGTGACATCATTTAATCTTCGATAGTCAACACAAAATCTAGTAGAGCCGTCTTTCTTCTTCACCAAAACTACTGGAGAGGTCCATGGACTTTGCGATGGTTCAATGACTCCCTGTTGTTGCATCTCGCTCAACAATTTCGATACTTCTTCTTGTTTGGCCAATGGAATTCTTCGTGGGGCTTGCTTAATTGGAGGGGTGCCGCTGGTATTTATGCGGTCTTGAACTAAGTCAGTTCTTCCTACATCGTTCTCAGTTAGTGAGAATACATCTTGGTACTGTCTTAATAATTCTTCTACTTTATGAACGTCCTCCGATGGCAATGATGACGTGGATCGGTTAACAAGGTTTTGCAGAATTTCCGGCAGTATTCGAGGATCACAGCGTGCTGTTGATGATTCTACATTCTTGAAAACCACATCGACTATCTGACAAACTCCCAAGGATTCTCCTTTCTTCACTTCTTGTGGGTAGTCTTTCAGATTTAACATTCTCACCAACACTGAGTCGTTCTTCTTTTGTGTTAGACTCTTTCCTATTAAAATTCCTCTTTTGGAAAGATTGCTCTCCGGTTCTGGTTCCACAATTACTGTTTCTTCAAAAGCCGCCGAACTGTTACAAATCGCCTCAATAGTTACTTCTGATGCCGCCGGTAGAATAATGTCTTCTAATGCTTTAACGGTTTTAATCGGTAGATTTCTCACTTCAGGATAATGCATTAAAATTTCTTCACCTTTGGTCTTTAGTAGTCTCTGAGGAAGATCCAGGATAAAATTATGCTCAGTCATGATACTCAGACCAAGAATGACGTCATCGGTGATGTCGGCTACAAGGATGTCTTGTTGGAATGTATTTGTTCCTAAACAGATGTTTGCCACATGGATGCCTTTTACTGGTATGATTTCCCCATTTGCTGTTTCCAAAATGAAGTTTCTGTCTGGCTTCTGAATTCTACAATGGGCTACGATGTCTGGCCTTACTATGGTGTGACTTGAGCCAGTATCGAGGACCATTTCGCATTCCCGGCCGCATATTCGCCCTGGTACTACCAAGCTGTTGCCGTTGTTGTGCAGCCGGGTAACCTTGATCTTCATGGTTGGTGGGGCTTGGTAGCACCTCACCAGCTTTCGCCCCTCAAAGCTGGCTAGTTGGCGTTTCCCTGGTCCTGTTCCGATGTGTTTTTAGGGCATCGATTCCTGAGATGCCCTTCGTCCCCGCAATTCCAGCATCGTATGGGTCTACGTCTGCTAAATGTAGCAGAGTCGGTATGATTCCGTTCGGTTTGGAAATTGTTCAATAAATCTTGAAAATTTTTCAGCAATACCTCCGCATTTTTGTCATTACTTCGATAGTCGGCTGGCTGATATTTAATTAGCCTTGCTCTGCCTTGACCCCGTCTGGATGCTTGTTGAGCAGCTTCAATTTCTAACGCCTGCGCCAAGGCTTCGGAAATGGTTTTGTTTCTGGCTAACCTCAACGCCTGACTGATTTCAGGGTCTCGCAGTCCATCTATGAAGCTACTTACAGCTAATTGCTCTTGGAACTCTACAGGGGCAGTGGGGTAAGCTAGCTTCACCATCCGGGCTATATCGGCCTCATATTGCTGAATATTTTCTTCAAATCGTTGTCTTCTACCCTTTAATTGAGCCTGGTAAACATGTTGCATGTGAGCTTCACCATACCTCATTTCGAGAGCACTTTTCAGCATTTCATAATCGGTTTTGTTCTGCTCAGGCATCGTTCTTAATATTTCCATAGCCTCACCTCTTAGAGCTACAGTTAACGATATCGCCTTTTCACCTTCGGACCAGTTATTTGCCATGGCAGCCGCCTCAAATTGCTTTAAGTATGTGCTCCATGGTACCTTTCCATCAAATGTTGGTGGCTTGACCCTCGAAGATGCAGAATTACCTTCAACTTTAATAATTCCTGTCGTGGGCAGCTGTGTGAATTTTCGGTTGACTTCTTTCTGCATCTCTTTGACTTCACACTTCAACGTACTGTTGACTTTCTGCATTTCGTTGACTCTCTCTTCGACTTCACACCTCAGCGTACTCACACTTTCTTTTACAATTTGGACTTCGTCTTGCATACTATTCCTCAATTGATTTATTTCTTCTTCTACAGTTTCTTCAAAATCTTTGAATTTTTCTTTCATTAGCTCTTCTAACTTTTTATTACTTTCTTCTAAACTGTTCTTTAGTTCTTCTTGGCTGTTCTTCAGTTCTTCTTGACTGTTTTTCAGTTCTTCTTGGTTATTCTACATTTCGTTTTTTAATTCATTTTGACTGTTCTTCAGTTCTTCTTGGCTGTTCTTCAGTTCTTCTTGGTTGTTCTTCATTTCAATTTTTAATTCTTCTTGGCTGTTCTTCACTTCTTCTTGGTTATTCTTGATTTCCTTCATCATTTCCATTAATTGTGTCAAGGTCTCATCCATTTTTATCGATTTCGATCTAGTAACTGGCATACACTTACTATTTGATCCCTTTTTTTTTTTTTAATCTTCGAACGTTTCACGTCGTGGAACGTCGCACTTCTGACACCAAATGTAACGTTTGTCTAACCTCCAAACAGATTAAACCAGCTTGTTCGACAAAACAACACAAATCTTTATTGTCACTAGATACAAACTTCAACTCGTTTTCACAACTGTCAACACAAATTCCTTAGTTTGACGTTTCAGTTTAACGCGCTCACGCTTTCGACTAAAAAAACTCCCCGTCCTCTTGACATCACGAGTATTTATATATTTTTCAAGCTTCTGGAATATTCGGGAGCCTCTTTTTGGATTCCGGAATATAATGGAACGATTCTATGACTTAAACGAAAATTCTAGATTAGAAACGTCAACCTAAAGATTTTACAAATGTTAATTTATAAACAATAAGAAATGAATTAACAAAACAGGCAGATTCACTAGAAAGGTAGGTGAGCTTCCGTAACAGTATAGAATAGATATGAATTTTGGATTTTCTCTTTAATTTTGAAAAGTCGGTCGGAAAGAAATTTCGAAGTGTCTCTTTAAATTTACGTTTCCTAATTACTTTATCTGTAGTATTGATGAAGTTTTGTCAATAATATTGTACCTACAATATCCTTTTTAGCTCTATTGAAAAACTGATATTCAACATGTTGACTATTTTGTGATAATAGGGAATATGTGTGAAAATAATATTCTTGGTGAAGCACTAGCCTTCAAAGAGGAACCCCTGATTCTAGATAATGCCACATATAAATGGTTACAGACAATACACAATATGGACATATATGTAAAATAAGAATAATAAGTAATGCACCTGTAGACTTTATAGTGAAAAACAAATATTAATTATACTCTCAAGCAGTCGAGTCAATTTTCGAGTTCCAGGGTAAATTTTAAATGGCGCAAATTATAGGACGACTTTGTCGAATTAAAAATAGATTAAAAACTTATTTAGTGCATTTAGAAATATAAAGGGTGAACATAATAAGCTTACAAGTTGTACTGTTGGAACTTTAATTAGTGGCACTTACAGTCATCAGCGATCCAGGAACAGCGGTCGGTCATAAAGCATTCAATATAAAAATAAACACAATTACGGCCAAGTATAAATTAAATATATTTAAATAACAGGAATATCAAAATAATTTATTTCTATACATAAAATCCTATTTATAATAGTTTCGGGCAAGGGGAAGAACAGTATCACGAGTTTCAGGGTGAGCCAAATTATATTCGATAGACCTCAATATCGCTGCGGGGATTGGTGGAGGTGTTGGCAACACATTTCCGGAAGGCTGAAATCCATTTTGATCAGCTGTATAGGATATCTGTACTGGTACTCCTTCAGGGGACGTGTATTGGAAAGAACCACTAGCACCAGTACCAGCTTCTGGACCAGCACCCACTAAACCACCTGTTTCTTGAGCAGATATTCCATTTTCTGTGTCATATCTGTAAGGAAAATATAGCTTTAAACGTCACAGTACTTTTGTAGATTGCTTTGTTATGATCAGTGGTCCATATATTTGTGCTAAAATCTAAATGTACAAAAAAAAATTTAATTAAATTAAAGAATTGATAAATTATCTAAAATTAACTGATTTAACATATTATATAAAAACAAATTATTTAAAGACTATAAACTTAGTAAAGCGTTATTAAGATTAAATTTAAATAAATTTGCATTACTTAAGAGACCATTTACTAGTTAAGGAGAACTACAATTATCAATTTTAACTTTTACTTTTTTTCAAATTTTTATTCAAACATTTAGCAATAAAATAATAAAGTCAGATATGTTTTATATGTCAAGAGAGTTGAACAGTATAGTATAGTATATTTTCTCTTAACATCAAACGTCCATTGCCTAAATTTTAACAAAATTCCTGACAGTGTGTCGGATCGTCCATCGGATCATCCTCCATCGTCGACTATACTTTTATCAAAGTATAATTATTATTTGTGTTAGGTATACCACGCTCCTTATATAAAAACAAGTAGGTACAATATGGTACAAATAGAAGTTTTTGGGATAAAAAACGGTAAAAGCGTATTTTATATTAGCAGTTACTCACCCGTAACTGTCATTAACTGTGTGTATTTTTGACGATATACTTTTGACTGATTTAATTAGTTGATGACAATAGTCATTTATGCAACACATCCTGAAAACTTGGTAACAATCACTATAAAGAAAAATATATCTGTAAGAGAATTAATGTGTATAAGTACTGATAATTTGGGACAAATATTATATTGGATTAGTCAGAAGTAATCCTCCAGTACTGGCAAGAACTACCAGGATTAGTTCATTCGCAGGCGTTCATAATAAACTCTTCAAAAACAAGAACAAAAAAAGTTTTAGAGTTAAGCAGGTTGCACCTACGAACTTTAGTTGGCCCTAAATACTGGTCACTGCCGTTTAAAATATCATCTGTACAAATTCGGCCTAGCAGAAGTTGCTGAGTGCCTCTTATGCTTAGAAAATGATGAAACGGCAGAACACATATTACGCACCTGCCCCGCTGGGGAAAGGATCAGATACTTATTATTTGCCAAAGGACAACTTCTGCCAGAGGATCTGGACCTGTTAGGTGAAATATAAGTAACTGTGAGCCACAATAGACCACATGGTTGCAGTAGATTGTCTGGTTTTCAGTGCACTCACTTTTGAACCTAACCTATAACCTAACCTAGTCAGAGGTAGCGCACGGGGCAAATAACTCGGAAACTGCTAGAGATACGGAAATAGAATTTGGTATACATGGGTACAAATAGCGCCCTATCCAATAAAAGTATTGGCAATGTTGCCAAGTTTACCGTTTTTGCAAAAAAAAATTCCAATTTAATTTTAAATGGAACACCCTGTATATTTTTACATATTTGGATAGGACGTTCTTTTGCAAGCACATTGGTGCAGGATTTGTAAATAATTTTTAATACATTCGTTTGTTTTATTGTTATATAACAATATAACATACATAACTGATTTTTATAATTTACGTTTGTTTGTAAAATTTGAGTTTAGCAATTTAGTGTTATTTCAAAAATGGCAAAATTAAATGAAACCGAAAGAATTGAAATATTAATGATGGTTGGATATGGAGATATCGATATTGTATTTATTATTTAAATAGAGATTATTTTCAAATTCAACAAATTATTTGCAGCATTTGAAAAAAAAATATTTACATACCCTACACCAATGTTTTCATAAAGGAACGCTCTATCCAAATATGTAAAAATATACAGCGAAAGCACAGTACAGAAAACGGTAAACTTGGCAACATTGCCAATAGTTATATTGGGTCGGGCGTTATTTTTACACTATATATACCAAATTCTGTTTTCGTATCTCTATAATAGTTTGCGAGTTATTTGACCTGTGCGCTACTTCTAACTAACCTTGTATAAAGAAATTGTAACAATAAAATATTGTTTCTCCACGTTATTCAAAACAATAGCTTTTTGTTTATATTGTTGCATTTGATCCAATCAAAAATACCAATTTTGATTGTTAGGATGTTTGTGATTGTCACCTTGTTTACATAGATAAAGTACCTAATATAGGCGTAGTGTTAGAGTTTGCAATAGAGATTAATGATTTACAATTTTTTTGATAGTTTCTATTTGGTTTTCCTTATATTAGAGAAATAGGAAATATTTACATATTTTCTGTAAATTATTTAGTACAGCAAAGTTTTCTCTTTCGGCGAAAGAAAAATTCGACTATTAAATACTAGAATATTATTTAATAATTTTAGTATACAATGAAATAAGTAATGCTTAAGGTTTAGGTCAACACATTTAAAATCATGTCCTATATTTTCTGTGATTATTCCCACATTATAAATTTATAAAACAACAAACAATTTATAGCATTTTATGCTAAGCTTTATTACTTGCAATCTGGGTTTCAATTTTGGGATACAGTTATCAAGATGAGATACAGATCAAGTTATTTTAGTTATTACAAATATTGGCACAAGTTCTTGCCAAAATATTGATAGTATCGATAGTATCTGGACCCAAAGTCAAAAAATTAAAGGTTTTAAATTAAAATTTAAGTTGTTAAAATTTATGTTCCTCTTCAGGCTTCACCTAATTAAGTGTTTATAATACTCTTTAAGGGTAGAAAAAGGTTCCAATGAATATGAAAATAGATTGTTCCTTTTCTAAGATGTATAGGTTATTGAACGTTTGTATAAAATTAAAGGTTGCCTGCAAACTGAAAATGTTCAATATGTTCAGACTCTTTTCTGTGATTACTATTAACATTCTATCAGGTATAGCAATATACTCGTATCTATTTTCTTAATAGTACAAACTGTTGCTCTTGAAATTCGCAATTGCCATATAACTTCCAAAAAATATTTTAATGTGTATTTTTACTTTTCTTAATTATTGTTACACCTTAAAATATACCCGCCTATGGCGTTCGGCGCTGTGACAGGAAATTTTATGAAAATTAAGTATTTTTTTCTTTTGGTAAACAAACATTTTACATGTAGGTAACACGTAGAATATTGTTAATAATGCCGACAAACGAGTTTTGTATTATTTTTGATTTTATGTCCCACTTGTAAAAACAAGTTTTAAAAATAATAAAAGAAACTTGTTTGCCGAGATGTAACCGACTAGTTTTCTAATCTTATTGTTTAAAAAACAATAAGAAAATAAGCAAATTTTAAAAAATTGATTCCCTATGAAAAATACTGATGAAAACCTTACTAAATAAGAAACCACCAAGGAACAATATTTTTGAATCTTGCATTAATATATCTGCTTACCACACTTCTTATTATAAGATACCGCATAATAGAAGTAATAATTTGAAACATCTTTGAAATGACTTAAACGACTTTGAATCATTCCCTGATTGATCCCATTAATAACTAAATTGATGAGAAATCGTGAGTTCAGTATATTTTATATTTTCACTTAGAAAATAAAATTTCACCATATAAATAATACTATTTTCTAAAATGGATCCTCTTCTATTATCTAAAATACTGAGTGAAAAAATTACAATATAAAGTCTAAAAACATTTTGAATAGGTACTTCGATACCTACTGGATACCACTGAATATTTTAGAAAGCGTATCTTTTGCGAATCAGTTGCAAAAACTTTTGAAGCACATATGTATTTTTATTATCAAATAAGATACTTACGAATATTGATACTGGCTACCATCAGGAGCAATATTATTTTCTAAGCGAACAATAGCAATTTGTCTTCCTAAGGTTTGAGGTCTGTATACAGGTGCGGGCAGTGGGTTGTATGTTGGTGTTGGCAACGACGCGTATGATAGTACTGGTGGTCTAGTTACATACTGACGTCCCAATCGGGGGTATACAGCGGCAGAAACCGCTGCCGCTAAAGCGGAAAGTAATACCTGTAAATTAATTACGGTTATTGTTTACTCCAATAAGATTTCAAATGGATCTGAAAACGTGACTTCACAGCCATAGGTTATTTAGCTACCGTTTACTTACTTGGAATATGCAAAAATTTCAACCTCACGTTTACATCAAATTCTTGGTATTAAGTTTGAAAACTATGATTTAGCACTTTTACTACACAGTAATGTAAACAAAATCAGAGGTATGTACTAAACAAAATTATTATTCGTTAGTGGAGGTACTCAAAACTTCTAATTTATTCGATGTCATATAACCAGCCCGAAATTATTCATGTCCAGTAATTTTGCATAAATTAGTTGGCAAAAAATGAACAACTAATTTTTATGCCTCTACTTTGACTTGAATTTCTGTACAAAAAAAGTTGAGTACAAGACAACCAAAAGAAATAGAATCTGTGAAATTCAAGTAGTAAAACCATTCGCTTTGTCATGAAATGTCGTTAATAAAATTTTATGGGTACTTATTTATAAGTAAGTATGTCAATTAATTATAAATCTAAGATTCAATGTTAATATTTCAGGCACTTATGGTATGTAACTTCTTTATTGAAAAGGGCAAAGGGAATATGTCATTTAGGTTATTTTCACAAACTCCTGATAATTCTATTTAGCTCCCAAAAATGTTTTTAGTCATGAAGACAATAGGTAGACTTCATTCACGTTAAGTTTAAAGTGACGTCATTTTCAGTAATTAATTGTTTCAATATTCGATAAACAAATGACTAATAAATTAACATAGCATTTGCCACTTACAAAGAGTTTTATATTATTTGGCAACCCTTCCCTGCGTTGTCAAGTTTTTATTTATTTATATAAACTTAACTTATAACTTAAAACTTAAAAACGTTACTTTAAACTTAACGTGAATGAACTTTAGTATCAAAATTGAGCATATTTTTCTGAATTTCAATGATATTCCATCCATCTATTTAATTATGTTTAAAATTCTCAAAAAAAAAATTATAATAATAATAATAATAATAAGAAAAGTCGGAACTTGAACCCCAGTTGATGTTTCACCCATTACAAATAATGTAGTTGTGGATTTTTGGTTAATTCTTTCACTTTATTGAAATGTTATAGGGTCATATTAGCCAAATTATAACAAAAAACAAATCTCCTTTTTATATTTTTCCTGACCATAATAAAATTATTTTAACTATTTTATTTTATTTGATTATAACTCTATTTTTTCACAAATCAGAATGGTCCAAACTAGAGTTGCATCAAAGTGTAGATTCTGAATAAGCACCAATCGTTCTGATACTGTTCTTAAGTATTACTTGTATTATTGTATTATTGTATTGTTTTGCATTGTTATTACAGAATTACTTGGACAATTTTCATTACTAGGTACTAAATAATTCACGAGTATTTTTATTTTGAATAAGTTAAAAGTTTTCAGAGTCTACTATGTTTAACTCTGAATATTCTTTAATTCTCAATATTCTTTTTAACTACCTTAATTAATATAGGATAATTTCAAATAACAATAATTTAATAATTATATTACTGATGCTACAGAACATTATTAATATAATTATTTGTTAATCGTAGACAATATCAATCTTCTTACCAATTTAAATATACTGATTTATTTGGATGAGTTGAGTATCTATGTGAGACTGATTCTCAGAGACAATTCAGGTAAATTTATATATAACTATTTGAGTGAAAAAATGGATACATTTTATAATATAATAAGAAGGTTGCACGCCCACTTATAGAATATTAAAACGAGTTACTACATTTTAGAGTGATCAAATTCCATACATTAAAAAGTCAACTCTGCGGAAACTAGCGAAGATTTATGATGAGTATATGTCATAAATAGTAAAATAATTTATCACTTCTATACTTTTCTTTAATTCATTGAAGACAGCAGCAATTTGTCTATACAATTTTTATTTACAGCCTAGTCGTAGAGTACTACTATTTTATTAAAATATTATTTTATTAGTATATTATTATTATATCAATAAAACTGATTTGTCATGTAGTCACAATTTTGTACTAATTTAATTGTAATAGGTATTATTATTTATTTTTAATTATTTTATTATACAGGGTCTTTCATGCAACCGGTTCATTAGACGTTTGGAAAATTAGGGTTAAAGTTTCCTTCCGAATATTTAGCATTTAGATTATCACCTCCTATACACTTTTTAACTAAAATGGTTTCTAAAATCAGTTATCAACTTCATTTTTTTTACAGAATGATACACTTGTCATTGAATTTTTATATTCTAGTTTATAAAAGGAATTTCAGGATTTCTTATACCTACCATAACCATTTCCAAGATATTCCAGAAAAGGTGAAAAATTTCAATTTCCTCAATGGGCAAGTCGTCTAGCGACTTTGCGTTCACAAGGTAAGTCAAACAAAAGTTTCATCCTCGATTATCTGTCAAAGGGGGGAATATTTTTATAGTATTAATATTTATACAGGGGTCCCAAAAATAAGGAGCGGTTTACCACAAAGTTATAGAGCACCCTGTGTATGTATGCATATTTGAATAGAACGTCCTCTCACGAATGCATTAGTATAGGGTTTGATGGATTTAGCTTCAATAGTGAGGGAGATATTCATAAAAAAGTGTTTCATAAGAATAATAAGTTATGAAAATTGGGATTCGTTGCTACTTACTTTTATGGTAACCATTATACCTTACTTATTATAACCATATATGCCTTTAGAGCTCTATCTATCAAACTCTATATCAATGTATTCGTTAGAGGCATTTCTATCCAAGTCTGTAAAAATACATAGGGTGTTCTATTTAAAAAATATAAGTTGTGGTAAACCTCTCCTTTTTGAAATTAAAGTTATTTTAATTTTAAAATCAGTTAATTGACATACATTTCTTGTAATTTTTAACAATTTTTAGACGTTAAACCTTCTGTCACACATGTGCCTGAAGACGCCGGAAACAGAAATACGTACCGTACATTAGTCTAATCAAGAATGCTACAATTTCAGATTTGTCAATAAAAAATAATTTTTTTCATTAAAATTCAACACAAAACGTATGTGATGTAATGTAGATCCTTGTTTAAATTTTCATTATTTGAAAGATGTAGATAACAATATTAAAAAGAATGTATTAAAGACAATAATTTGAGAATATATCAAGATACGCCGTTGTAATTCAATGTTGCGGGGTGCGTACTGCACGCAAATTAGTTTTTCTCGATGGATCTTATAAATAATAAGATTATTCCTTTGCGGACCTAGGTTATTATAGGTAAAGAAGAAAATGAAAAATTTATTGAACCATAATATTTGATAATTTCATTAATAGTTAATCTCTTAGTTAACTTTTTGGCTTAATTCCTATATAAAGAAAGATATAAATGTCAATACTATAAAATATGTACCCCTTCAAATAAAAATCAATCTGTTTGTGGATTTTCTATGGAAACCAATACTTTGACAGATAATCTAGGATAAAACTTTTCGTTGACTACCCTGTATAATCAATATAAAGGCTCAACAACGTTGTCCATGGTTAGTACTTCTCTGGCTGGAGTTTTAGTGGTCTTTATGTTGATGAATACACAGAATTTACTCAAACTTAGTCGAGCTTTGTATACATGAACTCCCTTATCTGTGAGATGATATGCAAGTAAAAAATATCTACCACTATACAAAAGTGGGGTTCGGTAAAATTTCCAGTTTGGGACTCGTCTACTGACCCTTAGGATTGGCCTTAGTCGTAGAAATAGGCAGACGTTAAATAACAAATAAAAAAAAAAGTTGATTTGGGCAAACATACGTTATTTTCAAAATATCATTCTTTTAGCTTTGGGCTTTCCAAAAAGCGTATTAGTAGCTAATTTTAAAAAAATAATATTTATCTCGGAAACTACTTCCTCTTGATCCTCATAACTCGGTGTCAGGGCATTCAACAAGCTGCTTTTAATCTATTTATTAAAATATACAGGGTATTGCGATTAAAACACATTTGTTTAGTCCCTGATTTTCTAACTTAGTCTGTATCTTCCTCAATAATTTGGACAAGTGCCTGCCACTTGCCACAACAATAGCTAATATTAAAATTTGCACAAAATCATTAATAATCCTCCATCCCGCACGCGTGTGCCCACCCAGTATAAACGTAAGCACTTTTTAATTATTTGGTAGGCATGTTTCATTGTATAACTTTCATTTTAAATGGGATTGTCACAGATAATTAATTAAAATGTGAACTAAAGGTTATCACCATTTTTATTTGTTACGTAAAATATATATTAACATATAAATGTTGATGAAGCTCTTCATTCAAATAGAATTTATAAGCAAATTATGAAATATACAGGTTTGTTGAATTGCTCCCATCCCCTGGCAATGGCTTTAAATTGAAGTAAATTTATAATGTTTAAGGAGAAGGACTTAAAAGAATGGTTGTCATTATTTTTCCCTAACTTATTATTTACATCTTGTTAAAGTTAATCCATTAAATATACAATTTTAACTACAAAAATTACAAGATTGTGATTCAGAGGTTAGATACCTGTTTGACCTTTAACAAGGAAACGGAGAAACATACTAAGAGCACAGCCTACGTAAGCTGTGCTAAGAGTAGACCCTTTTTCTTGTTTGGTTCTTTTCTAAATTGATATAAATTACTAATTTATATAAACTACTATTATATATAATAGTAGTTGTAGTAGATAATAGTAATTATAATTATGGATAAACACGCAGAGAACTTTAATCCAAGAGAAAATAATAGTAATATCAAAGTATTGGATTGAAATTTATATTAGCTCTAAGTTCAATTAGGTAATTCAGTTAATATACTTCCGATTGCCATAGCAAAAGAATGTCTCGTACAGTATTATATAGTGTATCTATAAACTTATCTCTTATGGCAAACTTTTTTGGGTATACCCATCAAGTAATAGCCGTTTTCTTTTACACCTGATTTCTGAATCATGATTTCAATGGGCGAATTCAGGGAAACATAGCATTCCAGCGCTTCAGCGCTTTACCGCTTCACGTTCGCTGAATCGACATTTTAAACGCAAGCTTAAAGTGACATAATTTTCAGTAATTCATATTTTGTAATTAATATTATCCATAGATATTTTGTGCGTCAACCCATAAACGTAAACCTAAACTATATTAAATTTATCGCTTGATGGAACTATTCAGCGATCCAGCGGGAAAAATATAATGCTTTACCGCTTTAATAAAGCGCTGCTATTTGCATAAAGCGCTGAAGCGCTACGGTTCCCTGAATGCGCCCAATATCTCCAATGCTATTCGTGGATTTAAAAAATAAAGAAGCGTGATTGGGTCATATCAAATCATGACCTCGAAATCAGGTGCAAAAGTAAACAGCTGATATATCACTGTATTCGTAAAAAGCGTCACATTTAAATTTGTCAAAATAAACAGGATAATATTAAAAAAAAAATAAGTTGCATTCGTGCAGCTTTATTAAGGTACCCTGAAAAAAATTAAATATATCTGAAATATGGGTTTTTCTAAATAGGGCGTATAAGAGATAATGAATTTATGCATTACTTTATAGATACAGTGTGTATCATAGCTAAGTGAATGGCAAGCAATAGATTTCTAGTAGCGTGACTTACTTTAATAGATAGAAATAGACAATACATATTTTACTATAACACCTACTGTAATACTGTTTCATTGTTACTAAACACAATTTGAAATCCTATCAAATTCTGAATATGGCACCGTTTTTATTTTTTCTTAAAAGTGATAATATGTAAGTTAGGAACAATACAAGAAATTATCAGTACTAGGCAATGGATTGCACGATTATTGAAAACAAATCATGGTTGTAAAGACAAAAGTTATGCAAATAACTCATAATTTTAATATTATTTTATTTATTTCAATAAATATTTTGTTTCAATTGTACAATCCATGGTCTAGTACCAAAATTTACAAAATAAATATTCTGTAAACCTTGCTAGTACCGATCATTTCTTGTATTGTTCCTAACTTACATATTATCACTTTTAAGATAAAATAAAAATGGTGTCATATTCAGAATTTGATAGGATTTTAAATTATGAAATAAAATACAGGGTGTTCCCTTTAAAAAAATCACTGTACATGTCGCTGCTCTTTTGTGTTTCAATGAGAACGTTTTTAATCAGAGGGTTGAAAAGAGCACAAAAATCATTTAGAAGTACTTTTTGAAAAATTTCAATATCTTGACATTTACGAAGTTACTGAGTGTGTAATGCAAACTCGCCCACACTGTATAAATAATATCTTTATACGATTTACTTCTTTTTTTAAATAATACTCTCCATATCTTTACATATTGCGTGCATATACCGTTCCATATAATGAATACGATATAAAGGCTTATGAGTTTATCTTTAGTGCCTGATGAGGACAATATTTAACAAGTGGCCATTAAATATATGGTAATTGTTATAGGAAGAATAAACTAACTTATAATTAATACTTCAAAAATATAAATTTATTTACATCTAATAATAAATATACACGATGCACATCTCTAAGCAACTGAATTTGTATCTAATCTCCTACTTTACTTATAATAGTTTCTTGCAAGGGGAACATTGGGAGCCTGTTGTTCAGGATGGGCTGCATTGTAAGCAAGAGATCTTAAAATTGCTTCTGGTGTTGGTGGGGGAGTTGGTAGTACGTTTCCAGAAGGTTGGAATCCATTTTGGTCAGCAATATAGGATATCTGAACTGGTACTCCTTCGGGTGATGTATACTGGAAAGATCCAGTTGCACCAAGAGCCACATCAGGACCAGAACCTACGAGGCCGCCATTTTCTTGGGCAGATATCCCATTTTCCGTTTCATAGCTATAAATAAAAACAAATACAAAATATATAAAAATTACTCCTCCATTTTGTTTTTCAGATAGAATATACAGGGTGGCCCAATAGTGTGACAAAGTCCCATAGCTGCTTTATGGTTGCAGATACAATTACAATTTTTTGGGCCATCGTAAACCTCCTTGAGGCGCACATTTTAAAAATATTTTAACATGTACAGAGTGTTCAGATTTTCCGGGCCATATCAAACTTATGTTTTTTTTAAATGGAAAGTACTATTTTTTATTACATATTTGGATTCCGCTTGTCATTCTGATTCTAGTAATATATGGTTTTAAGGGTTTATACAGGGCCGTTCAGAAGATATGAGCATTTCTGTGTCGAAATCGCAATGACTCGGACGCCCTGTATATTGTGTAGGGAAGTAACTAGAGACCATTTCATGCTACCATAAACCAATTTATATGGTCTACTGTTATTCCCTTCACAGATATCTTCACAATGTAATTGTTTGTATACGGGGCATTGAGGAACGCGGAACCATCATTTTCTCAATTTTTTTAAATGGAACACCCTATATTTTATATCGTTTTCATAAAGCTGTATCAAAGACCTTTCATGTACGTTATTTCCTTGAAAAATAGACACTATACACAATTACATATTAAAAACAGTCAACTCTTTATAAAACGGAATCATAAGTATCTGAAGTTAAAGTGCCGCATGTTCCGCCTTTTGCATTGCATTCTTATTGAGCGTTACATTTAATACAAAATAGGCAGTTTTCCAAGTCGTCATTAAATTTTATTTCAAAATGACCACTAAAACTACGTACACATGTTAAAAATTATATTTTGAATCCTACAAAATATTATTGTTACTTTGAAAGTATGAAACAAATCTAATTTACTATGGCTATATTGATATTTTCCTGTAGGTATAAACTCAATTTCCAATGTAATTCCAATATAAAACCTCGTATAACTCAGAAATTTGAAGGTTTAGGTATATGAATTGTTTAATATAAGTGAAAGGTCTTTGATACAGCTTTATGAAAACGATATAAAATATAGGGTGTTCCATTTAAAAAAATTGGGAAAATGATGGTTCCGCGTTCTTCAATGCCCCGTATACAAATAATAACATTGTGAAGATATCTGTGAAGGGAATAACAGTAGACCATATAAATTGGTTTATGGTAGCATGAAATGGTCTCTAGTTACTTCCCTACACAATATACAGGGCGTCCGAGTCATTGCGATTTCGACACAGAAATGCTCATATCTTCTGAACGGCCCTGTATAAACCCTTAAAACCATATATTGCTAGAATCACAATGACAAGCGGAATCCAAATATGTAATAAAAAATAGTACTTTCCATTTAAAAAAACATAAGTTTGATATGGCCCGGAAAATTTGAACACTCTGTACATGTTAAAATATTTTTAAAATGTGCGCCTCAAGGAAGTTTACGATGGCCCAAAAAATTGTAATTGTATCTGCAACCATAAAGCAGCTATGGGACTTTGTCACACTATTGGGCCACCCTGTATGTCAGAAGATATAATAGAAATGACTTACGCATACTGATAAGCACTACTGTCAGGTGCGATGTCACTATCTAAACGGAGGATTGCGATGACTCTGCCTGCTTGGGCATTATATGTAGGAGAAGGTACTGGATTGTAAGTTGGCAATGGTGATGGTAATACCACTGGTCTATTTGGGTATAGGCGTGCCAAAGGCAATGGCGATGGCAATACTTGTGGTCTAGGAGGCAAACCCACTAAAGCAGCCGATGCTGCTGCTACCATCAAAGTAAGAATCAATACCTACAAATAAATATAACTAAATTAAATGTTAGGGGAAAGAGGATAGGGAAAATGTACTAAAATTTATATATTTTGTAATTCTGGAATATGAAGTAGTCGCTTAACCAAAAAATATTCGAAAAGCACTAACATCTAAAGATAAAAAGTATATCATAAGTAAAAAGTGAAAAAGACCAAGTTCATTTTAACAAAAAAGGAACCCTGCTGTAAGTAGTTTATTTTCGGTGTTTGGTGAGAGATATCTTTAGAAAAACTGTTGACCTGCCATCTTATCTATATAATGGTAGAAGATATAATATGGCGCAATTATCTTAATCGGTATTATCATAATTATATATCGGTAGTATCTTGATAATCATAAAGTATACACTCTTTCAAAATATTAGAGTGGAACAGAGATTTTAGTTAGTTATCTAAAATTATTCGACAAAGTTCCAGACCTCCTCACCAAATATAGTATTTCGCGAGCGATGGTCAAGATTTATAAAAATTTATCAAGATTTATCTTTTTTCACTACACAAATAATACACTACACCAAAAAATCTCGATTCTACTCGCTTTCCGTCTTGTTAATTCATTGCGTCAACGGACCAAACTTACTTCATACTGAATTACAAAATTATTTGAAAACAGTATGCGTTTTTCACTTTAAAAAAAAAATATCGGTACCTACGTACTTTAATTAACAAACGGAGAATGTAGCAAAGATGTACTTTAATTTTAAATTTTATTTGGAAAATTTCAGAATTTTAAACATTCATGTGCATCAGAATTCTTTTGTTTATGAAATATGACTCAATATGCAAAATTTATAAAAATGTACTGGCACTTCCTGGAGGTAACTAAAAATTAAATAAATGTCTTAATAATTTACTTAAACGTTAATTTTATTTGATAGGTTTTAACCATAATTCAATTATTATTTTATAATTCCTCACCAGTCTCGTCATATTGCCTAATTTAGATGAATAACTAATGCAGACTGAAGTTTTGAAATATTCTGATATATTTATATAAAACGATAAAGCTTATAAAAAATTGGTCATCTTTCAAATATCATTTAATGAGAAGGTTAACGATGAGTATAATGAAAACAAAAAACTAGTTTATTATTTATATTTTTTTTAACATTAAAGGTAAAAGATTTCATAATAATTAAAAGTCACAGGATGAGACACATGTAAAAAGATACATCACTCGACATGCATTAATTAGTCAAATAAGTTCAAATAAAGGATCTTGGGACAGATACCAACATTTTTCGACGTCATAATAAATCATTTTTCAGGATTCAGAACATACTGCATTATATACATAATATTTCTACTAATTTAAAACTCATATACAAGATGTGTTACCGAGTTAATAACATATACTATATAGTTCATTTTTATTTTCTTTTGAGATTATACGACCTGTAAAATAATAAATAACTGAAAATCAGAAGTATTCAAAATAAATATTGAAAGTATAGTATCAAGACAAACTTCTAAAGTTTGCACCAATAAACTATTGTATAATGTAGTGTAATAAAAATATCACTGACGTAGTTTTTCACATAACACCAAAACACTATACTGCACTTGAGACGCGTTTCGCCAATCACGTTGGCATCATCTGGAGATAATCAGGTTTAATCATCTTCAGATGGTGCCAACTTGTTTGGCGAAACGCGCTTCGATTCCAGTATGGTGTTTTGGTGTTATGTGGAAAACTACGTTAGTGATATCTTCAACCAAAGGTACCAGCCCCCTTTCAAGATAAATATAAATATATTGTGACGAATTAACTGAATTTTATCAGTGGTTTTTTAGTTTGATATAATTCTATAATATTACAAATTATGTCTAAACAAATTATAGTAAAATTTAAAAGAAATTAAACACATTTAACACATTCAATTTTACTATAATTTGTTTGTTTATACAGATACATACAATATTATGGAATTATATCAAACTAAAAAACCACTGACAAGCTTTAGTTAATTCATATATTTATTTTTATTACATATTATACAGTGGTTTTTTTGGGGTAAACTTTAGAAGTTTACAGGTAATGTAATCTCAAAAGAAAATAAAATGATTCGTGGAAATCGATAAAATAAGACTGGTTACTATCGGTTTGATATCATTGCTTTTAACTGAAATAGCTTTTTTTATTTTAGTTGTATGGGTCTCTATAGTAAGGGAGGTACAATTAAACCAATACCCTATAATAATATTTCAAATTTTGACAAATGTCAATATGTCAAAATTTTACATATTATTTGAATTACATTGCTCTAATGATTAGTCTTACGAACAACGAACACTACTTGTTAAGTGGAGAGGACTATGGAGAATTTTGCACTACATTTACGTTCCATAAATTTTAAAGGTTTTAAAGAAGACATGTTCATATATCTATGACTGGTGTAATATATATTTATTCATTCAATAAATATTTTCAACATTCAATACTCAACATTTACACTAAGTGCTATTTATATTAAAATTGTCTTTATCTTTGGTAGTATGTTCTAAGACCAGGAGGAGGAACAATGGGACCTTCCTGTTCAGGATGGGCAGCGTTGTATTCCAACGATCTTAAAATTGCTACTGGGATTGGTGGGGGAGTTGGCAGTACATTTCCAGAAGGCTGGAATCCATTTTGATCAGCTGTGTAGGATACCTGGACTGGTACACCTTCAGGAGACGTGTACTGGTAAGAACCACTGGCACCAGTACCAACATCAGGGCCAGCACCGACAAGACCACCAGATTCTTGGGCCGATATTCCATTTTCCGTGTCATAACTGTAACACACATATATTTTCATTTCATCTTTAATTAAACTACAAAATCTTAAACAATATCGTATTACTTAATAATTATTACTAGAAACGGCTATTATTCGCTCCAACAGGAATTTACGTGTAGTGAATATTTTTCTATTCCTAATCTAAACCTTAAAATCTAAATATTTTATATTTTACGTGTGTTCCCCATATGCCGTTGGTTTATGTTGAATGTGAAAAATTTCCAGTGTTTTTAAAAATTGAACAACTAATCAATTGATAAATAGAGATTTTTTAATACATCTATAAGGCACCGCCTCCGAAAAGATAAACACGGATTGTTCAGATTTAGGGCCGGTCTTTCCACCTCCTTTTAAGTTCCTGATAACTATTTGGCAGATTAGAATGTGACATTTCAGTATTTCAGTTTTCACAGTCTAATCTGCCAAATAGTTATCAGGAACTTAAAAGGAGGTGGAAAGACCGGCCCTTAGGTAAGTTAATATGTTAATAGTCTATTTATTTTAGTACCTAAGTTTATTGAAGTAACATAATACCGACCTGTATTCTAATATCAATTTGTAAATAGTTACCTAGTTTAATAGTTTGGAATTTTCCGAAACTCTAATAATTATATTTGTTACACTTCCCAGTATAATTGTATTAACCTCATTTGTATTAAATTAGGGATAGGTAAAAACTTCAGGTCAAAACCATATAAAAGTAATTTATTTGAAGGAGATGCCGAAAACTACTCACGGGCAATGAGCCCCGACTGGCGCTGCACTACTCCGACATCTCCTTCAAATAAATAAGTAGGATTGTCTTAATAACAACAATAATGTTTTACACAAAAATAGTATACAAAAAATAACAGCAATAAATGATTTATGTCAGAGCAAATAAACAATGGAAAATGCAAAAGTGAACCTCCACGCAGCTTTTCTGTTACAAACTTTGAAAGAGAAATGTAAACATACAAATAAGCAAATTTCTAACTAAATTCAAAATTGAAAAACCGGAGTTAGAGAGAACACAGGTAAGTATTACAAATTACATTATTTTCAAGCATTTATCTGTTTATCATATTTACCAGTTATAGCTTTTTGTCTGAATGTCTAAATGCAGCGCACAATAATTACTATTCTACCGGAATTAAATATGAACTTTTTTATTCTGTTTAAAAAAAAATATTCTTTGTTTTAACACTCAGAATATCGTCCGGCAATATCGTATATTCTGGGAGCGAGAAAGACATATGCACGCTGCCCAATTGTTTTTAGCTCTTGGCACAATTGTTAATTATCTGTTTCTGGTTTGATGATCTTTAGGTGTTGACGATGTCTAGGTATTAATGTGGTCTTATTTTTGTACTGTTGTAGGACCACTTTCAAAAAATAAGTGTGTTTTAGGTCAAAAATATTTGCATCCTTATATAATTAATCAGTAGGATACCTGTAACCTTTTTACCAATAAAATTATCAAAAATAGTTTTTGAAACCCCCTAATTTTTCCAAATATATCTTAATGACACCACCCCAGGCCAAAATTCCGTAGGACAATTGTGAATCAACAAGAGCATGGTAGATAGTTTTTATGTATAGTAAATTAAGTATTTTTTTCACGTATCTACATTTATATGTAGTAGCATCCTTAACATCTTCACTGTTTCATTTACATGAACATCCCATCTTAAGCATGTATCAATATAAATACCAAGATACTTTATATTTCCGCAAATGTTAATTTTAACCACTTTCCCATTACTGTCAACATTTAGTTGAGAATAATCCAGCAACCCATTTTTATATAAGCTAAACAAGATGAACTTTGTTTTTTCATAGTTTATCGTTAAAAGATTACAATTATATACACACGAATGAAGCAAATATTTTTTTTTCAAAATCGCAGAAATTACCATAAAATGATAAGTAATATCATTTTATATATCATTTCATTTTATATATGTATATATTTTGAGTGAGGCAGGTGAAGAAGGCCCATCTGTTTTATCAGAGCTAGAAAGGCCGGTGGCTCTATTAGCTTTCGAGGATCCTTTGAACAGTCCTTTTGGTGATTTACTTGCTCCATCCCATCGACAAATGGTTGCCAGTGAAGTCAACGCTGCTATTATTAAAAATGGAGCACCATGAAACTACAGCACCAAAAATTTCCACCCTTTTGAAGCTGATATTATGGGCGCAAGAAAAACTTAACACGAAGAGTGTAAAACACCGCAAAACGACTGATCTTGCAACGGCAATGGTTGAAGACCCTAAATAATGTTATTTTTTTTTTTGCTAAGTCTATCTAAGTCTAGTGTGCTAAGTTTTGCGCTATCGTTCTGCGATCGATATGATAGACTATATTAGAAGAATGTTTAACACTCCAGGTACTAGGGAGAGGAAGTAATGTAGACGGCAAAAACCACACCCTTGATAAATATAAATGGAATTTTGGAAACACGTTTGCAAAACTTCTCTAAAGAAATAGGAATTATCTTTTTCCGTAAATATTTAGTAACTTTGGTACCAGTGCGAAAAGACGTTATGCGAAACCGTAATGAACTCTCTAACATCACTTGATGTCAAAAAATTCAACGGAAAGATCTCTTTAATTTTAAAGTACTAGAAGAAATGGGATTATTGTTGATATTATTTAATCTTTTAGAAAAATACTGAAGGAAGCATGGTTGCAAAGCGAAATTTACGTTTTCAACGACACTGAGAGTGTACTGAGGTTTCAAACGACGAAGAATTAAACAAGGTGAATCTCTATTAGCGAAAACTAGTTTTAATTTTATCAAAATACTTCCATATAAACGTTTTAGATCTTATTCCTCGTTGTTCAGAAGTTACAGTAATTTTAAAGTTTTTTAATTCATAAAAGATAAGGGCCATGATTTAATATCACAAAATTTAATAACAATTGTTTGTGGATAATCGGGTCGATGGCTCAGAGTTTAGTTTGTCAATCAATTAACCTGAGGTCGTGAGTTCGATTCTTCTTTCTGCCAGACAATTCTTAATTAAATTGTCTACATGTATATTAAGGCCTGTTCGCAGGGATGGGTTGGCAACCATCCTAGGCTGCGTGCCTAACATGGGAAAAACGTCATCTTAGTATTAATGCATCAGCTTGTGATCAGAATGAGGGGCAGAAAAATTATTACGGCAAAACTGTCTGTTACGACTTATTAAATTATATTTGTGCAAAATAAACTTAGAAAGACTTGCAAAGCAATGAATGGATTACTAATGAATAATATTCAGGCAGTATTTCTATGTATGGATTTTATAATGAAAATGCTCGTAAATCAACGAGAGAATATTGAATTAGATTTCCTTATAGACATAAACCGGCATATTCCATGTTCAGTATATCATTTAGAATACTTCCCATGACTGTTACTACCGCTCCTTCAAGAGTCATTAGACCGTATGTGGTAGACGTTTATCTCAACAAGAAAATATTATGAATACTGGCACTACTGGACTACTACTAGTGGCAGGTAAATAACCAGAAATCTTGAGTAATACAGTATTCCTTCCTATTTGTATGGCGAGTACTATCCCTTATCATCGACAGAGTACAACTCTCTGTGGTACAACCATTGGATCATTCCTCACCAGCTATTACAATTTGTCACTGGACAACACCAAGACGTCCAACATAATAATTTTATTTTCCAAACTCGAGGTCAGATCAATCCATTTTCCAGTTAAAGGATCAATTAGTTTTATAATGATCATGTTAGATTTTTGGACAATCCGCATGAGGTCAGAACGAGGTATTTCAGCACAGATTTAGTGTAAATTTTTGAGGAAGCTTATTTAACAATACATTACTGGCTATAAATATGTTTAATGGAAATTTAAAATGCAGATATGTATCATGAGTTTTTAGACAACACAATTTTTTGAGGATATTCCACTTAGGCAACATATTCTGTAATATCGGCTGGATAGGACTCCGCCTCGTCAAGAATTACTCAATGACTAACTATTTGACCACTAATTGACCACTAATTTCCCAAACAGATGGATCGGTAACGGAAGTCCGATACCATGGCCACCTGGGTCTTCCTACCTAAATCCTTGTGATTTTTATTAATTTATGGTGTTGCTTAAAGTAACTTGTTTATATCGTAGGAATAAGTAGCCGTTATCAATTAATACAGAGGATTCAAGATGCTGCCACTCATATTTTAAACAATATTAATTTATTAAGAGTGTTTTGGCTCGTCAATGCGAGTTTTGATTGTTGAGTTTTAAACTTGACTTTCTATGTCGTAAATATTAAAAACAATAAATATTTTTTATTAAAAAATTATGGTTTACTTATGGTAATTTTTACTTTTCAACCAAATAAGTATTATTTTTATAATTACAACTTCTGAACAAAGATAATTGGGATCTAGGTTTATATGAACTTTTTCATGAAATTAAATCGAATTTCCACAAGTTTATAAAGTATTTGATGAATCACGCGTATTGAAGTGGGAGTAAATAAATTATATAAATAATATAAATAACATAAATAATATTAATAATATAAAACAATATAAATAACATGCACTTACCCATACTGATAACTGCTACCATCTGGAGCAATGTCACTGTCTAAACGAAGAATTGCAGCATAACCTGAAGCCTGATTACGATAAGCAGGAGCAGGTACTGGGTTGTATACTGGTACTGGTGATGGTAATACTGCTGGTCTTGCTGGATAGCCACGATAGGGTGGTAATTGAGCAAGCACTGATGCAACTAAGGCTGAAGCGATTACCTACAACACTCAGCACATATTAATTATTATGTTCCACTAAGACCCGGTTTCAAAAAGCTGGTTACCGCTACTTAGTGTATGAAGCGGTATGATTCAATTTATATAAAAAACATTTTTCATTCTTCTGCTACAACTAGAATAACTAAAATTCTTACCAACTTAATCATATTGCTTGGCTGATTTGGTCAAATACTAGATGAATACTAATAATTTTTCAAAGTGTTCCAATATTTATACAAAACAGACTTTTACAAAAAATTATGCGCCTCGAAAGGTTACATATATCCATCATAAAGATATCGAAACTAGTTTTATAGTCCACATTTTGTCTAAATTAAAGGTAACTTGTGTTGTAATATAGAGCTGTCTGAAACTAATATATATCAAATAAAAAATATCAAAGCTTTCGTGTTACAAAAGCATAGTAATGATGGCAACTTTTTATATTGTTATAAATATCGAACTATATCAATATATAAATAAATTTTATGACAAATAATAGATTTCTAAAATGATTATTGTGATCATCTAAATCTTATTTTGACAAGATTTAAATAATGTTGAAAAGTTTATCAATATCATTGTAATGTACCTTTTTATACTATTTTCTGCATTTTAATTCAGAGAGATCTACATATATTTACATTTAAATCTATTAAAATATATTTTACTTTTAATATTGTCGTTAATAAGTCGTTATCAGGTTCGTGCATTTTGAAACCCAAAATGCATATAACAAATTCTCTATACATTGCAACTACTTTTAGATGCAAAAAATTGACAAGCCATGCGTGAAAGAACTCTGCTAGAGAATACCAATACTAAAGTGATAATAATAATTTTGTCTGTTTACAACAATAGAATAAACATAAATAGAGTGTAGTGTAAATAAACACAAAACCTGGGTACCGGGTCAATACAACATAACAGGAAATGAGGAGGCCGATGCACTGGCTAAAAGAGGCTCAAGTACACAGTTTACAGGGCCCGAACCAGTACTCGGGCTTCCGCCTAGGTATGTAACAAGGTCTATTGAAAACTGGATTAAGAAAAGATCAGAGGAAGAATGGTCGAACGGGACTGGGCTACGACAAGCCAGGCTCTTGGTCCTTGAAGGGTCTTGGTCCAATTCAACTCGATCAATACTTACGCTAAGTCGTAACAGAATAAGGATTGTCACGGGACTACTGACACGTCACGGACATCTCAACAAGCATCTTAACACTATCGGCCTTAGTGACATTAGAAGGTGCAGGTTTTGCGGACACGATGACGAGGACTCCATTCACGTCGTCTGTCGCTGTGCCTGCCTCATGGTCAAAAGACAAACATCTAGGTGCAGCATTTCTCTTGCCTCAGGACATTAGAGAGCTTCCCCTAGAACGGGTGTTGGCATAGCACGGGTGTTGGCATAGCACGGGTCTCTTCCAATAGCTTTCGACTAGCGGTAGGCACAATAGGTCGAAAGACCTAAATGCTGCGGGTAACCGCGCCGCCTTCCAACAACAACAACAACAACAAATAAATACAAAATACCTCCTTGAACCTCTCCCCTCCCACTGCAGTTTGCATATGAGAAAATACAATTAAATTCAATAAGTAATACCAAGTACACATTCATATTAGGTACATAGATACACCATGATTCTTGAACAGTATGCCGACCGGAACAGGTGGGACGGTAAATGGTGTGCCGTGTAGGCGTTGCAAATCTAAAGTAATAAACGGTTTGCAATGCAAAAATTGTTCAAATTACTTCCACACAAGTTGTGCAAAGCTGAGTGCAAAGTTGTATGAAGATAATACCTTTTTGTGTTGTGATAAGGAAAGTGTTAATAATGTGGGTATTGACTCCACATTTTACGATGCGCTACACGAAATGACGACTAAGGACCAAAGTGTGGATCCACGTACATTTTCCTACATACTTAGGCAGAAAGACATTTTAATAAATGAGCTTAATGAAAAAATACAGCTCTTAAATTCACAAATTGAGTTAATAAACAGCATGTCACCGAAATCGGGTACTATGCAAGGGCACGATAAAGCGACAAAAAGTGAATCAGATAAGGCGAAACAGTCATGTGTAAAAACGGAGAGTGAAGTAAAAACAACAAACATGAATGAAAACAATAATAATAGTGTTTGTATATCTAGGAAACAAATGTCAACTGATCTCATGAGAGTTCAAACACAGATTAAATGTAGTGACATAATAAATCTTGGCAATGAGGAACAACGGAAGAAAGTATCAAGTGTTGGTTCATCTGCAACTAAAAAAATGGATGGAGAGTGGCAAAATGTGGCGAGTAGAGGCCGTAGGAGGCACACAGTCATAAGAAAAAAGGTGGACTCTTCTATTAAAGGAGTACCAAAGATGACATCTTTACATGTATGCAGGTTGAAGGTTGGTACAAATATGGCAGACCTGAAAGATCTATTGATACCAAGTTTTCCGGAGGTAACATGCGAGGCAATTACACCAAGGAATCCAGAGTTTTATTCTTCTTTCAAGGTAAATATTTATGAGGAGCATTTTAGAGGGGCCATGAATCCAGATGTCTGGCCAGAGGGTGCATGTGTCAGTCGGTTTTTTCATCCACGGAAGAAAGTGAATGTAGTGCAGTGATATTTGATCCAAGCATTTTGTTGTTGAATGTCCAAAGTTTAAACACTGAGGCGATCTGTTTTTTGGAAGAACATATTTGTAGTTTTTATTCTGATGTGAAATTTTTGTGTTTGACAGAAACACACGCTAAAGTGGACAATATTGATTGTAAATATTTAAGAAATTATTCGTTGAAAAGTTCGTACTGCAGGAGTGTTAAGGAAAAAGGGGGGGTTGCAATTTATGCAAGGAATACTCTCTTTAATATAATTGAAATAGATTTAAAACATTTATGTATTGAAAAGCATTTTGAAATTTGTGGGGTTAAATTTAAAATGGACAACATAATAACTATTATTTTAACATGCTACAGATCTCCCAGTGGTGATATTACCATATTTTTTGACAAGATCTATGAGGTTCTAGATATGCTATTTAATCCTAACATTGATTTTATATTGAATGGGGATTTCAACTTGGACTCAATCACGGGTTCCAGAAATTATGACGATTTCTGTAAACTAAGTAATTTGTTGTCCAGTTTTGGTATGAAACCATTGGTAAGATGGCCAACTAGGGTTACTAATTATACTTGTACAATCATTGACCATATATTTGTCAACAATTTAGAAAATAATTTAGTATGTGTAGAAAATAATACTATCTCGGATCATAGAACTGTGTTACACGAGATCAATATGGGATTAGGAAGTGATAAAGCCCCAAAATCACAATGTAAAAGAAGCTTCAATAACATAGCAATGGACAGGTTTTCACAATCAATTATTGGTGAGAATTGGCATGTTATCTGTGGAATGCGGGACATAGATATCGCATTTGAATCCTTTTTTAATATATTCATATATCATTTTAATATAAACTTTCCTGTTCGCAAGTGTTTTAATAATAGTTTTGCGTATGATAAAGGGTGGGTAAATAATGAAGTCAAAAGGTCTAGCATAAAACTTAAGGAGTTACATATCTTAAAAATGACATATCCTGAGTTAACAGCCGTGTACAAATATGAGAAAAACCGACATAGGGTATTTATGCAATGTGTAAAAAAACAATATTACCAGAATAAAATTATGAATTCGAATAATGTGGTTAAGGCAGCGTGGAATACAGTAAAGGAAATTTCGGGAAAAATTAAACAACAAAAAAATATTTGCCTTAAGAATAACTTAGAAAAAATTGAAAATCCGATGATAGTGGCTACCATGTTCAGTGAGTTTTTTAAGAATGCGCCATTGGAAATAATTAATAGAATAACTCCAACGAATGGTAAACGGTTGCCCAGGATTACTAATACAAATTTTCCAAATTCTTTATTTTTAGAACTATTCACTTGCGAGGAACTCCTGGTTTTATTGAAGCGAAAATTAAAAAATAAGCATTCGGCCGGGCCCGATCAAATACCAGCATTTGTTATTAAAAAGGTAATCCATGCGATGTTGGAACCTGTGACTTACTTGATAAACTTATCTTTTAAAGCAGGCAAGTTTCCAGACGATTTGAAAATTAGTAAGATGGTACCAATTTACAAAAAAAATGACCCAGGCGATTTGGAAAATTACAGGCCTGTCACAGTGCCGTCCGGATTTGCAAAAATTTTTGAATATGCTTTTACCGAGCGACTTGTTAAATTTCTTGATAAGAACAATATTCTCATAGATAACCAACACGGGTTTCGCCTTAATAAATCAACTGGTACTGCTATTCATTCTTTTTATGAGAAGCTGTTGGAATACTTAGAAGCAGGAGAGTACCCTGTTGGTATCTTTTGCGATATAAGTAGGGCATTCGATTGTGTAAATCAATATAAATTATTAGATAAATTATACACCTATGGGATTCGTGGAGTACCTTTGAATTGGATTGCTTCATTTTTAGAGAATAGGTCGCAATATGTACATCTGAAATATTGGCATGAAGGTTGTGTAGGTGAGGTCAATTCTGAGCGAAATGTCATACATGTTGGGGTTCCACAGGGATCCATTTTAGGGCCTATATTGTTTTGAATATACACGAATGAATTGGGGCCATTACAACTAGATACTCATTTGGTTATGTATGCGGATGACCAGTCGTTACTTGCTTCGGATAAGTCAGACAGTAGGTTGCAGAGTAAATGTGACAGTTGTTTAGACATTTTAAATGACTGGTGTGCCTCACATAATCAGTACTTAAACATTGCTAAAACTAATTTCATAAGATTTCATAACTAGCAAAAACAATGTTCTAATGTAGAACTTAGAATAGGAACAAATATAGTGGCACAGAATAAAAGTGTCAAATTTCTGGGAATAGTGTTTGATGAATGTTTAAATTGGAAAACGCATTGTGGTCAGGTAATAAGTAAATTACACACTATTAATTACTTAATTAGAAGTATTAAATACATTCTCACTACTGAGCAATTATTGTTCTTTTATTACGGTCAGGTTGAGTCTAGGTTGAGATACGGGGTGTGTTTTTGGGGTAATTCCACTTGGTCATCAGATGTTTTTACTATTCAAAAAAGGATTGTGCGAAGTTTGTTGGGGTTACCAAGCATAACTTCTTGCAGGCAAGTTTTTAAACAACTTGGTGTTTTAACTTTGGCGTGTGTTTTTATTTTGGAGTTGTGTGTTTATGTATATGTCAATAGACAACGGTTTAACACGAATCAAAATGTCCATAAGAGGGATACCAGACAAAATGAGGATTTTCATATACCATTTTATAAGTATAATGTAACCATTAATTCTCCTACATGTTTAGGCTTAAGGGTGTACAATCATTTACCTCATGAGATAAAATTAGCGAGAAATTTTATATTATTTAAGCGACAATTAAAGCTATATTTGTTGGATAAATGTTTTTATACTTTGAATGAATTTTTTGTAAACTAGTTATTAAGTACTGAGTATTCCTATACAATTGGATGCCTAAAGGAAACAAAATCCTTTTTAGCTGATAATGGTTTTTATGGTGTTGATGAGTTTTTAAACTTGTAAATAATATAAAAAAGTGACGTACCTATTTAATTTTAAGTCTATGTTTTTTTTACATCTCTGTGTAACTTGTTTTTATGTTAATTTATTTTTTAATTAATACTCAGTTTTATGTGTATGCGTATATAAATGTTTCGTAATGTTAATGTGCCTATAAACTTATTACCTTTACTACTTGTTGACGTTCACATCAATTATTGTAAAATTGCTCAGTGACTAATAAATTACTTTACTTTACTTTACTTTATAACATAATTTATTACTTTGAAAACCATATTATATTGTTATTTTGGGAATAAGTTATGTTTCTCAAGATGTAGCAAGTCTTTTTTCTACAATCTGTCTACAATGGTCAGCGAAGTTGTTTTATAATTTTCTTCCTCGTATTTATTCACACTTTTGTAAATTTGCAGAATTACAAATATTTAAAATGCAGATAAACAATAAAATGTTTGAATACCGTTATAAACTGTATTAGTTAAAAGATCTGCTATAAATCTCGAAACTGATTTGATTACCTCTGTCTTAAGCCATCGATACCCACGATTGGTAAATCGATACCTACCTCTTATCGACAATGGACTGATTATTTTGCTAGAACCTGTAGGAGACTCCAACTGCTGGATCCAGGATGAGAGTAAGATCTTCTTATGTTTCAGGTTCCACCCGGAACAAGCGTAGAGCGCTACGAAGCAACTAAAAAACGACCCCCAGACCTCCCCTCGAAGCCGCGACCACCTACAGCAGTTGGCTCCTTTAGAGGTGCATCTCCGGCTACACAGCCACTCCTGACCTACCCCAAACCACCACCCAGAACGAGAGATGTACTTGCCGCCGTCGCCCGAGACAGACTACCCCCGGCGAGTTAGACATGCAGGCGAAGAAAGAAGACAAGCCAGAAGAGCACCAGAAGATCCTACCCAGCTTGCAGGATAAAACCGGGACAGGAGGAGACCCCACAAATCGCCCACACCTATCACTTTTTGTGATCGGGGTTGGTGAAGGATGGGGTCCACCTCCACGAGGCAGTCCAGGCCTACAGCCATGGGGAGGGTAAAGAGCGATAATCCCACTCGGCCCCAAACCATTCCAGGTCATGACCACCGGTCAATGGATATTGGCCTGTAGGAATTAAAAATATACAATTTAAGTTTATATTTTTTTGTAAAGTAGTAGTTAGTGTTTTCCTAATTTTACTTGCCAAATTGTGGCCCATGTTAGCGTTAGTATTATTGAACATTTACTATTTTCTTTGTATACTATTAGTTTTACGAGTATCACTTTTTACTGAATTGATATTGATAGGTTCATTGTTATTAATATTATTATGTTATATAATTTATGATATTCCATAGGTTCTTTAAATCTATTTCATTGTCTAAAATATTTCTATTTTTTTCTTACAATTTCATTTATTTACAATGACAATAATTGTTTCATATGCCTTTTATAATTATTTCTTAAAGAATGATTTTGAGGATCCTCTTAGGACAGATGCGAGTAGTACGGGACTACTCCTTTTACCTGTTTTAAGAAGGATCAAACATTATAGATTGTTGAGTAACGTCCGGGGTCTGATTTTATTTCCACAGGAAGACCAGGAGGAGGAACAATGGGACCTTCCTGTTCAGGATGGGCAGCGTTGTATTCCAGCGATCTTAAAATTGCTGCTGGGATTGGTGGTGGAGTTGGCAGTACATTTCCAGAAGGTTGGAATCCATTTTGATCAGCTGTGTAGGATATCTGGACTGGTACACCTTCAGGAGACGTGTACTGGTCATAAACAATCTTTAATATATGACAGGTAGGCAGAAAATTATTTATATAATTTATATAACTATAAAAAATATATTCAGACAATGGGTCATAAATGGGAAACTCTAAAATTTTATACATTGATAGTAAAACAACCCCTGAAACTAATTAGTTTTATTTCCTCATACAAATCTTTTCATGAGTAAATCAAAAATGTTTTAAACACCTTCTCACTCTAATAAAATTGACTATGCAGGAAGTACAATAATTGCATGCTTCCTATTGAGTATTTTTAGAGGTATTTGAAGTGCTATTTACAAAATTACCAATAACCATCACGTTTCCTAAGCATCTGTTCCAAAACAATGTGTACTAGTAAATCCATGAAAATAATTCTTGATTTCTATATTGTTTAATTTTTCATATTTTGTTTAATTTTCATATTAATTTTTTTTTATAAATATCAATTTGCATTTATATATTGTATAATTTACTATGGCTTTCACAAATAAGTCCCTAGTATATAAAAACACACGTTTCAACTAAGTTTGTTTCCTTATAAGGGTGTTAGGTAAATGATACATTTAACAGGGGTTCAGTTCCGTTCTGAAGTATTTTTGGATCTGCATATTTTTTGCCCTAATCTCTATGATGTAAAAGGATGCGTGCATTTGAAATTTCATCTCTTCTAGACCTCGGTAACGCGAACGGGAATGAGTCTGGCCGGAGCCTTCGCTTGACATTAGGAATTTTAGGGGATGTAGAAATAATTAAGGGATGGATGAGTAGGTCTTACGCCTAATTTGTGTGTCTGGGTGAGATTTGTCTGTTGTTGCAGCGTGTCTTCAAAGTTGGATATAAGTCTGTGGTGGATGAAAGGATAGGATAGAAAACTGGAGATGCATAGGTAAGGATAGGGCGTATGTAGAATTTGTATAAAAGTGTAGATTGTGCAGGAGGCCCATGTTTAATCACATCGCTAATTTGATGGAACCTCGAGCGTGCCTTAGTTTGTCACGGATACCTGTGTAGAGAAAGTCAGGCCCTTGTCGAGTATAAGGCCTAAGTCACACCCGCCTAGTTGGAGGCTGTGCCTAAGTCCTTCAATCTAATGGTACTAGAGATCGAGTTCTTGTTTACGCTTAGAATTTTTTGGGGGTTGGATTTTTTTTTTTTTTTGTAAAAATGGTGCACTGTGTTTTTTGGGGATTGACTAGGAGTCCCCAATCTCTGTAGTAGTCGATTGTGGCGTCCGTCTGTTTTTGTATTATTCTGTGAAGCAGGTTATTGTTGAGTGATGTTGTTATAATAGGCGTGCCGTCGGTATATGGCTCAAGGATTTTTGGTTGGTCGTCCCGATCTGGGATGTCCACGGTGTAGAGAGTGAATAATACAAGACCTAAGGAGGACCCCTGCGGGACTCCGGATAGGATAAGTACTGGAGGTGAACACTATCTTTCGACTACGACTCGGAAGGAGGGGTTAAATAAATAGGCTTGTA
This sequence comes from Pogonocherus hispidulus, assembly GCA_963924545.1. Lineage (NCBI taxonomy): Eukaryota > Metazoa > Arthropoda > Insecta > Coleoptera > Cerambycidae > Pogonocherus > Pogonocherus hispidulus. Next base: position 30,179,737 of record OZ004694.1, on the reverse strand, counting down.
TTATTTTAATAATACGCACAGAATATCCCGCTGATTAGAGTTGAAATAGTAGTCCGGGGTGCCAGACTTTGTCAAAGGCTTTATTGAGGCTAAAGGCTGTATTGACCTCGATTGTTATTGGTCGTGATTTTTTCGCAGACTCTGAGAAGTTGCTGGGTAGGGGAATGGTCTTTACAGAAGCCATACTGAAAGTCGCTGACGACGTTGCCGTAGTGTATGACCCCTAGCATAGTCTCCAGGATGAGGGAATCAAAAACTTTGGATAGGGATGAAAGAAGGTTTATCGCCCTGTAACTAGCCGGCTGATTCCCGGGCTTGTTGGATTTTTATGGGGGTGATTTTTGCGGTTTGGTAAAAATACACCCACTTTATTATATTTCATTCATTGCTTGTTTTTTATGTTCTTTGTTAATTGTGAGCACCAAATGCGCAAACTCTTTGGTGCAAAATTATGTGTCGGAGACTAAATTTTCCACCAAAACATGGGCTGAAAAAGTAGCGTACAACGAACGTATGCGAAATGCGAAAGTTTTCACTCAGGATTCAACTCATTATTCTGTCATAACCACCCGAATATTTTTTACTTAGTAATTGTTGTATTGGATTTTTAAAGTGATCCGTACATTATAATAAGAAATGTAGAGAAAACTTTAAAAAAGTTTATTCTGCAGACACAATTAAAAATGAAACCTTTCTTGAGTCGAATGTACCTAAACTAAACGATGGCATCATGGGAATTTATGCAATATTGAATATATGAAATTAGTGGGGGTGCGTTTTAAAATTCCTAATGAAATTTTTAAATAATTATTTATAATTAATAGACGAGTGAATCGTTTTTGATATAGTGTAAATTATAGATATTGCGTTTCATTTTGTAATTTACTAAAAAGCATTGTTCATAAAAACAGAACTACAAAACGATGAAATTTTTATTAATCTCGGCGTTCTCAATGAAACACATACCTGAGTATGCCGGTAATTTTATTTTGTCTTAAGTTGTCGAATAAGATTTTTCAAAAATAACATGCTACGACCGGTTCATTCAATAGTTAATAGATAATAGGCACAACATTTTACACAATTTTACGAAATTCAATGAATATTTACATAAAAACTATGTCCCTTCAGAGCAAATCGTTTAAATTACAAGAATTAAGGAAGAAAATTGAGTTTTATGTGAATTTTTCCTAAACAATGCGAAAAAGTCAATTAACAACAAAGAAGATTTCCTCCCTTGAACATAATTGCGTAATTATGCGGACTGTTTCATATAAGGCTATTAAGTTTACGTCGTGCAACATAAAAATCCCGAAATTTCAGTCGATAGTACGGTTTTTGATAAAATTGTTACAGTTTGTTTGGCCGATTGTATTGTCAGTGCGACATCTATGTTCCGGTTGACTAAGTTCACACTGAATACGTTTAATAAATCTTTTGATTGCTTCATCGACAAGAGAGTGCAATCGCACCCTTAAGTAATATTATTCTTATTGCTTATAAAATAAATAATACTAAATAATAATAATAATTTATGCCGCAACCTGGGCAAGGACTGTGATGCTACTCCAATAATCCAGGGGGTGCTAATCACAGGTTTATAAATAGGTTTATCATTTTTGGGACGCTACATCCAATCACCGTCCGCTTGTACGTTCAAATATAGTTACCGTTTTTCGTTTATGGGATTATTTATTGAAATAATTAGGTACCTATTCATCTCTTTAACGTTTTAGGACAGTGTAGTATTTTTCGAATTACTTCTGGCATTATTTTTGTAAATATATTTGCCACAGATTCTAATATCGATATTATAAATGTCATGCAGAGATTGCATAAAATATTATTCGATTCTCAGAGCTTAGCTGGTTAATCGAATAATAATTGAGAACGTTTCAAAAATTTATTCTGTATTTTTGACCTTACCTTTTGTCTACCAAATACTTATTAGCAATAGTTGGGAAATTATTGGTAATTTTGGTAATTTTTTCCAAATGGAAACTCTCTGTTTCTATAATTTTATCTTATTCAGAATTAAAGATAAAGCTAACTTTGCGTAAGGTTGTCTATTCCGGAAATTTTCAAAATATTGACAATTAATATGTCTGTCGCAAAAATTCTATGGCTTTTAAGTTCAGTTACTCGTAATTGGCCATGACGGCGTTAGAAAGTGCTGAATAAATGTTACTGTCACCTAATTGCTTAAAAATTATCAACAATTGGTTATCATTAAATTGCCAATATTTCGAAACCTACAAATTTTCAGGATAAACAACCTTACGCAAAGATAACCGTATTTTTAATGCTGACTTAGATACAATAACTATAAAAACAGGGAGTTTTCATTGACTTTTGACAATTTTTTTCAATTTCAATTTTATTCTTCTTTTTCGAGCACCCTGTATTATTGATTTTCAAAATATTTTACGAATTCTACGAAAGTAGGTCCATTTCTACATATAGAAACCAATTCTAATTAAATAAGTCACCCGTATATACAGTCAAAATTGGTAATTATTATACGACCTGCAAACGTCATGTTTACATAAAATTTTAAATATGCGAAAAAAAGTGCTGCTATCTTGAAAATATTTTAGACGAATTGCCGCCATTGACCTTGATATACTACCAAATTTTCAGATTTGTCTTAAATTAACTTTTTTATCTACCTACTGATCTAGTAACGCGACCTTTCTATTTGACAATATATTTAGATCACCAGACTATCATTAAATAACAGTCTATCTAATAAATTATGATAAATTCTGCTATATTTCTGCTAGCACTATATATTCAATGCTAAATTGTCAATGTCATTGAAACTGCTCTAAAAAGAATCTAAACTCTCCGCTTTGCTTGTAATACTCCGGACAAAACGTTGAATTGTAGTTAGATGATATGGTTGTTACATTTATAACTTCATTAACTTCTAATTATTTTTGAAGCTCTCCAAATGTGTATATATTCAATGATATTACCTTCGCAAAACTATAGACGTATTATTAGCTGTGAACTTAGGTAATTTACTTTAATAACCCATAGTATTTGTTACAGTTGTAACTTAATTTGCTTATAATAATAATATAACTAACAAACAATATGTAAATAATAAACTATAAAGACGAACATAGCATTTTTTTATCAAAGAAATTATATAATATGTAATAAAAATAAAATAGAACAAATAAATGTATATTTTCTAGCTATATTTGATTAGAGGGCATGTATGTTCTGGTACTGCTTATCTAATTGTAGATCATTGTTAGTACTCATCTAAAGTGTTAATACAGAATGTATCAAACAATGCCTAACTTAACTTATTTGTAGTGCGATTGAACATTTATGAATTGTAGGGTTGATACGGTAATATACACTGTGGCTATTAAGTTAAAAATATATTTAAGTTAAAAAAGTTTCCTCCGTTTGAAGATATCAGAATGTATTAGCGCGAATGAAACACACTATAAAATATTTTTAAATTTATTATCGTTATGTAATGTATCACCATTTACGTTCATTTACCATACCAAAAATCAAATGAACATTGAGTCTGAAAAAATTTACAAAGACCTCCGCGGGTCCCTGCATCTGTCAATTTTTTTTTTCAAAATAATTAATATCTCACACCTTGTAACTCCTAGCTATCGAGAATATAACATAAAGAAGCCCTAAAATTCAACGCAGAATACTAAAGATGCAAGAATATACAGGGTGTTTCATTTGAAACGAAGTTGGTGTCGTCTTCTGGTATAACCGAAAGCACTAGAAGGCTGTAAATATTTTAGTGGTGTTCGCCCCACCAACTTTGCCCCACCAAATTTAAACTTCCAATATCTTTCACTTCGAAAACTATCGATAGAACGTTCATTTTCACACATTAATAGAATAATCTGCACAAAATAGGCCAACTATAGGCCTATTGCAATTATAAGTAATTTTTCAAAAATTTTTGAGATAGTCATTCACAATTATTTATACTCTCATGTGGAGAGATATATCTGTGAGCATCAACATGGTTTCGTGAAGGGGCGGTCGACTACAACCAACCTCGTCAACAAAGTGCAGTATATATCTGAAGTGCTCGATAGAGGTAGTCAAGTAGACGTAATATACACCGATTTTTCTAAGGCTTTTGATCGGCTTAACCATGATCTCTTAATTAAGAAGCTGTATTTAACGGGTGTATCTGATTCTCTCTTGACTTTGTTTCGCTCTTATTTTACAAATAGATTCCAATTCGTTCAGTACCGGGGCTTTCAGTCAAGTAATTTTTCGCAATTGTCAGGTGTTCCACAGGGATCGATTCTGGGACCTTTATTTTTCATTATATTTATCAATGATTTGACTGATTTGTTCGATGTTAATTATTTAATGTATGCTGATGATCTTAAGTTATTTATTGAGATAAACACGGCATCTGATTACTCTAAATTACAGAACAACTTATCTGTATTAGATCGTTGGTGTGAAGATAATTACTTACCGTTGAACATCAGTAAATGTAATATCATGTCTTATAGTCGTCGGAAAAATGTTCAACGTCTTGATTACATTATACACAACACTATTTTAAATAGAGTCACGCAATTCAAAGATCTAGGTGTTACATTTTGTGATAATTTATCATTTGACACACATATTCAGTCAGTAACTGAATCTGCATTTAAAAGTCTGGGTTTTGTCTTGCGCAATTCTAAGGGTTTTCGAAATGTAGCCACATTTAATACGCTCTTTAATTGTTTTGTTCGCTGCAAGCTGGAATACGCCTCCATTGTTTGGAGTCCAATTTATGACATTCATATCACACAAGTAGAAAAGGTGCAGCGGAGATACTTAAAGACATTACATTTCATCAACTTTGGCACCTATCCGGTTCGTGGTATTCCGCAAGACATTTTGTTATCCACATTCAACTTAATTAGCTTACAACGTCGGCGCATTATGTACTCTCTAATCTTTTTGCATAAAATTATCAATAATTCTCTGAATGCACCTTCTCTGCTGTCTCGAATTTTATATCGTGTTCCTCGACTCAATTCTAGATCTAATTCAGTGCTGCAATTGCCAACACCCCGTACAAACATTCTCATAGCCTCCCCTCTTTATCAAATTACTGTTAACTATCAAATGTATGAAGATCGACTTGATATATTTTTTCATTCAACTGAATATATAAAAAATTTATTTGCATAGTCGTCTGAAGAAATCTTTGTATTTCTTATTTGTTGTTTTGTATTTTTACTTATGTTGTCTATATTATGATTTTATATTATGTATTTTTAATGTTGTTTTTCAAACCTTGTTCTGTAACTGGGATTCGTCCCGTTGGACATTGTACTCTAAAATAAATAAATAAATAAATAAATAAATAAATAAATAAATAAATAAATAAATAAATAAATAAATAAAATATTACAGGAATATTCAAATAAGTTTAATTTTTAATAAATAATATTAGAACATTCGCCAGGGATTTTTCATAAGCAATAGAGTACAAATCAAATCATATTTTATTGTTGTATTCAATAATTCAAAATATAAAAGAAAGTTCTACAAAAACATGGATTCTTAATGAAACATCTACTATTCATGGGCTTGCTTCATCTAACAATAGGCTTGTTAAGCAGCTTAAGTCAATTAAAATTTCGAGTCTAATTGATTCTTATAACAGAATGGTTACGAACAACTCAAATCGCAAGCCTACACACATTAAACTTATAGATATTCTGTGCATAAAACGACCAAATGTCAATAGCGATGATGCAAGAGGCAAAAGAGGTATAAGGGGCTAATTATCAAATCAATAAAAAATCATCATACAAATTTTTTTCAATCACTTAGAACAATCTAAAATTATCTCAATCATATCCAAGAGGAATTATAGGATAATCATAGAATGAATAAACAGTGTACTTTTTCATGCTATAGATATTCGCTATATTCATCCTATCATCATCTTATCATCATCATCATCATACAACTTCATCCATTAATGTATGATCTTAGTATATTCGAATCTTCGAAAAGAATATTCAGAAGCTATTCTTTGAATCACTTTGTGCTATCTGGGATGTAGTAATTGCAGGATTAGTAATATAGTATAATTATCTTAAAATAATTTAAATTTTGTTTAACGTTATACCTATTTGAAAAGTGATCTTGTACAAGGTTTTATTTATGTCTTTGGAATTCCATTTTCTTGACTTTCTGACGTATACTCATGCATGATTTGTTGATGTAAAATGTTTGATGCATGTTGATTTGATGTATCAGGAGTACCTACTGTTTGAAGTTTGATCAAACACTTATTTACCTTCGCCTCCCAATTTGTCTGCAACATATACACCTTCCCGTACACTAGTTTATTATTTTTTAGAAAAATGTTTTCTCAATATTTTATTCTTGTGCTTCTGATCTGCTATCAACTCTCGCCGTAAGTATAGATATATTGGTCAATTTGCGCTTGTAACTGTCTAGGTGTAATATGTTTTAAATAGCTAATAAATTCCGCCCTGCTATTTTGTCGCACTGCTATAGGGTTTCCTGTAAATCCACATAGCAGTGCAGCATGTTATGTCGCCAGATAATTAAAAAAATAGAAAGCTGTATTTTCAGTCCTTAAAAATTTAAGAAGACAAAGGTTTCATTTCCCGTATCAAATCTTGAAACAATACGAGAGAACTGTTATTTCTGGTTGTTTCTTAGATTACCAATGGATATATGTATAATAAATATTAAATTACATATCCTATTAAATGCATCATTTATGTATTTGATAAATCTCAAACATTTCAGAGAAAATGTATCTACCTAACTAGTGATATCTAACTTTTTACACTATATATTTTTACGAGGGATAAACATCTGTTCAAAATCTTGTACACCATAAATCCTTTTTATCAAGTAAATTTTTTTAAATCCCTATAAATTCTGTTAATTTACCAATAAATCCCTATAAATTCCTCCAAATCCTTATACTTCCTCAATAAATCCCAATAAATCACCATAGTCTCATATAAATCTCCATAAATCCCTATAAATCATTGAAAAACATACATACAGTTTACATTATTATACATTATTGTAATTATTCATCGAGTTAATCAAAAAGTTATTGCATCAGTTATAATAATTATCCCAAAATTACATATTTATGCAGAGACATCCAAAATGACTAAGGTTTTCCAAACTAAGATCCACAAGAACGGCATGCAACTAGAGTTAAAAAATAGTCGTACTACTGGTTTGTCTGATTGTCGCTTTTTTAAATTTAATAAATGGCAATTTTTTTAATATATGGCATAATTTATATCAAATTCGTTTTTTAAAGTCTCCGAGGGGGTTTCTATGTGCGGCTAACCTACGATTATTTTGAATTTCTCTATTTCTGTAAATAAGGTACTTCAAAGATTTATTTAATAAAAGTGTTTAATAAGAAATACTGCAAAGTAACCTAGGCATACAATAATTATTATTATACATAAGGTTAAATTAGTTACATGTCAGTCATTCTGCTTTTTATTAGTGTAAGCGACATCAATTTCAGATAAAACCTCTTCATTAATGTTGAAAACATTCGGATGGTTCTCTTTTAGTAATACTGGTCCAAAAAAGATGTACTCTGTTTCTACATCTGATGTGTCTGGTTTCGCAGGCCATTTAAATTCGTTTTTTTTTCGTTTGTTTTGTCTTAGAAATGTCATTTCAGTTATAGGGTTATCTTCAGTACCATGAGATTTGACAAGTTTTCCAACAAACCATCCTTCTTCATAATAAACTGCATAAAAATTATTTATCTCCAAGGAAATTAATAACGATGAACTAGAATACATGCATTCGTTTTGCTCAATCCCCTCCTCAATCCCTTTAATTTCCGTGTCAGCATCAGATTCTGAGAATGTTTCGGTATCTGTACTGTCATCATACTTAACTATTGTGGGATCCGCAGAACTATCTGAACTTTCTGAATTAATTACATCTCGGTTACTTTTCCTTTTTCTGTATTTACTTTTAGACTTCTGTTTATTGTTCTGTTGATTGTCTATTAGTGTTCTAGATTTTTCGCGTCGTTCTGTAGTTTTTATAATAAAATGTTTTAACCTATCCGTACTAACCCTATGTTTAGTTTCTTCCAAAAGCCAGCAGAGCGAAGACTTTCTGATAGTTTTTGATTTATTACCAACAGAGACTCGAATGTATGGACCTTCTTCTATTACCGTTTCACCCACTATTTTTTTGTTATAATTTCTGATAATTAAGTTATCGATAACTCCGGCACGCGATATATCACACAAATCCTTATATAAGTTACTGTTTGGATCATTCAAATCGACATCACCATCAGCTGCTTCAGTTTCGATTGGTAGGGAAGTAAGATGTTGTGTAGGCAGACTATTGACTGAATTATTATTATTGTCTGTGTCAATCATGTTGTCGTCTATATTTTCATCTTCCAGACTTTCGTCCTCGCTTTCGTCTTTCATGAGATCTTTTGTCCGTGGAATTGCGGCATGATACCAACTATTCTCTTCAACAGAAATACCGAGTTCCCGTGTATGCGTCAGTTCATCTTGGAGTGCACTCTCTACTGCGTCGGCTATCATAGTATCTGTAAAGTTTTTCAAATCTTTAACTGGCAGTGAATCCATTTCAATGTTCATTTCGAGGTTCTTTTCAATATCCAATTTCTCTCGCCTTTTCTCTTCCCTTGGAAACACAATAACATCTTTCAGATCGTGCATAATATTATTCACCGTCTTGATTCTGTCTAAACGTCCCATAATGTCTTTAACACTGAAGTTAATAACCGTTGAATATGTAGAGGTCATGGATCGTGTAGCTCTAAACGTTTGTTCACAATTCTGACTTCCATAAAGTATGGGCAGAAAAATGTCACTTGACAGATGTGGATTATCACGGATATTTATGATAATATTAATTAGTGAATGTGCATTTAATTCTATACAAACATAACAGTTTGATGAAATACTCTCCGATTTTATATTTGTTTGCTGTTAACCACTGGCGCCAGATTCTAAGAAAGAAAACGCAATACCAAACTGAGTAAATTCGAGTGCTAACATCTATTTTGGGGTTTAAATAGGAATCGATTGCTAAACGCATCAATTTCAAATAAGCAGCAGTACCTGCATTCTCTGGAGCTTGCTCTAACCGAGACTCTAACAAACTAATCACTCTCTTGGAACATAATTTCTCTGCGGCTTTAAAATTCATCTTATCTTCTAATTTTAAGTCAGAACTTGTTAATAAGTGTTGGTCCTTGGAGTACTCTGCAATTAGTTGCTCCAGATGTTTAGCCGTTGCAAAAAAATTACCAAGCCTTAACATAACTTTAGAGTTAAGTAATCTGGTTCGTAACTTGGTGGCTATATGTACCGTGTCTTGAACATAAGAAGTGCAATCTTCTGCATTGTAAGTTGCTTGAAACCATCTCCATTCGGGTCGTGATGAACCTTCAGCACAGGACAATTGAGCACCTTGCCTCACTGCCTTCAAAAGACGTGTATCTTCATCAGACCCAAAACCTAATGCAATGCCTCGGTTTTTGAAGTTCTGTTTTATATATCGCCACCTTTTCATAACATCATCCGCAGTGACTCTGTTATCCGTGCCGAACACTGCAAGACAATATCCTGGCGCGGCTGGTGACACAGGCTGGGCCATGATAACATAGGCATAATTTGATCTGGTACCATTTTCAAAATGATCCGTGGTACCATTTTCCAAATGATTTTTTCTGCCCTGGTACAAACTTGAAAGATTCCTTTTTCTGGTGAAATAACCCATAGTGGGATTCATATTCTCTTTCTTCAATTACCAGTGGCGCTGTTTCCCGCATAAAGAGTTCCATATCAACTAAATCTTGCTCACAAATATTTCCAAGGACTAATGGATTATTGAAACCATTAATCAACAGAATATTCTTTATTACGGGCGAAATGACAATATTCAAAGCATTTTCCACCTCAACAAAAAGGTCATCCGTGTTTGCTGAGCTGTTCTCCATTAATTATTATTGTATGGTCAAATATATCGTATTTTTATTATATTCAATTACAAAATCTCCTAATTTTATGCATTCTTCTGTATAGAAATTCCTCGTTGCTTATTTTAACTTTGCAAGGAGTTTTATATTCCTGCTGTTTGTGCAAATAACTGTTTACGATAATGTATGTTATTTTTATGAAATATTTTATATGTGAGTGAATTTTTCTGACTTTATAATATAGCAATTTCAAAATTTTCTTCAATCAGAGTACTTTAAATCAATAAAAAATAATAATTTATGATTTATAAAATATATTCATTTATTAACTATTCACAAAATTCAGTACGCAACAGTTACACTATCCTCTATTTACAAAAAGACTTTCTTTTATTATTACAAATATTACGTCACTATGACAAATTTATCTTCTATAATAGCGAGCAGAAAGAGAGGTCTGAGATTCAGGATGGGCTGCATTGTATTCAAGAGACCTTAAGATTGCTTCTGGGATTGGTGGGGGAGTTGGCAGTACATTTCCAGAAGGTTGGAAACCATTTTGGTCAGCAATGTAGGATATTTGGACTGGTACTCCTTCAGGTGATGTGTATTGATAAGATCCACTGGCAGCAATTGCAGCATCAGGACCGGACCCTACGAGGTTACCAGATTCTTGAGCAGATATTCCATTTTCTGTATCGTACCTGTAAAAAACATACATATTAACATAGTCTTATAATAAATTTAAAAAAGTTTGTTTACAACTACAATGAAATTTGTTTTTCTTGCACTTGTATACCAAATTGGTTAATATTTGCTAAGAAAACCAACCACAATAATAGTCAACTGAATCTGTACAATAGTAGGCTGTGTAAACTGTCAGACGAATTTGGATGTAGGGGGCTGAAAACCGTAACGATTTCTAAAGTTATTTCAATACAAACATAAACAAAGACTTTGTTTATATTCGTTGATAATATCAAGGAATTTCCGAGTATTTGGCAACTGCGAACGCCGTAAAGTTGATGACAAGCTGTTCATCCTTATTTAACATACATATTCTTGCATTTTCGCTTTCTTTTTTTCTGAGCTTCAACGACGTTCATTGGTCGAATCAGGAACCAATGGGAACCAACAAGCGTCTGCGCTCGAGGACTGGGGAAGCAGTGGCGTGATATTGGGTTATTTCGCTCGCATTTCTTAACGGTAAAAATTTGTGGTAAAATTATCAGTGTATTTATTCTTTGTGTCAGTGTTTATACTTATTTGTGTTAGTTAAAAAAGTGGAAATGCATATACTAGAAGTATTCTATAGAATAGTATACGAGTATATATTAACTGAAATGTGCCCAATGATAAAACAGAATACGCACGCCCATGCTTCACCGCATTTTACCAGATCGGCGAGGTCATTCCACTTTGCTTAATTCTGAATCGGACTTTAGAAAAAAGTAATACCTACGGTAGTTGTTCCAGATTATAGAATTGAAAAAATGCTCTTTGAAACAATAAATCAGGGATTAGGTATATGAATAACGATCTGTATAATAAAATCAACATTTAGTGGTTGCAATGTTTAAACAGGTTCGTCCATTGGCTTTATAAATACAAAATTTGAATTCATTATTCACTGTAATACCTGCACAACGGTTTTAATTTTTAAACCTTGCCTCGACCAACATATTCATATTTTTTTTAATAACTTGAATTTTCCAATTAATTCAAAAATATACAAATATATGTGGCGGTCCATTAAATAATATTGACCTTAAAGATCCTCCTCTGCAGTGAATCTAGTGAATTATCCTAATATTACCTTAAATACTGAGGTATCCTCAAAGTAAGTGTCCTGGGGTGTCCCTTCAGGAACCAACGCTATCAATATAGAGAAAAAATATTGCAAAAATGTTTAATTTGGTTGATGACTTAAGTCAGTAGGGCTAACACAACTAAAATATCTTCAAGTTGGTAACGCTTCCGGTTTTATCGTTGAAACCAACTTTATTATTATAAATACACCCAGTATATTATATTGTTCTATTTTTAATCGAATTAATATTACCTATTCACTTTTTAATTGAAATTTTAAGTTACTATTAAACGTTTCTTCTATACTTTTATGTAAATGTGCCGGTTCGCATCGAGACAGAGACAGGAGACCGAGACGGGAGATGAGACGGGTAGACCAAGGCAAATGTCTAGGTCTCCGGTGATGTACTGTGCGCCGATACCATAGACGCAAGACTATGACAACGACCATTGTTTTTCAATCATATTATTATTATTGTGTAATCAACCGTTGGAGACACTTGTATACTGAAAAGTTTTTAATATCCTCAGTGATCAGTGTAATGGAAAGCTATACAATTATTAAGATTCTATTGGAAGAAGAAGACGATGACTTGCTATAACTATTATAAAAGAAAACAAAGAATGTCTATTAACAAATTATATAGAACTAGAGGCCAAGAGGGATCGTTTTCACTTTTGATCAAGAACCATTTAATCTTTAAGGACAACAAACAATAAATATATATTCAGGATGTTATATTGTTATAAATATGTTATAAATATTATCCTTCAAATTTTCGTCTCTGTATAAATCAAGCTGAACATTAAATAGCGCAGGATGTTGTCTTATCATTTCAATAAATTTATCAGTATCTTCATCAGAAAACGACGTAATTTTTTATAAATTACTTAATAATTTGGCACGTGGTTTCCGTGGTTGCATTACATCGGCATCTCCTATGGAGATGCCGATATAATGCAACGCCAGTCGGGGCATATTGTAGTAGTGTAGTAGTTGTTTTCGGCATCTCCTTCAAATTATTTTAACCTGTTTAACCTATCGATTCCTGTAATTATCAATGTTAAGCCTGTATCACCCTGTATATCTAAATTCAACCGTTCTCGAGTTATTTGAAATTTTAAGAAAAATGAGTTACTTTTTAGCAACAATCGAAGGTTTTTAGTTGCCATTTTTTGTAAGAGACTGGTAATATTAGAAACCCCAACACTGGACTTTCCGAGAATTACCTGCATAAATAATGTCCGTAACTTATTTGTGGTGCGTTTTCATGATTCATAGTTTCTTTTGGGATTACACTACCTGTAAAATAACAAAAAGCAGGAAACCAGAAGCATATAAATTAAATATTCAAAGTGCAGTATCAAGGCAAACTTCTAAAGTTTGGCCCAAAAACCCACTGTATAATATGTAATAAAATAATATTTGATAAATTAACTAAATTTCGTCAGTGGTTTTTCAGTTTTATACAAAATTTTGTAATATTACATATTTTATATACAACGTTTAGTCATATTTTAAAATATGTCTAAATAAAATATGTAATTATTATAATAACATTTAAAAGAAATTAAACATTTAACTAGCTTTTTACTAAACGTTTCGAGTTGACCCTCACCTCTTCGTCAGTAGAACGTTTGTACGATAAGAAATTTTTGTATGGTAAAAAGTATTTTTGTCAGACTGATATTTTTAATTCAAAATTTGTATTAAAAATGTTAAATATCGGTTAGTTACCGATTTGAAATTCTTTCAACGTATTAATTAAAAATGCCAGCTCATTCAAATTATACTCACGAAGACTATATTTGTTTATTATTTATAGATAATGTAACAAAGTACTATGAAGAACTTCGTAATACATTCGTTTATCGATATCCACAAAAAAAATATACCGTCAAGAGATCCTAGAAGATGCATACTAGAGAATTTTAGAAATTTTGGGCGAAAAAGTATTTGTTAGAAATTAAATAATTGCTCAAAATTTCCACCTTCAACTTCAAGATTACTTTCATATCTGTGGTCTAATTATTTACCTATGTGGGGTCCGTCAAACTGAATCTGGTTATAAACTTTTAAACACATTTCTTACTCTCTGCATATAATCTTCCTTAGTGATCAACGGATGTGCTTACACTTTATGCTTTATAGCTCCTCATATAAAATAATTCAGAACGAAGAAGCCGTTCGGTTAATGGCAATCCACTGATCAAAAAAAAACTTGATGTAGAAAGTAACTGATTACGTAACCGTTATGTGGAGGTGCGCCATCGTGCTGATACCGAATATTACCAGATTCAATTCGACGGACCTCACATGAAGAATAATTCGGAGTTGTGAAAAATGTTTTGAAGTTGGAGGAAAGAATTTTGATCAACTATTTAATTAATAACATACTTATACCTACCTATTTTTTTCAGACAAAGTGCCTAAAATTATCTAGAATACACCTTACAGCATCTCTTGACGGTTTCTTTTTCTGTAGATATAGCAGATGTAGAGCAGCAGATGTATCGCAAGTTTGATAATATTTTATCACTGTAAATAATAAACAAATTTAAATAGTTTTCACGAGTATAATTTAAACGAATTGGCATTTTGTAATAGATACGTTTACAGAATTTCAATATAACCAATCGAAACTGTCAAAACTACTGACTGGCCACTGAACAGTTTTGAAATTGGTCCCATGCTAATTTGTTTTATTTTATTAACAGGCTACTTAGAAAAACCGAATATTGAAGGGAAGGGGGTTGGAACCTTTGGTGTGAAGCTAACACTGACATAGTTTTCCACATAACACCAAAACACTATACTGCACTTGACGCGCGTTTCGCTAACCAAGTTGGCATCATCTGGGGATGATTAAAATCAATATCGATTGAGGGCAGTATAGTGTTTTGGTGTTATGTGGAAAACTACGTCACTGTTAAAAACCGAATTATTTAATTTCTGCATAGTTAAGTAATAAAATTTAAAAAATAAACTACAAATTTTCAGAATTTTCGGAACCTCATGCAAAGTTTGTCTTATTTTGATGCTGAATAAGATAAAATTATAAAAACAAGGAGTTTTCAATTGAAAAAATGACTTTTTCAATTTCATTTTTAGTCTTCTTTTTTGAGCACCCTGTGTTAGGTAATGATTTCAAAATATTATATGAACTCTGCTAAAGTAGGTCCCTTTCTACATATAAACCAATCCAAATTAAATAATAAATTCTTGCGTACAGTCAAGCTTGGTAGGTAATTATTTTTCGGTCTGCAGAAGTATTTTTGCACAAAATTATAAATATGTTAGATGTAGGGCATAGGGTATTTATTATACATGAAATATGTTTAGAATTAGGCGTATAATCTAAAAATTAAATAATATATTGGGTGTCTTATTGAAAATAAGCAAGTTCACATAGCACAAAGGTCCCCATCAACTTTGGTACCTATGCTACCAAATTTTTAGATTTTTCCTAATTATAAATCGATAGATAGATTTATCTTGTGTTTATATATATATACACATAATAAACGAAATTTACTTACGCAAATCGATAACTGCTGCTATCAGGAGCAATTTCATTATCCAAACGAAGAATTGCAATAACCCTTCCTACTTGAGGACTGTATGTGGGGGAAGGTAACACTGGTAACACTGTTGGGCTTGTTGGATATCTACGGAAGGGTGGCAGAATAGCAGCAATTGATGATGCTACTAAAGCTGAAACAAGTACCTAGAACAACATTTAATAATGAATTAGTAACTGTTATGTTCCATAAGTAACTGTATGTAGTATAGTAATTGTTGTTATATTGATCTATAACAATTTGGCAAATATCTAACTTGATGCTAAACCCTTAACTTTATGAGGAATTGGGTTTTATTACCTATAATTCTATAGTTTTGTGAAACTGAAATGAATTATTTAATTTATATCTTTAAGTCTTTCTCTTCCTTGGTAAACCTAGGCATAGAAAAATATAAACGACTTATGTTTATTATATTCATCTTTTTGTAAACTTTTATTTACCGCTAGTATATTTTTTCGTTTTATATATAAAATTCTGTAATTTGGGAATTCTTACCAATTTAATCATATTGCTTGATGTAGTCGAATACCGAAACAGCACTAATAATTTTTTGCCAATTGGTATATTTATATGAAGCAGACCTGCATAAAAAATTGTGCATCTTTAAGTACCTTTTCTAAAGGTTACACGCCTACTCCATAAATATGTAGAAACTAGTTACGTAGTTTATATTTCATCCGCATTAAAGGTAACGCAGATGCTGCAATAACAGCTTATCGAAACTAATGATACTGAATATTGTAAAATATGAAAATTGAATTATTTTTGTGATATTTCAACTGATTATACAATTTTTGGCAGTTAATTTATGAGACATATATTTATTAAACTAGATTAAATTAAACTATAGCTGAGAATAAAATATAGGCATACCTATAATTTCATAAGGTAATTATTATTAGTTTCCATTGATGTTTAGTGCAACAATAAAATTGAAGTGAGTAATTTAGCGAGTAGGTACTTAACTTGAATTAACTTCTCATTATATCATCGTTATACTTTTCACTTTTTTCCGTTGTGGTAGAAATTCTTGAATTTATTCAGTTGCATAGACGTTCACGTCGTTTCTAATTAATAGGTTTTTAATAATATATTAATAAATACATGCAACACTCTTTATTAACTGCGATTAATCACTTTGTTACCTATAATTTGATATAGTGTTATTGAGTTTTTTATTTTCAAATACGATCTGTACAATTCCATTATTTATTTTGATATCACGAAAAATTTTCTGTAGCTATTTTTTATTTTTTAGGATAATCCCTTGTAGATACCCGAGTAAACTAGCTATTTTATTTTAGAATACGGTTTAGTTTTTTTAAATATGTAATTTTTCTGCTGTTAAAATCAAAATATAATTATATAGATACCATAATTATTATCTGTACAGTGTTCCAAAATGATGGAACAAAATTAATATTTTTGTCTTGTTGAGATTTTTAAAAAATGCTGAAACAAGTCAATTTGTCAAAAAATTTACACTTTTCTGCAATGTCTTACTTTTTTGTCATGTTTCACGAAGTTGTAACATTACCGATTTCTTTTTAATAAAACACTGGTAGGAACTTCTAAAGACAAATTCAGCTATACTTATAAGGTTATATACTTACTTTTTTTATCATAGCGATCTTAGCAATGTAACTGATGAATTTGTACACCGAATTGGGCATTGTGCATTGTTAATAGGGGCTACTTTGAACATTTGCTGAATAAAGTTTAGTATTAGTACAAGAACTAATTTTTTCATTTAAGTCCCCCTTACACAATTTCTAACATTTTTTAAGAGCTATGGCAAAAAGAAGTAGATATAACCTTATATCGCCGAATTCGTTTTTAGAAGGGCTATCTATTTATACTATGAAATATAGAGCGCCTTATTTTAAAAAAATGTCGGGAATGTTATCGTCAAACTACTAAAATGAGACTGATTTATAAATTTTAATATATCATATATTTATTTGTTTAATTTCACTCAACACTCAGTACTCAACATTTACACTATTTCCTAATATCAACAAAATCTGCTTTATCTTTGGTAATACGCTCCTAGGCCAGGACCAGGAAGGGGACCCTCTTGTTCGGGATGGGCTGCATTGTATTCAAGAGACCTTAAGATTGCTTCTGGGATTGGTGGGGGAGTTGGCAGTACATTTCCAGAAGGTTGGAATCCATTTTGATCAGCTGTGTAGGATATCTGGACTGGTACACCTTCAGGAGACGTGTACTGGTAAGAACCACTGGCACCAGTACCAACTTCAGGGCCAGCACCTACAAGACCACCAGACTCTTGGGCAGCTATTCCATTTTCAGTTTCATAACTGCAACGTAATTACATTCTTAATTATTACAACATTTTTCATAACAAGATATTTATAAATAAAATTGTATTTCCAAATTTGTTATATAACCATTGAAAGTAGATATTCAAGTATTAACAGCAACAGGTAATTCCTACCGCTTCTGGATTATTTTGGAGCTCGAGACTAGTCGAGATCTACAATTTTATTTATAACTGCTCAAGCGCTTAAAGAGAGAACTTCTAATTATACAGTATGTTTCAAATTAGATGCAATAACATTGATATCTTTGAAACCGTTAGAGATAAGACTAGGTTAAATTGGGGCGAAGTTACTTAATTTGGTGAACAATAATATGCCTCAAAAAAGCAAGGCTAACATGATTAGTTTTTGAGATATTTGAAAAAAAAAATTGAAATTTTGGAAATTTGTTTTTATAACATTTCGGCTATGTTTGAAGAGTTATTGAAATAAAATTTACACTTCAATTTCTTCGAATTACTTTCGTGGCTTGGGAACCATCATCAAATTTATTTTTTCTAATACGGCCCCATTAATATTTTTACGTCTATCGACAGCATTTTTCTTGCTAAATTCAATGATATATCATATGCTATAGTTTTATAACGTTTTGAAAAAACAAAAGGATAACGATGAAGCAACAAATCGTTAACAATAAAAAATAACAATTAATTAACAAAAATAAAGAACTAATCAAACAATAATAAATTAAAAATAATAATGGACAGTTAATGGAACGATAAATAAACTATAGCGTATGATATATCATAGAACTCACAAGGAAAAATACTGTCGACTGCCGTAAAAATATTAATACGGCCATATTAGAAAACATCAAGTTGATGATGGCTTTGAAGAGATGAAACGTTACTGAAAAAACGATTTACGCCATTCGATAGAGCGGAAAAAGTTGTTTGGAAAAGTGCCATTTTTATAGTTCTGCAAATAAGCGTGAAATGTTACGAAAACGAATTTCCACACAGTAAAAAAAGACAAATGGTAAAATTACTAAATGGTAATCGTAATTTGTTGCAGTGTTATTTTTAACACGAACTGGGTAGTATAATAACTAAACCTTTAGAACTCATATTACACGAACGATATACCCGCCAAGTTTGTAGAAGTACTCATAAATTGTAGTAAAATTTACAAAACCCTGTGTTAAAAATGAATCAATCCGCCATAAAAACGGAATAATTACACGGTGAATAATTAACTATTACACATTACCTTGTAAAATCTACTGTGTTAAATTACTTTTATGTAACGTAATAATACACCGATATATGTCTAACACTGCCAAGTGTGGACTATATACACACTGATGAGTGTGGATTCAGTGTTAAAATCAGTCGGATTTTTTTACTGTGCAAAATTTCGATTTTTTTCAAATATCTCAAAAAGGCATATTATATAATTTTTGTGGCATTTGTAGACGAAGTCAAAGATTGAAGGTAATTAAATGTAAAAATAATGGTACACAGTAAAAAAATCCGACTGATTTTAACACTGAATCCACACTTGGCAGTGTTAGACTTATCGGTGTATTATTACATTACATTAAAAGTAATTTAACACAGTAGATTTTACAAGGTAATGTGTAATAGTTACTTATTCACCGTGTAATTATTCCGTTTTTATGGCGGATTGATTCATTTTTAACACAGAATTTTGTAAATTTTATTACAATTTATCAGTACTTCTACAAATTTGGCTGGTATATAGTTTGTGTAATATGAGTTTTAAAGGTTTAGTTATTATACTACCCAGTTCGTGTTAAAAATAACACTGCAGCAAATTACGATTATCATTTAGTAATTTTACCATTTATCTTTTTTTACTGTGTAGGTGTCTCGCATACCGAGTACAGAAAATCCAAAGTTTTCAGATTTCACTCGGCAATACGCGATGGAACAGTTTCGATCAGTCAAGTGGTGGACAAAATACAACAAGAAATTTGCTTCTCAAAAAATTGTAACTTATTATGGACATAAATACCCAACAAAGTTTCTAGTATCACAAAAATATTAGTCAAAATTGGATACATTCCTCAGTATAGTTCACTATTAACTTAAAAAGGAGTAGTAATTTACTTATCGATTATGAATTGGTAAGTATAACCTACCTATAATTTAATTAAGTCCATAAATCTCTAGAATTACTCTCTTTTAGAAAAAGCTATTATCAAAAAAGTATTCTATCATTACACAACATAAGTATATCATATAAGCATAATATGATATAATTTGACATATCTAATAAGAATAGAAGAGACTATTCAAAACTGTTCAAGACTGTACCGGTACTGTTTAGATTTTACAGGATGTCAAAGTTGAAAAATGTCAAAATTCACCTGTCAATATTTCAAAAACAGTTTAAGATAAGTATAGGACATCCTACATGAAATGTGGTTAGAATTTCACATAGAATTCAGAAATGAAATAGTATATAGGATGCCCCATTTAAAATAACGTAGTTAATGTCGACTTCCGGTATAACCGAAAGTGATATATAGTGCAAAATATTTTCATCAAGTAGATCATGACCCACTTTGACTTCACATCAAATTTCAAATTAATAGTTTAATTGGTTCTCCAGATACTTCTAATGGACCGTCACCGTGGGACACCCTGTATTATATCGAAAGAATGTACATGTATCAAACACTCTTCTAACATACATCATTAATAAAGTGGAAACTCGAAGCGGATGGTTCTTTATGTAACATCGTGAAAATAATTGTTTTCAAAAAAACATTGATCTCATTTAGATGTTCCAAGAAATATATAGAAAACACACTAGTAAACACTTTAGAGTGTTTTCTATATATTTCCTGGAACATCTAAATGAGATCAATGTTTTTTTCAAAACAATTATTTTCAAAACAATTATTATACATCATTACTTACGCATACTGATAACTGCTACCATCAGGAGCAATGGCGCTATCTAAACGAAGAATTGCGGCATGGGCTGAAGGATTATTGTAGGCGGCGGCAACAGGTACTTGGTTGTATACTGGTACTGGTCTTGATAATACTGCTGGTCTCGCTGGATAGCCACGATAGGGTGGTAACTGGGCAACTACTGATGCTACCAATGCCGAAACGATGACCTTGAAAACGTTACAGATATTAGTACAGATATTAATTATAATGTTGCTTAGAATTCCATCAAGAATACATTTTCCCAAATTTTATTTGTTAGGTGGAATTCTTATTCATCAAAAACTGTAATTAACTATAAATAGTGTTTTACGATGCTCAGCTTTAGATAATAACGATTATATATTTCTTTCCACATGTATTTTACTGGTATTAGAATTTGGTAAGCATGTTTGTGATATAAGTATAAAAAAATTCTAAATATACAATTTTCATTTTAAAACATTTTAAAATTAAGAGTATGCCAGAATAGCTAGTTATCATTATCAAACTCATTTATTGAAAATGTCGCAACATGTAGTTAATACTGAAACGGATTGTTTAATTTAAGTACTTAAAATATATTTGGATTGTTACTGAAATAACAAAAAACTTAATAAAGTGTATTCTTTGAAATTATAAATTATCAAAATTTTATTTAGTAATTCTTACCAACTTAATCATATTGACTGATATGGATGAATGCTAGAAGAACACTAATTTATTTTTAATATTTTCGTATATTTATATCACGCCGACGTTTATAAAAAATAGTTCATCTATAGATACCATCTCTAAAGAAGGTTGCACATACTTGCAAAATGTGTTGAAACTAGTTTTATAGTTCATATATAATATATTTAAAGGGAACAGGTGTTGTAAGCTAGCAACTAATGAATAAAATATAAAATACTGTAAAATATCTAGCACTTTTAGTTACTGTTATAAAATAACCACGGAAGGTGTTTGCAAGGCACAAGTTTTATTAATAGTAGTTGGAATGTATTGAACTGTTTTAAATTATTTATAATAAAAAAAATAAGTGAATATAAATAAAGTATATAAAGATTAAACATATATTTATGCTAAGGAACCATGGGCTTTTAAATTTTTAGCTATTTTATGTATACAGAGTGGGATTTCATGCATAGACTTTCATTTTCTGTATTTATAGACAAATTAGAAAGTAACACAAAAATATGAAGTGAATTTTTTTCGATTTAGTGGCTCGAAGTTAAATGTTTCGCTCAACTCAGGGGGTTGTGGGTTTGGATCCCTATTTCGCCGGACCCATTTTTATTAAATTGTCCAGCGAAATTAGGGACTCGGCTATTAATAAGTCTTGTTCGCCGGGACGGGCTGATAACTATTCAACTATTCTGGCTGCGTACTTAAGATGGGAAGAATAATAGCTTGATGTTAATATGAGAAAATAACGTCGGTTAATATTTGAGTCTGAATAATAACATATCGCCCACTCTCCCACATAGTCTTAGACTTCCTGGCTAATCCTAGAATGTAGAATTGAGACATTATTATTATTATCATTATCATTATTATTAGTATTTTTATTTTCGTGTTTGTGCATTATCCAGTTCTCAGTTCTTCACTGGTTTATTTTTCTTATAGAGGGGTCATATCAAGTCTAACAAGAAATTATTTTTGGTTTAGAAACGAAACGATCTTACTATATCGCATGTAGGTATGCATGTATGAAGTATAACTGCTTTTTGTGACTGCGTATATATACTTTCTTCTAGGTTATGACACTCACCGATATAATGAATGGAATTATATAAACTGTTTCTTCTGTTTCTGTTTCCATATTCTTTCAGTTCTACTGCTAACTGTTAAAATTTGTTCTTTCCTGTATATTTTTGCTGTGTTTTGGTCAAATAGTATTGCCACATCGATAAGGTAGGTAACCCTTTTTATTTTGTCTTGGAAGTGTTATAGGGCTACCGTTTTATCGGTTTGTATGGTTAGGTCCCAATATAATTTATAATATTTGTTTTGTAATATAGTTGTGGCTAAAATTGGTCTACATAAACAAGGGTAGTACCTACTCTAGCAGTTCCGATTGCAGATTACATCGCAGGGCTTGTTAGGGCAGGGCATTATTGACTGGTGAATAACTTTTGCCACTGCATTATGTCTGCTGGTATATTGGTATCTACTCCTATTATTGAGATACATCATTGTGGGTGTTCTAAGAGAACATATACAATAAGAGCTATACAATAATAGAACAATAAGAGCTATGTCGAGTTGTCGTAGCTCTTATTGCACCCATTTAACTACTCCGATGGAGTAGAGGAGGAGTACGTACGTGGAGTGAATAACTACTGAGTCCGGAAATCGTGTTCCCTGAGTAGACGTAATGAACCCAGAATGGTCGTATTCCGCATTTTTCCGGCTAGAAGATCTGCCGAATATTCAGCATCCCGGTATGATCTTCAGTTCCAAAAACAGTATATCTCTTGCTTCACCAAGGGCTCCTATAATCAGTACCACTAGCTTCACAGTTTGTTCTGGATGGAGTCTGCGGAGTTCGAAGAAAAGGTCTCGATACTTCGTCCGTTTCTCCTCATTTTTCAAGACAATGTTTGTCTCAGCAGAAGCCGAGAACTTTACGTCAAACATTGTCTTGGACTAATGGTCGAGGAGGACTACATCAGTTTTATTGGTGCGAATCTGCCTGAGTGTGGGAAATGAGTAGTTCCAATAAATTCTTCACTTCTCATTCCCCACAACAAACTCAATATCCCCCGGAGCGTATGGCAGAACTGGTGTTTCATCTATCTCGTACGAGTGCCGTAGAAGGTAGTAAAGCACACATTAACCATTAGAATTTGACCAATTAAAACAATCGTTCATACTATAAAAACATTTGTCTATCAGAAACGTTTTACACAACTTATAAAACTTATTAAAACTCAAATTGGTAACATTAACATCGTTAAAACAATGAACAAAGTGATTATACAACCCAACATCCAATTTATTTATTTGCGTTGTACGAATCCTAGAATAGGACTGAATCAAATTTGTTGCATTCCTCGTACTATAGAAATGCACATCACAATGCTTTTGAAATTTGTCAAATCCGCGGTGTATTTGCAATATGGACTCGAATATATAAATACAAGGTAGGGGCATAATTTTAAATTTTTTAAAAAGATGTAAGCACGAGGTACCATAAGGAGCACCTTCTATGGAGCGAACAGCACCCTATAAGCAGCACTTGAATTTCCCCACAACGTGATGCCATATGTTGGCTGTGAAAAATTGCGAAATATACCGTGCGCAGTACATTAGATGGAAGTGAACGTCTTAATTGCTTCAAACAGAATATCTGCGACGACAGCTTTAAGCAGAGATGATCAACCTGGGGTGACCATTCCAATCTGGTATCTAGGGTTAGCCCAAGAACGTAATAATAATAATAATAATAATAATTATTATTATTGTTGTTATTGTGTTTTGCGCATCATGCATTATTATCATGATTATTCCTGTTTTTATGCACTTTTATGTCCATTATTTACTCTCAGTTCCTCGCTCTTTTATGTTTCTTATAGACGGATTAATACCAAGTTTATCAAGCAATTATTTTTGGTTTAAAAACGATCTTACTATATTGCATCTATGAATGATGGCAGGCTAAGATGAGTAAGGTGATTTATGAATGATTATAAAGTGATACCCACACCGATATAATGAATGAAATTATGTGAACTTGTTTCTATCTCCATATTCTTTCAATTTCTATTTTAGAATTCGAGGAAAAAATTAGTTCACAGAGGAGACCTAATACGTCAAAATAACTGTCTGGCGTTTGTTGTTGAATGACACTCATGTGATGGCAATGCATACACGTCTGTTTAATATTATACCATTTTGCTTCTATTTTTAACTGTAACATATAATAATTCACTTATTAGTGAAATACAAGTTTATCTTAATGGTTGTTTAGTAATAACTAAGTACGTTACTTAATTAAAAATTTTTCTATTCGCCAATTTTTTTATTTGATAAATACTTTTCTTAATACTTAACAGCAATTTTAATTAGAAATATTTCTACTTTTGAAATCCGCGATTTATATTATAAGGTCGAAAAATGAAATATTTCGGACAATTTGCTGGATGGTAAATAAAGATTCGAGGCGCTAGCTGAGTCCGGCACCAGCAATGAGTCCGAAATGTCGTGTTCAACCATGTATCATACATTATTTTTTATTCGATTGTAAAAATTACAATGAAAATTTCACACCGCCATATTTTAACCAATGAGAGGCTTGTTTTTTGTTCAGTTACCATGCCAACCCAAAAAATTTCCGGAAATTTTTAACGTTGTGTCAAATTAATAAGTGGAAATTTTTCTGTCATTTAAAATGTCAAAATAAAGACGCGGGACTTGAATGAATCAATACATTTCCTATGCTCGAATTTAAGTAATATTCTCAAAATTAAATTATGTTTCACCAATATTAGTAGATTAAAGAAAAATATAATATGTTTTTAAGTTATTTATAAAAAGTTCATGTAACTAAACTTGGAAAATGGTATGCTATTTCACTAAGAGATTTCGCATTTCATTAAACATATAAATTTTGAAGTAGATACTTCAGAATAATTATCAAAAATAAATGATGTTCCACCAATATTAGTAGATCAAAGTTAATAAGAAACAAGAATATAATATGTTTTTAAGTTATTTGTAAAATATTTATGTAACTAATGTTAGAAAATGACATTTTATTTCACTAAGAAAACTCACATTTTATTAAGTATAATATTTGCAATGCTCGAAGTACTTCAGAATAATTATCAGAAAAAAATGATGTTTCCTTTCCAAAGCGGAAGATTTTCAAAAACACAATCTAATAAATCAGCAAATTGCACAAACACAATAACACGATGAAAAGTGGTGGAACTTGACCAAGGTACCGTACTTGACAGTTTGACAGTCGTAAAAAATGTTTGTTATTGCTCATGGCTCACTATGGAGGAATGAATGTTTGTCATTCGTAATTAAAATGTTCAATTTTGGCATAATATTTATAAAGTAATGGTGTGAAATTTTCTTACCGAATATCCCACGAGCTTAAATTAAAAGCCGGAAATTTTTCCTCGTTCATGAATATTTTAAGAAAATTATCCCTCGCCTGCGGCTCGGGATAATTTTCAAAATATTCATGACCTCGAAAAAATTTCCGGAAATAATTTAAGCACTAGGGATATTATAAGTGACAATTTAATTTATATATAAAAAATCGCATATGCCATATTGCAATTGTCACTTTGACAGCGACAATTGCACTAGTGGTATTTTCACTTATTTATTTTTTAATCAATTATCGCGATGTCTCCTGTCAAAATAAATAGTTTGACATTTCTGTCAACAAGTTATTGAACTATTAAACACTAACAATGACTCGATTCGATGAGTCTACGAACAACGAAATTAGTCAAATTATTAATGCTTGTGTGCCTGCTAATACAGTTGTGACTCAGTTATCAATCTGGCTACAATTTTCTACTTTTTTCAATGCGAAAGGATATAAATTTGAGCCAGATACTTCCATCGAGGAATTGAATATGCGAAAATTTGACGGAAAAGACTACAAAGAAGCGGTAGTTAAAACAATTTGGAATACCACCGCTAAAATGCTACAAAGTAAATATTACAAAGAATTCAATATTGTATTTAACCCATTCGCCGATATACAGTTTCATTCATCACGAGTTCCACGAATCGCTAAACGTAAAATCCTTCAATTGCATTCATATGTTTCTAAATTTCTTATTCATTAAATTGTCCTGCCGAATTACACTCGATGTTTGTATTGATACCGGATAAATTTGGATTGTTTAAATTCTAAACTGTTTCCTTTAGCAATTTGACTCGAAAAACTGTCAACCTAAAAACGCTCCACCTTCGGTGTCTCGTTTTTAATAGTTGAGAGTTTTTCTTGTCTAATTGCTTGGCAACAGTTTCTCATTAAACAATCCAAATTTATCCGGTAAAATACAAACCCCTTGTGCCCTTATAAGTGAAAATTAAATTAACTGAAAGTACCTAATAATTAAATAAATCGAGCTATCTTGAAATTGTTTTCTACTGTCAAAGTGACATTTAATCAGAAGTTCAACTATGCATTTCAACAATGCAACAGTCACAATGCAGTGCAATAATGACAATAGAGAATGAAAGTCCCATAACAGAAAAGGGGAATATTACTAATTCAATAATATGCGTAAATAGTTTAAATCATCCTATTAACTTTCAAAATTGCGCTAGTTGTACCTTTAATATAGGTAATGCACCTAATTAGTGATTGCTTTGAAATTTCAAATAAAAATAACCATTATTTTAAATTGGCATATTCTTTCAGATTTTTATCGGATGAATCCATTAAAAAAATAAGACCTTGAAGGTGCTCTTCTCTAGTAAGTCACTCTGTATATTTCAAAATATTTTTAAAATGTGCACCTTTTGACACTATGCATCATTCCCATGAAAGTATTTTTCCAGTACCCTTAATAAGGCCGATATTGGAAACAAATGAGCAACCCTATACATACATTGGTGTGGCCCATTAAGACCAGTACACCCTTCTCAAAATTTTCGGTAAGTGCGAATTTTTTTATATAAATATTAGCCTCCTAGATGTACTTGTTGAACCTATTACGATGGTCCAGCTACTAATCCTCAGCCTACTACGATTTTTTTCAATCTATTTTCTCTAAAATTACTTTAGGGATTTTTTTATTAAAAATTTGACATCGTGGCATTCTTCAGCATCATTTAAAACCCCTGTGGCCCAAATTTCATCAATTTGTATCCAACAATAATTTTTTTGTAGAGTCTTAAACGTTTCAAGTTTATTGAATTTGTATTTCGCTTAAAAGATATAGCAGGCATTGGAAACTCTAATAATTATTGTTAATCTAGAGTACTGTTCCTTTACTTACTTCACAAATTAATAATAACGTGAAAACAATACTTTACAGTAGTCCCCTATATCCCTAAATCCCTAAAGTAATTTGAAAAAAAAATTGATTGAAAAAGATCGTAGAAAAATTTATTGAAAAAAATTTTTTAGAAAGGTGTCCTGGCTCTTAATGGGCCACACTGTATGTATAGAACAAAGCTATACATTTTTTAGCTATTAGACATAATTCTAAATATAATTTATAAAACTACAGAATTTTAAATCAAACTAAAAACCACTGATGAAATTTAGTTGATTTGTCATATTATTTATTTTTATTGCATATTATACTTTAGTTTGCCTTGAAACTACACTTTAGATCCTTATTTTGAACACTTCTGGTTTTCTGTTTTTTAATAATATACAGGGGGTGTAATCCTAAAAGAAACCATCTGCACCATAGATAATTTACAGACATAAAATATGTCGATGTGAATAATTAGTTAATATTGACTATTTTTTTTTTATTTTTGTACTGCTCTTGAGGATGAAATAGAAGCAAATCATCAAATAGTACCTGCCCCAGACTAGTGGCAGTCTGTCGACAATGTAATCGAATATATACATATGTATAATCCAGCAAGTGAAAGTTTTACCGATGAATGTCTAGAAGGAATAGTTATGTTCATTAATATTTTAGCTATATTTGACTAAAGCACTCGGTAAATGTTACTAAATTACACTGCGGTGGCACTTGAATGTGGTCGAATATTTAAGCGAGAATTCGTGGGCACTTTCAGGAGGGGAGACATTTTTTGTTAGTCACTGAGAGCGGCTTAAATAAAATGATGTAAACAGGACACTAAAACATTGGCTAATATATAATATGAATATGTATACTAACCATTAAACGTCCACTAATATTACTCCTATTTTCAGGAAATTTTATAGAAGTAGTGCTGGCTTAGATACATTAGAAATATATAAAATTAAATGATATATTCAATCGTGGGGGGGGGACATAATTATTTAATATGATGTATATATTCCAATATATACGCCAATATAATTATATTCCAATATAATATTCCATTGGTAATGTGAAATTGTGGGACACATTCTATGGATTGCAGGGTATTTCAGACACTACCGAAGATAGAAAAAAGCTTATCTCATTCTCAAGGTTGATTTTCAAGGTAAATTTAACCGTCAATTCAGAAATTGTATACTTTGTTGTACAGATGATCTTTATTTTAATGGCACTTTAGACCGGCTGTAGTCCGCCCAGCTTTTGGTTTAAGTTGTGTAATTGTTTAGGTTATGGAAATTGTAGGTTTTGTACCCATAATTGTTAATTAGAATAAGAAATGTTATTTTTAATTATTCTGTGAAACTGGAATAGGATACCATCGTGCACATGTTGGCGGATGTGATGGGTCGAGACCGGGGTTAGCGGAAAGTGTGGCTGACCCACACAACACCAGAACACTACACTGTACTCACGGTTGGTGAAACGCGCGTCGAGTACAGTGTAGTGTTTTGGTGTTGTGTGTAAAACTACGTCAGTGTTAGCTTCACACCAAAGGTTCCAAGTCTCTTCAAAATTACTAATTTAATATTAATATTATTAGTAATATCAGTGTTCTCATTATAATTTTGTTTGTGGCCCGACGAAACCATTGGAGTGGATAACTAGTTGAGGACTCCCTCTCGTTGCAGTGTACCAATGTACTTGGATCCTTATCCCCTCTGTCTTGTCATTTCACCTTAAAGGAACAAGACTTTTAGAGAAACAAACCTTTAATCGTAAGAGTTTCTTGTCTTCTTGAAATATAGATGTAATTTCAAAGTTAGTACGTTATTCTTATGTTACCCTGTGCCCACTCTATTTTTTTTTTTTATAATCTAAAAGAACCACATTTATTACAATCTGATATTAAATAATTTACAACGAATATGAAACTTTAATGAAAATAATGAGAGCACTTTTAAAAGCTTATCAAAATAGCATATCATAGCCAACTATTTTTCTTGTAACAGACTTTATAATAATACCTTACCTTTTATTTCTTATGTTTTTCAAAATAAATACGTTTGGTATATTGTATACCATTCAAAGGCAAAGAAATCTAAGTTTTTCTAGACCACAACTGCTGTAAATCCCATTTAAAAAAAAATGAATTTGCGTCATAACTCCTCCATGAATACTAAAAAGTGACTAAAATTGACTTTTGAGGAGTATTTGCTTTAGATATGGCCATAGAGGCAGTAGGCTGAAAATAGAGCTGATCAAAAATCAGAAAAGAAGAAAAATCTTGAGGTCGCATGAAAACAAATGAAGGTATAATGAAATTTCAGATTACACACTTAAATTTGTTGTATTTGAAAATAAAGCTAGTTAACGTGCTATTACATTTCTTACTATCTCCAATAGGTGCGAGATGCCCTGCAATTCCATGTAATTTGACCCAATCGACACAGCTCCATCTAATTTATTAACAACCTATAATTAAGTGCTAAGTGTTCAAAAAACGACTCATGGGAATTTTATTCGCAGATTCAAATAATGAGAAATCAGAGGACTTGAAGCAGTTCGTTATGTATTCTGTTTCACTAACTAGTTGATTAAACCGGAACAAAAACGTTTATATTTCTATAAGTATTCAGAGCTATACAAAAATATGATACCCCTAACTGTAATTTACTAAAAACATAAAACACATCATAGAAATGGACAACCTCCCTTCTGAAAGCCTGAGGATTACATAGATGGAAAGTACACCTGAAAAAACGCAGACATAACCATTCCCTGGCTATAACCAGGCTATAAAGTAAAAAAATTAAACAATGTTTCCTAATACGTTCTAATATGTAGTCGCACTTGTTCCCATTTTTGACAAGCACTATATCTCTTACTTATTAATCATAATATTAATTATTGTCCAGTTTAGTACCTTACAGTACAGGGTTCCCCATAATAGACTACCTATTTTGATATTGAAATAAATTCTATATAAAATAAGTCAGTACGTTTTTCTTTATACCGTTATCTTCTATGGGCGTTGGGATTTTAATTAACATGTTATTAATCAAGTAGGCGCCTGTCGCAAAACTAGGATACAGTTGTTATTCGTAAAACGTCATTTTTCTAATAAATTAGTAAATTAGTAAATATGCTAGAGACGTTTTTTATTCCTGAATTAGAATGAAAGGGATTACTAAATAATGCGTTATTATTCCAGCAAGATGGAGCAACACCACATACCGCTAGAAACTCTATGAGAGTTCTACGAGAAGTGTTTAATGGCGACTCGTTTCCCGATTTGGGAATTGAAATTGGCCTACGAGGTCCCCGAACTTAACTGCACCAGACTTTTTTCTGTAAGGCTATTTAAAGGCAATGGTTTTTTCAACTCGTCCACATAACATCCTAGAGTTCTAATTGCTCAAGAATTCCAGCGAATAGATCAGGTTTTGCTTTATCGTGTCATGAATCATTTCTTGTCCAATCTTGAAAAGTGCATTGAAGTTGATGGCGGTTACTTAAATTACGTAATTTTTAAAAATTAGGATAAGTCGTATGTTACAGTAAATCCCAAAGAGTAAATTGTAATTAATTGTAATAAAATGTTTGTTTTTTTAAGTATCAACAATTTTATTGAGCTATTAAAATGGGTAGTCTATTATGGAGAACCCTGTACTTTTATTTATAAAGTTAATTTAGAGATCACACTTATCAATGTTTATAAAAAAATAAGCGCAGCTCGAATCAATCTGCCTATACTAAATCACGTTTCATGCCGATCTACTAACCATAAACAAGAAATAATATTTTTTGTCTATAGACAAGGAATTTGTTTTGTCAGATATCAAGTAGTTCTGTTGTGACAGAACACACAAGTTATGACAGAATATCCAATGTTATCGTTATCGCTAACAATAGTAGACTGGACAGTTGGCACATAAAAGCTAATATTTCAAACGATCCATCAGCCTTTTGACAGTATGTTCATATTAAATATCAGTGACTTTTCATATCAGAAATTTTTACAAAGTCCTGAAAGTGTAGCCAACACATTTTTGCTTATTTTTTTCGGCGGTCATATAACACTATATCGGCTTATAATATTAATTACAATATTAAAAATAAATAATGCAACATTATTTCTTTTTACATAACTTTCTTTTCCGAGAATGAAGTTTTGGATTTTTTGAAAAAACTCAAACCTAAATCTACTTCTGGTTCTGATGGAATTCCATCTTTTCTACTTAAAGATTGTGCGGTTATTTTCTCTTCTTCTCTAAAAACTTTATTTAATTTAATTTTAAAATATATCTAATATTTTCCAAACATGCATTTGGAAAGTTCAAAAACAATTCCGATATTTAAAAAAGAAGAAAGAAAGGACAATTAATATTCCTTCGGTTCGGTATGATAATATTAATATATTATCATACCGAACCTATGATTACTGAAGAACAACATGATTTTTTTCAAAAATAGGTCAGCGTTGCCCAATTTGTTCTGTATAACTGAATTTATTTCTGACGTGATCGATGATGGATCAGATTGATGTTATCTACACGGATTTTTCCAAAGCATATGACAAAGTAGATCACGATATACAACTGAGCAAGCTGAACACTTTTGGAATATCAAATAAATTTATAAATTTACTTAAAGCCTTTTTGACTGACAGAGTTCATTATGTGTATCGAGGTTACAAGTCGGTTTCCGCGCAAACAATGTCTGATGTTCCTCAGAGATCAGTTTTGGGGTCACTTTTATTCAATTTCCGTAGATTCCGTAGCCTAAGAGAATGATTGTTGACGCACAAGTTTGGGATATGGCAAAAAAAGTTAATAAGTATACTTTTGAGACCAAAAATTTAACTGTTTATTGAATTCTAAATGCAAGTGAATAAAATTGGAACACGTAACTCACCCTTCCAGTCGCGTCTTGACCGCCTGCTTGGGATTTGACACTCTTTTATTTTAGAAATTATTTATTTTTGTTTGATTTTAATTTAATAATCCGCGGTACTTTACTCGAGAAAAAATAAATAATATCAAAATCAAATGTCAACCCTACTGCTATTACTTTTGTTCGCTACTTTTGTCACCCGTCTGGCTTTTCGAACAAGCCAAATCTCTCTCTGTCTCGGTCAACTGCAACCGCCGCGCGAATCTTTTATCTTTCCATTGCATCCGGTCTTCCTAGATGATCACCATTTTTATGCGACGATCCCGAATAAAAGAGCCATTCATTAATACATTGTATAGTTACTACCAATTTTATATACAGGACGATCAACGAGAGACTGGTCACTGAGAACGTATATCACAAAATTGTTCGCAGGATTGGCAGTCATAGCGACTGTCTTTTGCTTCGGCGAAATTTAAATCTTATTGTGAACTTAAACCTCTTGGCCTTATTATTAGGAACACAACAAACTTCAAATTAAAAAGTTTATTTATACTACACTATACTGACTACTTCAATTAGACCTATTTCTGAGTATCCAATAATTATTTGGTATCCTAACTACTACATACATAATGACAATCTTGAAAGTATTCAACAGCGTGTTTCAAAACTCGGTTGATTGTTGATGATGGTTTATTGATTGATAGTTAATTGTTGATTGATAGTTGACGGGTATTATCCTCAGATTGGTTTTCCTCGAGTAGAAATTTTAAATAGATTTTCAATTGCTTCCTTGAAAGATAAACGCTGCATTTAAACTTCCCATTTGAACTTATACATTGACAATTACCTATTAACTGTTTTATTTTGGGTATGCTTAGCTTTCACACCCCAACAATTGATTCGAGACCCAATGGTTTTACTTTATTTACCAATAGTATATATAGATATACAAAGAAATGTTATCCGTTATAGTGCAATATTGAGAATTTAATCAGTACTAATAGGTACATACTTCAATTTACGAAATATGCTTTAACTGTCTTGGAACTCATTACACATACACAGCGCCTAAGACAGGTACATATAATAATCTTTTTAATCATATAATAATCTTTTTTTGTGAAAATCAACATAGGCTTAACAGTCTTTCCAAGAAATATGGTTCAATAATCTTAAAGCAAAAATTGCACCTACTAATTGACTTATTGTCTCAACACTCTAATGAAATTATAAGTTGACTACTTACCAGTCTAAAAGATCTAAATTTAAAATGAGTTAAATGAGTGTAATGCAGTTCAAATACAATTTATCTATAAAAGGTATTAATCATAATCAGACTTTCGGGCTAATCCTTGTGATTAGAATAAGGGGTAGAGATATTTTTATTATTATTATTATTATTAGTATTATTATTATTATTAAACCTTTCA
Source organism: Pogonocherus hispidulus (assembly GCA_963924545.1). NCBI lineage: Eukaryota > Metazoa > Arthropoda > Insecta > Coleoptera > Cerambycidae > Pogonocherus > Pogonocherus hispidulus. The sequence continues at coordinate 30,145,792 of OZ004694.1, read as the reverse complement.
TCAAACCCTAACCAAAAAAAGAAACCATGCCAACCACGTGGCCTCAAGATTCAGCAAACAATCAAAATTTCGACCTAATTGGAATATAAATATATAACTAAACAAGATACTGCTGATTAATTCTGTCTTAACAAGTACATAAATGCAAGTAATAATATATTAGTTTTTAAACTTTAAAAAATGAAACTCAAAAATTAAGATAAATATCAGTTTTAAACGCCTATTTTTAACCCGTCTGTTCGATATATCGATTTCCTCTCACTATACTATAAAAGTAACATATTAAAATCTAATGAGTTTGTTCTAGCCCTAGCTTAATGAGGACCAACTCTACAATATGAGTGATTTATATATGGCTTAGTAGTGGCTAATGCTTGAACATTATTTTGAAATTTATAAAATTTGCGTTACAAATTATCATAATAATGTTAAGCATGCAATAATCATGACTACTTAAACCATATTTTGAAAACAAATTAATTTTCTAATTACCCTCGTTTATTGTTACTGTTTTCAGTCACTACAATAAAATTATATAAAACTAATTAAAATAAATATTTATGCATTTCTTTGCCATTTTTATAAAATGATTTAATTTTTTCACATGAGAATATATTAAAATATTTGAATAATATTAGCCATGAGTAGATTTCAACGTACGTAAGTACATTATTTTATACACTTATAAGTCAATTAAAGCTGACCAAGTTTATGTGTATTATAATCCTATGCAGAAATTCGTAGAAATGCATGAAATTAGCATTTATTAATAGCGTGCTTTTGTCTAGTCCGACAAAAGCACGCTATTAGTAAAAATTAGTATAATTTCAGTAATTCTACAAAATATTGTATATTATTAATATACATATAAATTCTAACATAATGTTGTTATTACGTTTTAGTCAAAATCTTAAAATATTTGATTAATGGTTGATGATTTAGTTTCTACAGTATTCTTTGATAAAAATTAATAGCTTGGCATTTCTTCAGAAACAAAAAATTATTAACTAATATATATTACATAATAATTGTAATCAGAAAAAGATCCTTTCTTCAAAAATGATGCCTATAGAAAGATAAAATGTTCAGTGTAATTTATGAACTCTCTTAAATGCCACAATAAATACATGCATATTTTTAATATGTCTATAAAAAGTGTCCTAGTAATGTTTGAAATAAGAGGGTACGGCTTCTAAGGTTTTGATATAAATAAGTAAAACAAATTTCAAGATTTTCAATTTCTCTCGTATATCTTCAAAACGAAAGGCTAGATCATTAGCTAGCTCATATCATTAAGATTACTGCTGAGATATGGTAGGTACTTGGTGAGGCTTGAATAGCGGACACTCTTTTTTTGACTTTCTTTTTTTTTCTAAATTTTGGAAATCGTTTTTTATATTTTTTAAGTTGTGTTTTAAATCATGTTAATAAATCGATACGTGGGAAACCCAAAAGAAAAGCAAAGCTCAAATTAAACTAGAAACCTTTTGAACCAGCAAGAAAAATGTACATAAAAAAATGCATGTTACTACAAAAGTGGCGAAGTATAACTCGTTTCCTATATTGTCTAATTTGAACATTCGTATTTTTATATTAGAGTTATTCTTTATATTCTTGAGCATAACTGTAGTAAATTAGTGATTATAGTGCAATAAGCTGTCAATCACCATACGAGAAGAATTAAAGATGTAATTAGTTAAAAATTGCTTAACGTCTGCGATTAAGTGTCAATAATAGAAGAAAAATGCAGAAGATCTACTTAATTCAATTTCGGAATTATCTGTTTAAACTTGTATATCATGTCAACACTTTAGCAATCTCGATTGTTTTATTGCGTAATATGGCGAATGCGCCGGAATAGTTAAAAATAAATATAAAATTTACACACGCACAGGAAAAACGTCATTCCTTGATACCATATCGCAAAACGGTATAAATGACTGAAAAATGTATTCTAGTTACATGTTACAGCCGTTCACATTGCATACTGTCGTAGATAGGAGGCTGCCATACAACTAGTCGGCAATGAAAGAGATTAACTCAATGGAAAAAGCAATTTAAATATCAATATTTTATTATAATAGGGAGTTTTCAAACGTCTCATTGCAACGAGAACGCATTATTTCTTCACGCAGGATAGAAATAGCTTTACCCTATCTTTACAATAATGTTATATTTTGCTATATAAGTTTAATAACATCTTAACTGTTTTACATAACTACGTATACGTGCTAAATAGCTAAAAAGATGAAAGTGATTATAAGTGGGATATATTTCAAATACATTGACTATTATAGAATTTATTTTTAGAGAATATAAATGAATATATTAAACATAATAACTTTAAATACATCCTTATGTTTTTAAAAATATTCAAACGTTGCCTCATTCCTGAGAATCATTTCCAACAATACGTACCGGGTGGCTAAAACTAAGCGTCCTATTAGATTATTTCAGAGACCATTTGGATCTAAATTTTGAAAAATGGTACTCTGGGGTTTTTGTGTAGTCCCTCTTCAAATAAAATAATAGCGCCCCTGTAGCTCTTCCGGTTGACGTCAACTTTGTTATTTTAAATAGAACGCCCTGTATATTCTTTCATTTTTGGATTCTACATTAAATTTTAAGGTGACTTTCATCAAGTTTTCCTATTCCTAAAGTTAACCGTTTGCGAAATATTTAATTTTATTCAAAAAAATTAAAAATCAGTACACAGTTTAAAACCCTGTATTTTTTATAGTAAGAAAGATAGAGCGACAATATTCACAGAGGAGGGAGTTTAATCCATAGGCTTTCTAACCATATCTTTACGGTTGCTGGATCTCTTACAGGGTGGTGAAAATTTAAACCAAGTTATGTCGACTGCAAGCCATGAAAACTTGATTTTTTTACATTGGACACCTTGTATATTATTGCATTTTTGGATTCTATATTAAATTTTAGGATCACTCTCATCAAGTTTACCTATTCCTAAAGTTAACCGTTTTCTAAATATTTTATTTATATATTAAAAAAAAAATTAAAAATCCAAGCTTAAGACCCTGTGTTGTTGATATTAAGAACGATAGAACGACAATATTCACAAGTGAGAGACATAAATCTATAAGCTTTCTAATCATACCATCAAGGTTATTCATAAATCTCATACAGGGTGGTGAAAATTTAATACCAAATCAGATCGACTCCAACCATGTTCCCTATACAGAACAGAATAAACGAGAAATGTCTTTTACTTTTACAGTTACTATCAGTTCTCAATACAATCATCTAAAATCACTTAACTTTTACGTAGATGGTTGAGAAATTCTTTGGAGAGCTTGAAAACAGACCACTAATCTGTCAACAATTAGGTATTTGTTGTCTATGTTTAAAATAATGGTCTATGTTTAAAAGTGCATTATAATTGCATTTATAACTTGTTGCTGTAACAGTTTAAATAGAAATGGACGAAAAGAATTACACAAATGGTGTTATTATGAATTTATTCGTTATTTACGGCCAGTTTGATAAAAATATTAGCAGAACTTGTAGAAAATTTAATGCCGTATACCCAAATTCAAAGGAATTTCATTAATTTCGGATCTACATTGAAGTCTAGAACAATTTTACCAAAACCTGTTACCAATGAAGATAACGAAATCAACGTTTTGGTTTATTTTGAGGGTAATTCCCAGTCTTCTTAATGTTGTGCTGAACAGGAATTAGATGTTTCACGTGGATCAGTTCAAGGAATTTTAAAGAAGCATAAAATGCATGATTATAAATTTGTAAGAGTTCAAGCTCCGAATCCTGAAGATTTTCTGAAGAGAATAAATTTTTGCGAAATGATTTTAATTAAAATTCAAGATCTAATTTCAAGATCTAAGTAAAATCGTATGGACCGATGATTCAAAATTTACTAAGGATGTTTTGTTTGTTTTGAGGCTCTACTAAGAATTTCTCAGCCATCTATGTAAAAAGTTAAGTGATTTTAGTTGATTGTAGTGAAAATTTTTTGACGCAACAACAATCCAATTAGATTTCGTCTATTTGTAATCACGTGTGCAGAAGCAACCAATAATAGTCACATTACACTGATAACAGCCCATGGGTAGTTATCACTTATGTCATCATACGTTGACAGCGAACAAAATTTTTTTGACACTTCTATAATTGTAACAATTTAAAATATCAAATCACTTTCGTCAAGATTTGGTGAACAAATTAGTGCTTCAAACGACAAAATTATAGAAGAAAATACACCAAAAAATACTGTTAACAGTAAAAAGTATAGGGGAGACCGGGGCTAGTTGGCACACATTTCATACTTTATTTTTTATTTAGCACTACAGACAATTGAACTGAATTACAAAATATGTAGAACAGATTTGCAAAATTTCCCTACACTTTAGGATATTTAAAGTGTCTTTATAAAAGAAAGTTAAATAGTTACAATTTTTTCAAAACATCAGTGTAAGTGTGCCAACATACCCCAACTTGGGGGTAGGTTGGCACACTAACTGGGGTTAGTTGGCATATGTAAGTTATATAGAGAAAAACAAGTGTTTTTATAGTTTCTAAAACTTGTTACCTACTAAGAGAATACAAAATAAAATAGATTATAAAAACGCCTAAAACTAAAATAGAAAGTAGAATAAAGCTTACAGTTATGTAAACACCAAAAGTTAATAGTTAGTCAGAATCATCCGAAACACAATTTGAGCATATGTATAGCGGCTCTTTGTTAGTGCATGCCTCATGAGACCACATATATGGCATGACACACACTGAACCCATTTTTCCCCTGGTTCACTGCTGCGTAAAACTGTCCATGCAGACCATGCAAGCAAAAAGTTTCCTCCTCTTAATCAGAATAAGATTCATCTGCACAAACATGTTGAACGGTCCTGATTTTCTTGTTTAACTTTATTTTTAATTTTTTATTTTTATTTTCAAATACTGCCTTCTTTGCCTTTTCGGTTGCAACTTCCTTTTTGTTTTTAGAAGCATTCTGCTCTTCTTCCAAAGCATCTTTGATTGAGGTATCCGTAAGAATAGCTGTGGACTTTCTTTTTCGCCGCGAAGTGCCAGTTTTTCTTGGTGGCGCTTTTGGGAATGGGCGTATATCTTCCGGTGTAGGTGGTGGTGTAGTATTTCTACCTCGAGGTAAACTGGGTTCTGAAGAATCTATGTCGGGTGTAACCAACTTTTTCAATTGGCGAATGGTTTGCTTTTTGGCAATATTTGGGTAAAGTTCTAAATGCTATGTCGAAGTCTTTGGCAACACTTCGTATTGACCTGCCTTCATTCTTTACCATTTTTACAGCACTTGCAATTACATCAGTAGGTGTTGTACCCCTTACAGTCTTTTTTTTATAAGTTCTCATGTCTAAAACTGTTTTTTTATTAATTTTAATTTTGTTTTATTTTTAAATCCTGGGTTAGTTGGCACACTGTGTCAACGTGCCCCGAGACCAATGTGCCAACCTGCCCTGACACAGGTTTTATAACAACACAGATTTTTTCCAAAAAACAAACAATAACTTGATAACTTTGCCTAGCATAGTATGTCAACTAGCCATCTAGCAACGAATTGTGGTGAAAAAATCAAGTTAATACGTTATATTAAACAGATTATCCATAAATCTATAAGGGGACAAAAATTTACTTACTGGTATTGAAAACAAACGAACCCAACTAACAGGTGTTCACCGCGTGACTTTGCGCGCGCAACGTTTTACATGGTTGCCGAGAGTTGTCGATTTTATATTTTAATGGTTTTTACGTTTACACATCCACACCAATCGTAGATATAAGCATTGTGCCAACTTGCCCCTGTAGCCAACTAGCCCCGGTCTCCCCTACTTGTAAAATATTTATAAACTTTTGCAGCAAGGGAAACATACATTAGATAGAAATCATACAGTTGAAGGACTGGCATTGATACTTAAGAGAGAACTAATATGAGAAAAAGGGTTACCGAGTTTAAGGAGGCTGCAGTTAAAAATATGTGAAATGTAACAAGTAAATTATTACAAAAATAATTGTATTTTTAATAAATAATTTTGAATGACATTTTTTATAAAAATTGCAAAAAATTTTCTCACCGAATACCCCTCGAGCATTGATAAATAACTCAAAATTTTCTCACAGTTTTCTCAAGTACGTTACTTTTTGACAACAGCCCTCCGCCTACGGCGTCGGGCTGTTGTCAAGTAACGTGCTTTCGAAATCTGTGATAAAATTATCTCGTAGTTATCAATGCTCTTGGGCCATTATAGGTGAGAAGTGAGGGTAACTATAAAAGTAATAGAGATAGGTATAGGGAACCATACTATCTACTGAAATAGAACAACGACCCGCATCTAAATCTGAAAAAAACATAAGGGGTGTCCCATTTAAAAAAAAAACAAGTGTTCTTGGTTGCAGTCGATCTAAGTTGGTATTAAATATTTACCATCCTCTATAAGATTGATCAATAACCTTTATGGTATGATTGGAAACTATGATATGAAAGAAATTATTAGAATTAGAGGGATCTAGCTCTCCCTTGTGAATATTGTCGTTCTATAGTTCTTAATATATACAGGGTGAGTCAGTTTATACTAGCAGGACTCTGGTATTCGATAGAACACCTGATTTTAAGTTAAGTTTGTCATATAAACATATGTCGGGAATCGCTTCGTTTTTGAGATACAGGGTGTCAAAGTTTTGGTTTTTTTTTAGTATTTTCCACACAGCTCCTATAGTTTTTAAGATAATTTATTCAAATTTTTACCATAGATTACTTATGATGGTTCACAAATTTTGACATATGTAAACAATTTGAAAACGTACAGGGTGATATTTTTTCGGAGGTCTGGCCCCATTTTTCCGTCCAGAACTTTTTTGTGGTACGCCACTGACTGCTTATTTTTGGATCCAAAATTTGGATTCCACGTTCAATTTACAAAAATTTTTGTATCTTGCATTTTTATCGTAGCTGTAAGAGTTGTCGAGTAAATTGAAGAAATCTCTGAAAGAATATGTTTTAAAAAAAAATAGTTTTAGAAAAATTTTCACTAAAAACAATAATTATTGTCAAACGAAAGTTCATTAATCTAAATTGTCAAAGGTTACATACTTACAGTACAACTTTTGTCACTAATTATTAATTTTTTTGTAGCATTTCAGAGACTTAATAACTAAGTAAAATAATTAAGAACTAATAATAAACCAAGGCAAATACAAATAACTTTACAAATAACCCGAAATAATTTTATTTTCAAAATGTGATCCATTTTTTGTTGGATACATAATCGGCATCGCGTTTCAATAGACCTTCTTGCTGAAACTAAGTGATGAACTCATATGTCTTCGCAAGCATGTCTTATACGCCCTCTAAGATCTTCAACATCTTGAACAGGAGGTGCATATACTTTTTCTTTAAGAAAGCCCCACACAAAAAATCCATTGGTGTTATATCTGGGGAACCTGGGGGCCGTGCGATTGGACCTCCACGTTTAATCCACCTCTCTGGATAATTGTCGTCTAACCAAGCTCATACATTTCTTCCAAAATGAGCTGGGCAGCAATCCAATTGGAACCAAGCTTGCTGTCTTAAATTTAGAGGGACATCTTCCCACATATTAGGATGCTCGGTTTCTAGAAACTAAGAAGTTTTGTGAACTGACCCTTTCTGGCAAAAAATATGGTCCAAATAAACGATTTTCAAAAATTCCTACCCATACGTTAATGCTAAACTTATTTTGGATTTTTTTTGGCCTAATAGCACGTGGATTTTGCTCTGCCCAAATATGTTGATGTTTGAAATTTACTATCCCACGTCGGGTAAAGCAAGATTCATCAGTCCATAATACGTTGGATAAGAAAGTTCTATTATTTTCGAATGTGTTAAGGATCCAACGACAAAACTTCACTCTGCGTTGTTCGTCGCCAGGACGTAGACCTTGGTTTATTATTAATTCTTAATTATTTTACTTAGTTATTAAAAGTCTTTGAAATGCTACAAATAAATAAATAATTAGTGGCAAAAGTTGTACTGTTATATGTAACCTTCGACAATTTAGATTAATCAACTTTCGTTTGACAATAATTGAATTCAGTGAAAATTTTGATGAAAATATATTTTTTTTAATAAAATATTCTTTCATAGACTTTTTCAAATTACTCGACAACTGTTACAGCTACGATAAAAATGCAAGAGACAAAAAAGTTTCTAAATTGAACGTGGAATCCAAATATTGGCAAATTAGCAGTCAGTGACGCACCACAAAAAAGTTCTGGACGATAAAAGGAGGCCTGACCCCCGAAAAAATATCATCCTGTACGTTTTCAAATTGTTTACATAATATGTTAAAATTTGTGGACCATCATAGGTAATCTATCGTAAAAATTTGAATAAATTATCTTAAAAACTATAGGAGCTATGTGGAAAATACTAAAAAAAAACCAAAACTTTGACACCCTGTATCTCAAAAACGAAGCGATTCCGGACATATGTTTATATGACAAACTTCACTTAAAATAAGGTGCTCTATCAAATGCCAGAGTCCTGCTAGTATAAACTGACTCACCCTGTATAATACAGGGCTTTAAGCCAAGATTTTTCTTTTTTTTTTAATAAAATTAAATATCTCGAAAACGGTTAACTTTAGGAATAAGGAAACTTGATAAAAGTGACTCTAAAATATAATGTAGAATCCAAAAATACAATAATATACAAGGTGTCCCGTTTAAAAAAATCAGGTTTTCATGGCTTGCAGTTGACCCTCCTTAGTTTAAATTTATATCACCTTGTAAGAAATTCAGCAACCGTGAAGGTATGGTTAGAAAGCCTATGGATAAAAATCTCCCTTGTGAATATTGTGGCTCTATCTTTTGTACAAAAAAAAACATAGGGTGTCAAATTTCAAAATTTAAATCCCAGTAATCTCTGAAATAATCTAATAGGACCCTTACTTTTAGCTATCCTATATTTTAAGTCCCAAGTTCAAAATTGGGATCTCGGAAACTCTAAGAGATAGAAAGTCGGTTAAATAGGGAATGTTTTAGACATTTTTATGCTGATCCTTTTTGAAAGCATGGATAACATCGCCTGTTTTTCAGATATTTAAAAAAAGAACAAAATTAGGTCATTTCTGTTTGAAGCTGTAGCGAAGCAATAGTTGAATTGACATGTTCTAGGATTATACATTATCAGGACAGAATTTAAAAAGAAATATTTTGCCTAATAATCGAATATGCTATATTCACTTGATTTCGAGATATTTTTGTCAACTTTTGTTTTACTTATGGCAGCCATGTTGGTTTTTCAGTTTTTCTAATTTAGCCGAAAAAGAGCTTTCTAACGATGTATCATTATGGTACGAAAAAATGATTTTTAGGACGGTAATTTAAGAAAATATTTTAATACCACGACTGAAAAAATTTTGCCGTGTCATATGCAAATTGAATATTTACTTCGCTAAATGATATACTTAGCAGTAGTAATAACAGTTTACTCACCCATAATATTTTATAGGTAAATTAAACCAGGGCGCTTAAAATAATGCAGCGCTGAATATAATACAAGTATTAATAAAATCGAGAATAAAATAAATCAATATTCAGCTCAATAAAATTGTTCAATGTGGTCTGCATTTTGAAGAATATCTGTCACATCTGCGACGAACAGAACTGGTAACTCTTCTAGGAGTGTTCGAGTGTTGGAATTTATTGAGGTTAACACATCCCTAACTCTGTTTTTTAAAATTTGAACGCTTTCGGGACGTTCAAATGCATATACTTCATTTTTTACCGATCCCATAAGTAAAAATCGGGTGAACGGGGAGGCTAACAAACTTGTCCTAAATTTGAAATTAGCTGATTACCAAAATCCCCCATCAGTATCTGCCTAACGTCATTCGTATTACATGCAGTACAGCCATCTTATTTGTGTTTACACACTCAAATAAGATGGCTGTCTAAATGGTCGTTACCAATACCATAAACACACGTCATACCACACCATTAACCACACGTCAATATAGCCAAATATAACTTGTAAATAATTTGGACCTCCCATTAGCCTCCTCCCGCATTGAAACTACTATAAATTCCGAACCGTTGTGGTACAAGCTCTAAAAATTGGGTACTAGGTGGTGCTAAGTGTAAATTTTATGGTGCTAAAAGTTTGAAGCTATATTGGATGCTGGGGGGGGGGCTAACGTTACATTAGGCCCCCTACATTGATTCCACGATAAGTTCCGAACCGCTGTGGTGCTAGCTCTAAAAATTGGGTGCTGTTAAGTGGTGTTAAGTATAAGCTTTATGGTGCTAAATGTTGGAAGCCATATTCTATGCGGAGGGGGGTTGCCGTTACATTAGTCCCCCGCATTAATTCCACGACAAATTCCGAATCACTGTGAATGTGTGGTGCTAGCTCTAAAATTTGGGTGCCAGACCTTAAATCCTAGGTATGGAGAATAGGTACCTGCTACTAATTTTAGGACAATAAAACTACAAATCTGTGTCTAATCACTTTAAGAACAATATAGTTAAAGACGAGGCTGATGACCCCTAAAAGGAAAAACCAGATGATTAAATCTGATGTAAGTAATATTCAAATTGTAGGGTTTTAGGCAAATAAAATTGAAATTAAGTAACCAAATAATAATATAACCAAACATCCTGTACATAATTTCAAGTAAACATATTTTTTACATGTATTGTATTGTCATTAGATAAACATATATTTTATTTATATTACTTACACTGACTTGTTATTTCGTCACCAAAGTTTATATTTTCTTGTAAGTAGTATACAGTGTGAGCTTAATTAAGATATACATTAACTTAACACTAAATAACGTTTTTGCTTGTTTATCTACTTTAATTACGTTTGTACCAATATGTTTTTAAAGTATTTTAAATTGTTTGTTAAAAAAAAATTGGAAAGTGCCCTATTTACAGAAATTTTTCTAAAACACTCCTTTTGATTTTTTTTTCCGAAATGAATCTGTTTACAATGAAGTGTGATTTATCCTAGTAGCGCTTTTCTTTTTCAAGCAGAACTTGAACTTTGCTTTGCTTAAACTTTGCATGTTAATCTTTTAAGTAATACGATTATTTCCTTTGCTTACCTAGCTCGTAGGTATTGAAGAAAATACAAAATATTAGTGACTCATAATATTTAAATAATTTCAATAAAAATATAAAGTTTTATTAATTTTTTTGATAAATACCTAATTACAAATGTTAAATATTTAGTATTGTCGCTTCTGGTCAGAAAAAATCTGTAAGAATAGTGGCAAGAAAATGTTAAGATAATTTCCGAATACAATGTATCATCTAATGTATGGTGATATTAATCCATATAATATTGGGAATGCAAAACAACGTTTAAATTATCGGTTTTAAGGGTCTTATTTATAATTGGAAATATCAAAAGTCGTCTTAAATAAAATAGATTTCAGTCTTTATGTGGATATTTAAATTCTTGCGCTACGTAACACTAATATTTGCAATATTACCTTCATTTCTTCTTGTTTTCATATATAGTGATTTAAGATATTTATTTACATTTTAATATTTCTATCTATTAAATTACATGGCGAATGAGATCACCCTGCTCGATTACGTAGTATTCTCCCAACCACAGACGCCCCTGATTATTAAGTGTGGGTAGCGTCGATCTCTAAATCATTTTGAATATTAACATATCTTTTCTATAAATACCTGAAATTCCCCAAAATATATATCATTGTGGATCAGTTCCTTAAACAAACTAAACAAGATGATGAAACTGGTGAGTAGCTTTGATACTCTTATGTACAGTTCTGACAGCTAAAAAATTGTGTGTTGTGCGGTATCTCAAGACTTTAAATATGTAAATACCTTTCTAAAAAGAGTCATTTTAGGTATTCCTTTTTGCCATTGTAGTGGCAAGTCTTGCAGCACCACAATACTACAATGGACTGGGGCGACAAATAGCAATTCTTCGTTTGAATAATGACATCTACCCTGATGGTAGCTACAATTACGCGTAAGTAAACATTTAATTTATAGTGTCCATATGGGGATCTTTTAAACGGTCAACCCTAATAAATCTGTAAATAAATGTAATTTAGGATTTTGGTGGTGGTCTATAACTGTATAACTAAACTATACTATACCTCTTTTTGTTGTGCAAGTATGAACAATTTCGTTTTAAGTTTATTTTAGAAATGTTTCTTCATAGCAACTTTTGCTCCACTATCCTAGTGCTTTTTATACTACAATGATTTTGTCTCTACAAGTCTACTCTACTAGCAAGTCTGCTATAATGTTGATTTTCTAAATGCGCACATGGACTTTTTTATCAACATATTGATGATATTGCCTTTTATTATTTTCAGTTAGGTTTTTAATTTGAAATGTTATATAAACTTTTCTCAATTTGCAATTTCTTCATATCCAGATTAATTTGTGTGTTTAGTAAATAAAATGGGTGATACGTAAATAAACAATACAATACATAATAATTATCTGACATCAAGTGTTACAAATACAATTGGAATACATCATTTGAACTCTAGTAAAGCATAATGATCCAATTAGGTTAGTATAGTTTTGCATATTAAAAATACTTTTAGTTTGATTTCAACTTCCGTGATTGGGCTACAATTTTAATGATGGCCCCGTAGAAGAGGAGCATTTCAGTGCAAAATAATATAGGCCCGAAGAGCGGTAAATTTTAGTAGTATAAAATGCTTTTTCATTTTACGTACATATATCTAGATATAATAAAAACCATAATTAAAAATGTACATTTCTTTCATAATTTTTCAAAAACCGATTGAAGTTTATTTGTCGAAAGCCGCGTAAAGTATTTGAAAAAATAATAAAATTTGATACGTATTATCAAAAAGCTCAAAGGACTATAAACTTAAACCAATTCCTAAGCTTCATGATATAGAACGCAGGCAACAACCAGTGATTGGCTTAAAAAATTATAGAATAGAGGAAATGTACAATTACATCGACTGCCATCTAACTATATTCAAGGTTATCATAAAATAAGGGATATATTTCAGCTCATTATGCATTTTTAACAAATTAAGTTAATAACAGGATGTGAAAGAAATTCGATTGTTTAAGCAATGGGATTTCTAATGTCCACTCCAACAATGGTTAACGTAAATGTTCGATATGTCGTGCATTTTGCTGATGTACAATCACCAACCGTTCGTCCAATTGTACACAGCATTATTCAGCATTTCTGGTTGAATTTTATCAATTTACTCCATAATAGAGTCTTTTCTCTATACTTAGATAGATGTACAGATGACATATTTAGAGTTCTAAACAAAATTTTTTAAATAATCCCGCAGCCAGTAATCTGCTGGGTTGAGATCAGGCGATCTTGGAGGCCATGAATTTACAAAATGTCTGTTTATAACACGATTTTGAAAAACATCAGTTAAACATTCTTTAACTGGTCGGTATGCGGGGGGTACTACATCCTGCATAAAAATTTCAATTCCTTCGTGCTCGTTTTGTATCCGTGGAATGGCATAATCTCAATCGTTTCAATTTACGTTTACGCGAGTTTTATTTTGGGAAAATTCTCTAAATCGTAATGATTACGTTTGACACTTGTATAAGTTGATACAACTTTTTTGTTTTCCATAGATAGAGAAAAATCCAATTAGTGAAGCAACTAGATTCCATTTACTTTCTGCTACTAACTTGATTTCTTAAAATTATATAAGACTTTAAACTATAGCCCTTTATTTTATAATGACCACATATTTACAGAAAGTTTTAAATATTATGAAAAATTAAGTTCCATCGTCAGTTACATTGAAAGAATTACAACGCCTAATACGAGAAAGTACCTCGTGAATTAAAAATAGTTTTTTGCTTTCGAATTTAATAAAGGACTTGATATGACCAACCGTTGATATTGGCAATTTCAGTTGATATCAGAGTAATGCACGACATTTATACGACATTTGCAGCTGATTTCATTGCCTCATCTGTTCCAGGTTACAACAAAAGTAAAAAATTGTACCTAGGTATATTTCGTAAATATATTATGAATAAAAATTATTAAAATTTCAGTCATTATTTATATCAGATACAAAAAGAATTACAAACTTTCGTGCTTCACCAGATGGTAATAACCTTTGTTTAAATGGATTGGTATTTTTTATATAACAAAATTTATAAAGACATTTTGTTCTTACTTTAGAAATAGCATATTACCAGAATTCTTATTGAATTTTTTATGTGTTTAACACATTTGTTACAGTGAGTACAATGTTACAATAATCGATGGGCATGATTTAGTTATTTTCTGATCTGCCACCCACTGAGCCATATAGTGATATTCTCCATATATCCGTATATGTTAGGTTCTATATTAAATCTTAAAAAATAAAGATATTATGTACATGTAGCACATTTCGTGTGATGATTGTGTGCCATAGATTACATTAACATTAGATTAATAAACATTTGTTTCCAGTTATCAAACCGAAAATGGAATATCAGCTCAAGAACAAGGTCAGCAAAAGGCCGTAGGAAACAGTGTTGGAACCGTCGCCCAAGGTAGCTATCAATACACATCTCCCGAGGGATTACCAGTACAAGTTCAATATATCGCGGATGAAAATGGATTCCAGCCCGTTGGAAACGTCGTACCACAAGCTATCCAAAGAGGTGTTGAATACAATGTACGCAACGCAGCTTTAAACCCTTACAACCCTAACGTCCCCTTCAGAAATTATTATTAAATCTTAAAAAACGTACTGAAGTAAGATTGTACCATCTATAATTTATAATACTGTACAAGTACATACATTAATTTGTAAGTATACACAACGAATTTGTAAGATACAGAATGATATATTTTTATAGAAAAAATTTTAAGTGACGCCACTGTACAAATATGTAAAAGTTATTGAATACAGTGTATAATATAATTTACATCGTTTTATTTCCATTTTATTATAATCAAAAGAAATACCCATTTGTTTTATTTGCAAATTTGTATAAGCTATTAACATAATACTATCTTACATTTGCATAATTATGTCACGATTAATTCATTTCTATGGTATGAAAATATTTTGTTCGTGGTCCATCGCAGTGTTACATAATACCTCAAAATTCTTGTAAACCGGAATCAGTGTACTATTTTAAGAAAAGTAACTAAAAGTAATAAAAAAAAACTTAAGGTGCCACCTTAACGGTTTGGTTTTTTTCGATTCGATTCGATTCATCGATTATTCTTTGTTAAATATCCCAGCTGAATGAATTTTGGATGAAACTAATTAGATGAATCGTATGACTTAACTGTTTTTTTACAAGCTATTTTTTACGACAGTGATAAACTTTTCTTTTATTCTTAAATGTAGAGCCATATAGTGTAAACTCCACTTTAACATTCCCTATTAAGTGTCTGTGAATTTAAAAATTAATTAAATTGTAGAGAAAGAAAATGGATATAGAATGTTGAGTTGCGACCAGGAATAAGCAAACCAAAGAATTAGTGTTTTGTTGTCTGGCAGACATCGATGTTTTGGAGTTTTATTCTTCTTCAGTGTGCGTGACTTAAGGAAATGATCTAGAGTGATACAGTTCTGAAATAATATTCGTTGAAATGAAGAAAATAAAATACTCACTATTAATACACTACACTATGTGCACTATTGTCACTACACTGCACTTTATACATTTTGAGCCTTATTTAAATATATAATATAAGAAACTCAAGTTGTGCACTTATACGCAATGGATTTAATGGATGGAAGATATAAACTTGACTCACTCACCAACTTCACTCCTAGTTAAATTAGGATTGCCTTTCGTACAGTACAACCATTGAGTTAGGATAGTAGGGAGGAGCTATCTCGTAGTAAAAAATAGCATCGGTATCGCCATACTGACACGACACTTTTGTCAAAACTGACAAGCGGCTGTGGCGCTTACGTCAATTTAGTTAAGTGGGTTTTTTAGTAAATTTGTATGTCTTGGAGATTTATATACCTGCAACATTAAAAGATAATGGTTTCGTGCGCCCATAGTAGCTGTAACGGCAGAGACTGTATTAAGAAAAAGAAATTATGCAGAATAACATTTCAGAGGTTTGCATTAGAAATTAGTAAACAATATGCCGAGCTGTATTTGACCTATTACATGTAATTATTTAATGTTTTAATTGATTGCTTAAATAGTATTCAATAGTACAATTCGTTCGAACATTCGATAACAACTAACAAATCCAACTAATAAAATCTAACATAAAAATATTTCAAGGTAGATAGACTAGATATATGCTCAGGGAAAGATTAATATGTATATCCATACTGGAGGAAACAGTGGCTCCGGTGAAACGAGGGTCTGTGACGAAGGTGTCCGCACCAAAACTTTGTTCGGTTTACTGCTGTGCTGTAAACCTTTTGGTGGATGGTGGATGATGTCACTTTTGCTGACGAAATTTACTGGATATTAACGGATATCAATTATCACGCCCATATCATTTTCAATCAATTATCAAGATAACTTGGTCATACTAGCTTAGTGTAAATTAAACACCACAGCGATGGAGCATATGCACAGGGCCCTGAATATGTAAGGTAAACAGATAAGAAGGGGTAGCATTGCCGGATAAATTGTTTAATTTTTTAAGCTAATTTACAGAAAATGTACTACTTTAATAAAAAAAAAATATAAATCTAAAAGCGTTAGGCATTACAACAATAAAATTATATTATTGAAAGAATAATAAACATTTTTTGCATCTGTATGACCATTTTATTTCAAACTGTGTTTTATTTTATTGCGTTATTTTGGTTCCCCATTTCTGACTTATAATTCTAAATAATCCGGGCCTTGCGAGGCAACCATATTCTTACAACACTTAGCCACGCCCAATGAACTCGTTTTTTGTAAGCGGAAAAGATGCTTACAGCGTCTCCCTACCATACCTTCTCAATTACTACAACGAATCTACTTTTAGAGTTTCGTTGTGAAGAGTACCTATATTGTATTGCATTGTGGAGTCTGTATGCGTCGCTCAAAATATACTTTATTTGCTGTTTTAAGAAGTTCCCTGAATTTTCGAAAATATGATTTTATTAAGGTTTACGTTTACGAGGAGTGCAAACAAAAAATTGTGCCTTAACTCAATGATTCTTTGAGTTCACCCTTTCGGACTTGAAAATACAGCCCGAATTATTAATACCCTTGTAGATGTACTTTAACCTTGAGGTTATGAAAAGAACATAATTAAAATTACAAGAAGATAGATATTACAATCTTCCCAAATACACCATCGACACCAAATTCTCACCTTTGATGAGATAACCAGGTGGCAAGAATATTTCGCAGTCAGTAATTCGTAAAATACAAACTTATCTGCAATTTTACATCATATTGGAAATATGCCCGAAATCGGTTTCAAAATCTGAGAAGGTAGTTCTATATGAATTAGAACAATTATTACTGACAGGCAAGTGGAGTTCAATAGACCCGACTGAAGGTGTATAGGTAAAAAAGACAAACGATCAAATGAAAACGTCAATAAAATATTAAATACTTGCAATTAAAACCAGGTAACTACAGGAAGATGAAGACGACATTATGTCGATAATTATAGCAGTAAAAGAAAAGCTTAACCATAGTCGTAACCTAAATTTAGAAACGTAGGTACAGGTCTTATTATTACGCAGAAGACCATGTTATATCCAATACTTCAAACATTTCACATGTAATATCTGCTGAATGGACTGAATTGTCTCTCAGCTGACCGAGTATAAGAGACCGGGAATAAATAAGAATGATATAGACATAAGAATATGACTATTTCATATGACTATATGAAGATATAGGAACTCATACTTGTGAAAATACCGAAGATCAATATTTTATTGATAGCGCATTATTTTGATGATGCGCTATTATATTTATATGTGAAGTATTTTCTTGCTGGCTAAAAGTGTGCGCCTATCATATAGCTCATTCAATAGCTATAATGTTTTTGTTCTTACAGAATGATCCATTTTTCGCTTGCCATCTTTGATACAGCAAACAAAAGAAGAGTGTATCTTTTAAGTAAATATAGTGCATATTTTTAGATTAGGGTATTTGGGCACTTTTTTAGGAGTACGCCGATAAAGTATATTGAGTCTATATCTAATAAGAAGCGAGACATGCTCGAAAATATATGTCATGGGTGTAATCTAAGGTTTAAGTCTTTAGCAACGAGTTGTTAATACGTCTAATACGTCTCTAGTACGTTATTCTCATTAGTATACTTTTTTGAGTATCACTCCATTACTATTAGAGACAGATATATCAAATCATTTTATCAAGGTGCCCATGAGAGATTGCTCTATTCATATCTGTAGAAATATATAGGGTACCTAACCTACTTATATTATTACCAAATATTTATGTAGTGTATCCTCTTCATTATTTGATGTTTGAAGTACCATTAGTGGGAAACGAACCACCCAGTATTTCAGTTACTTATTACTAGAAAACAGGTTAGTCAATCACTGTAGTAGTGTTTATAAGAGGTCGTTCGTATTCTATTTAATATCAAATGGTAGCATCAGTATCCGTGTTAGAACGCCGTTAGATAGATACCTAAAATAATGGCAATTTACCTTACAACCTGATGTGTAAAAAATAATAATTTTCTGTGTATTTCTAAAAAAAAATATTTAAAATGCATTTTTCTTGGATTTTTAAATCCAAAAAAACATAAACAAAATAATTTTGATTATATAAAAAGTAGATTTTAATCAAACAAACCCCTTATAAATTAATACATATTATATAAATAAATACAAGACTTAGGTAGGTATAACTTATTAATTGGCTAGATATATATACCTATATATATCTAGCAATCAAACCGGAATTGATAAGTATAAATTGCTTTGATATATATATATATATATATATATATATATATATATATATATATATATATATATGTCGATTATGTTAATTTTCCCATTACATCCTATACAGGGCGTTTCAAATTGGATGCAATAACATTGGTATCTTGGAAACCATTAGACATAAAGATTATTTTAAATTAAAGCAAAGTTCCAAAGTGACCTCATATGCCTGCTGATATGCCTCAAAAATATCAAGGTTAACATGTTAACCTTGTAACATGTAACAACAGTTACTGGAACCATACACAAAGTATAGCGTGTGATGTATCATTGAACTCACCAGGAAAAATGTTGCCCATAGACGTAAAGATATTAATGGGCTGTATTAGAAAAAATGAAGTTGATGATGGTTTTGAAGTGACGAAACGTTACTTAAAAGAACTATACCTATACGCCTTTCGATAGAGCGTAAAGAGTTGCTATGAGAAAATGTCCTTTTTATTTCAGCGGATCTTCAAATAAGCCTGGAATCTTACAAAAACGAATTTCCAAAATTTTTATTTTTTTCAAATATCTCAAAAACTAATCATATAACCCTTGTTTTTTTTTTTTTTTGAAGCAATATTGGTCACTAAATTACGCAACTTCAATTTAACCTAATCTCTAGCTCTAAAAGTTTCCAAGATACCAATATTATTGCATCCAATTTTGAACGCAGTGTTTACACTTCCGTCATTTTCTCAATCTTTTTTTAATACTTTTCTAAATTTAGTTGTAATTCACCGCCCTTATATTAAGATCACCCCACAGAAATAGATATTCTATATTTTAGTTTGTCGTAATACTGCAACATTTACATTCTTTTGAAAAATAGAATAGTAAGCTATGAAAACCAACAAACGAAATTAAATACACCTATCTAAACATACTCCCTCTCTAAATGCATTGGAATGTGCTAAAAGGAGATTGCACAACCACTCTTTAAGACAGTTGCCCACTGGAGGCCGGACCTGTTCGACATTATAACAACAAACTAAGTCCTATTCAGATCTACATGTAAAATATTTCACTTAAAATGTTGATATTTCAATCAACGGTAAAACACAATGCTTAGGTTTTTGACAACACAATAGAATGTTCAAATCTAGTAAACTTGTTTATGAAAGCCATAAATTATTTACCTGTTATCCTAACGGTTCTTAATGTGGCGCCATTATGCTTTGTCATCGATAATTAGACGTTTCAATTTGTAATAGAATACCTACCAGAATTACCTACTATAATGTGAGATCAGAAATAGTTTGTCAGAAATAGTCTGACAAACTATCTGCAGTATTTCTGACAAGAGTTTGTCAGAAATACTGCAATATAAGTGTGGAGGAGCACTCATTGCACAGCTAGTCTGAAATTAGGATCACGAGTAACAACGAGTGATCCAATAATACGAGGTTTGCAATGGACGTATTTCACATACTACGTTCTTCCAATGTCACACTAGCTGGGTATAGTTTGAGAGGTATAGTATTAAAATAAGGCGATGAAATAGACAAGAATTCTCTCTGCTAATTTAATGAACCTCCAACCATTATTTTGTAAACAAAAATCGCAAATGATGAAACTAAAACCCATTAATGGACAGTTTGGATGATACGGTATGGGCTGTAGTAATATCATTAAAGTTAAAAGATGAAACTCAGCAAACTCTGCATTAAAACTCAGTTTTAATCATGGCTAGATTGTGCCAACTTGGTTGGCGAAACGCGCGTCGAGTGCAGTATAGTGTTTTGGTGTTATGTGGAAAACTACGTCAGTGATAACTACGTATATCAATCACGAATGTAAATAAAATTATACCAATATCTACTTTTTTGACTTTCGGTTCCC
The DNA here is from genome assembly GCA_963924545.1 of Pogonocherus hispidulus. Taxonomy (NCBI): domain Eukaryota; kingdom Metazoa; phylum Arthropoda; class Insecta; order Coleoptera; family Cerambycidae; genus Pogonocherus; species Pogonocherus hispidulus. The sequence goes on along the minus strand of OZ004694.1, from coordinate 30,125,051 downwards.
GTCAACTTCAGGGCAAAAGTTTTTCAATTTTATTTCTTTTTTTTAATTCAAATGATATTAAATCCAGCAGCTTGATGGCTAATAATAATTTCCTTCCTTCTTCCTTATTTAAAAAAAATGAGAAACATTGTAAATGCAAATAAAATTGTTATGGGACCATATATTATACACTTTTTTAACGGTTTTGTGTTTTCAAAAAAAAAAAAATATTTTAAATAATTATTTATCTATATAAATTGATCATGTCAATTTGAATAATGAATTTGTCTTTATTTAGTCGGCTGAAAATATGTGAATCTCAATTTTGTGTGCAGTTTTCTATATATGCAGGGATTATTGGTCTAATTTAAGGTATCACAGCCAAGTATCCTTTTTAATATATTAAAAGAATTGAAAGATTAAACCCAATTAGTTTTTCCAGTAAGAGAAACGAGAAACTATCATTAATTATTAGAGAGAAAATTAATTACGTTATATATAACTCAAAAATGAATCAACATTTGACAAATTAATTCGTCTCAAAACAATGAGTGTGCTGGCAATTTCCTCCAGGCAGACATCTTGTACTGTAAGATATCTCGGACCATTTCCTATGGGACTACAAGACTTGCAGTCCCAGAGGAAACAGCTCTTTCAGTAATTATCAGATTTATGACATATTTTTAAAACTGTTGAACGCTCGTGGGTGATTATATTTAAACATAAAAAATAATAAAAATGTACGAAAAATTGCATGTAAGGGCAAAGCGAGGAAAAATCTATATTAAAATAAATAGTACTGTGTATATGAAAAAATAATTTTATTTATTACTAATAACTACGTAAATCTTCACCATTTTCAAACATGTGAGGTTGTTGGCAGAACATTTCCGATAGGTTGGAAGCCGTTTTCATCAGCTGTATATTGTATATGAACTGGTACTCCTTCGGGGGAGGTGTATTGGTAGGATCCCTGAGCGGAAGTTCCGGCGTCGGGTCCTGCACCTACAGGCCCTCCTGTCTCTTGAGCGGAAATTCCATTTTGGGTTTCATAACTGAAATGATATATGAAATATATTCATTCATTAACGAATGATTCAAATATTCGTCTTGAAATATACTACTTGTGAAATGAAATGAAGGTATTGTAAAGGTCACAAGAGCAAGGCAAATTTTTTTATTCCTCCAAAAAACATTAGTATGAAAATTAATTAAATGTAGTTAATTAATAAGTTAATAGTATTTTTTACAATGAAATATTCAAACTGTTAATATTTACATATATGTAGTGTCCCCATAAAGTAATACATAATTTTCAGAAAGAAAGAAAATATATTTTTACAAATATGGAGACATAGGGTTTGATAAGTTTATCTGTAATGGTAAGGGATATACAGCCAATACACAGCCAGCAGAGACCATTAGATTTTGGTCTGCCCAGTACCGACAGATGCGTCGATTTACGGTACTATGCAGATAAAAGGATGCTTCATCATTAAATAAAATTTACCTTGAAAATGCATTACACATTTCTATGTATTTCACAAATCTGTAATCTACGATCAGGGTCATTCTCATTTAACTCTTGAACTAATTGAATTTTATACGCTTTGATTTGGTTTTTTTTTTCTTGACTCCATGTCAAGTTCTTACTAACGTTATTAATCCTTACAAGTTGCCTAGTAGTAACATGAGGATTTTGTTCTAGTTCAAGTAAAATGTGTAACCTAGTGTCTTCAGGAATACTTGAGCGCCCTGACTTTGGGTCTTTAACTGATCTATATGTCAAAAATGTATGTACTATTCTTGAAAGAGCACATTGAGTTATAGGCTGATACAGATACTACTTTTCATTGAACAGGGTGCATACCTCCCGTTGTGTCCTTCGGCGATTTCCATAGAAGTATCTCCAACATCATAAGATGTTCAATCTTTTGAGTTTCAGAAAAACGTACCATTTTACTGTTATTAATTAATCGACAAAGAATAAACATTTTCAGCCTTATTAATAATAAAACTTAGAATGTTCTAAGACCTGACTAGAATGTAACTAGTGAAAACTGTATTAATAATACCATTTAAATGCATTTTAACTCTAGAATGATGTTAAATCACTAGTTATCAGTTTGAGTATATTTTACAATAAGTTAAAGTTAACCTAAAAGTTTGACAGAAATGGCAGCAGTTTTTCTTTTCCCTCCCAATTTACAGATCGAGAACGTTTTTCTGAAATCTTAAATAATTTAATGCGAATTTTTTCGTATTTATATCTCAGTAACTTCAATAATTATATAAAATTTAATTATGGCATAGTTACTTGCCTAATTCATTAGGGAGTTTTTGAACCCCTTAAATTTTGGCACGTCGTTATCGTTTTCGTTATTCTGAGCATGTGCAGTTCCAAAAAGAGTATCATTTTTGGCACTGCGTGTGCTCAGTATAACGATTGCGATAACAATAAGGTAAAAATTTAAGGTGTTCAAAATCTCCATATTATAAAAGGCAAAGTTAATGCTTATCAAGGGCGGATTTACCATGATTCCAAATTTTACATTAGCAAAATACAAAAACGTAATTAGTTAAAAAAATATATAAACGGACTTCACTTAAGGATGTTTTATTAAAGCACTATTTTAGCACTTCTATTTGCTATTTCATGTTTGTCCAAAGATAAACGTACCTATCTAAATGTACAAATAAATTCTAATTGCATAACATTTTTTAAAAATGTGGTTCTTTGAGACCGGTGTGAAACTAGCAGCCAGAGTTAGCAGCTTGAGATACTCCCCCATGTTGAAAAGGTAAATCCGCCCTTGATTGCTTATTAACACAAAACAGTCCTGACACAAGACACTTGTGTCAGGACTTTATTACTTTGCGTAAATGTTTGTAAATGCAGGTTAGATTTATTACAGTGAAATTAGCTCAATGTATAGAATGAGATGTTGTCACATTAACTTCTTATTTAGCATGCTGTTAGTTATTTGTCTATAAATATTTAATTATTAATATGAACTACTTCGAATGATATAAGAATGCGGTTAGTGGTCATTAGTAAACTTAGTGTTATTGTGATTATTATTAATATGGGTGTAAATCTCTACCCCTCATTCTTAGTACCAGGATTAGCCCGAAAGCCTGAGGCTTGTGTGGGAGAATGGCGGCATATTATTATTTAGCAGACCGCATTTCCCACGATTCGTATACTATATTGCGCCTCAGGAACAATTTACGTTGATAGGCCCTAACCTCAATTTAGTCCTGGAATGAGGAAACGTGAATAGCCTTATTAGTTAGAAGCAGTGAAACATCAACTGATTTTCATTTCTCACATTAATACCAAGCTGAAATTCTTCCCATCCTAGGTCATCGCCAAAATGGTTGCTAACCTATCTCTACGATTAACCCTTAATCTATGAGTATTGTCTAAATTGTTTGGTGGAATGGGGATTCGATCCACGTCTTCTGAGTTGAACGATCGAGACACTAAACCCTGACCCACCGGCTCGCCTATATTTAAATACCTACACAGAATGATTCAGTGTGACTGCGTTTTATAGGTAATTAAATAATCATTTTAATTTTAGACAGTAGTATAAGACATCATCGTATATGTTTTAGAAATATTGTATGTTAAAGTAATATTATTAGTATTATTACTGTACTATCATTCAATTAAATAAAATTATTAATATTTGTAATAACTTATTTAAATCATGATTTAAATTGAACTGTCAAACTCAGTGGCGGCTGGTGACATTTGGATATGGGGGTGCGCAGAAATAAAGCGAAAATTTTGCATATTTCTAGGTCAAACCCCTTAAAATTATAAATTAGAAATTCGCAGAGCAAAAATATTTGGTTGAAAAAATAACTTTCGTTAGACAAATATCCTCCTTTTTAATACGATTGACGTAAATCTGACAAAAATTATTTAAAACAATATTTAAATAGGTAATTAATATTTAGATATCAAAAATTTACATATACGTTAAGTACCTTAAAAAAAGCTGTAAACTAGAATTCAGGAAGCAGACACATAACTATTTTTAGTTTTTAGATATCCGTTAATTAAAAACGATATGGCATAATCACAAACTTAAAAGTATTTTAGTTATTCAATTCATAGTTATCAAACGACACATTAAATTATTACGTAGGTAAACAAACTTCATACAGTTATTTATACACGAGTACACTTACTTTCTAAAATTGAAATCAGCTCTACGGTCTTTCATAGAAATAAATTTTTCATTAACTTTTTCATCGAAATTAGGTATTTATTGGGCAGGCAACGCCCAACTCTTTTATTTGTATTTTATCTTCCAGTGGAAGATTTGCAAAATTAGCTCTAATTATACTACTAACAACAGTATTCATGTTAAGTAAAATATAAAATTGTCTTTTCACAAAAATTAAATAAGTGCTTTAATAATGTTCAAAATATGTAATGTGTTAAAAATACGTTATAATGTTTAATAACGTTCGCGTAGAGCCGCGAAATAATTGCGGCCAAATCTGCATAATGTAACCATATGGAAAGTATCTAACGAGTGTAGTCGAAAAGGAGATCGGGTCGGTTGCCATAGTTACCTCAAAAGACTCAAAATGCGGCCACGAATCTGTGATCCTTTGCTCACTGTGCAGTGGCAGTGTGCTGTCATGATCCAGTTATGCGGACTGTGCCGTTATGAGTACAATAATAGGTCAAGCGCTCGAGCCCTTCCTTATAATAGTTTTGTACCACAATAAACATGTTTTAACTTTTAACATTTGCATTTAATTTACAGTAATGATAATAATAAGGATTCCTTTGATATTTTTGGAGGAGGGGCGCGCGGCCATGCGGCCTTAAGGAGAAGCAGCCACTGGTCAAACTGATGAGTGATAGGTAATGTTTCAAGATATTATATTAAAACATGAAATGAGTTTCACAATAACCTTCCGTATATTTTTCATACTATACAGGCTGTTTCTTAATAAAATGTTAATATTTAAATTTATTCTTGGGTCCATTTTGAGAAAAAACTTCCTATATGAACATGTCCTAAAAGTCTTAACTTTTGAACCACAGGATGCTGTAAATTGACAACTAGACTAGGTAGACAACTGTCAAAACTGTTTATGTTTACAAAACAAAATCTCCTTATTTCCTACTAGATCGCTTTTAATCCTTGTTAATATCTAATTTCATACCAATAATGTGCAAATGAATGAATTTTATTTTTTTATGCGAAAACCGTACGTCAAACGAAAAAAAAATCAAGAGACCATTTGCTCAGAAAGGAATGGGGATCAAAAATTATTTTAACTTTAAGAAAAAGCTGTGGCGTAATATATTTTTCTTCAAGAATATTCAATTCAAAACCCGTACAGACGCCACTGGTAAAAATAATAAAATTGTTTATACATCAGAAAATTCATCTTGATGCATAGAAGAAGTGTACCAAATTTTACAAAAATATCTAGGGTAATACCAAAGCTATACAAAAAAAAAAAATTTTTTCTTAAAATTTTAGCACCCAGTAATTCAAAAGTTAAGACTTTTAGGACATATGTTCATATGAAGTTTTTTTCTCAAAATGAACCCAAGAATAACCTCCTTCAATATTAGCGTGTTATTAAGAACCGGCCTAAATACACAAATTATTAATGTACAGGGTGATTCACTTTCGATTGTGTAACATGGGTATCTGGCTTATTATAAAAAATAGACTGTAGGCTTAAATTCGGAAAAGTTGCGGAGTTTTGTGCTCAATAAGTTGGCTCAAAGAAAACCTCCATATCTGCTTTTGTTTTTGAGTAAAAGGCAAAAAAAATGCTAATATGAGAAAAATTAATATGACGCCCATAAGCAAAAATAGAGTTGACGATGGTTTACAATAGAACTGACATTTAAAAAAAAATAGTTTACGGCATCGTATTTATCTCAAAAAGTGTCCTAATAATGTGAAAACGATAAGCCAATATTTTCAAAAATATAGAAGTTATGGCCAGAAAACGAAAACCGGAAAAAAACATTTTTTGCTTATAACTCAAAAATAAAAGCAGATATGGGGGTTTTCTGTGCGTCAACTTATTGAGCACAAAATTCCGCAACTTTTCCGAATGTAAACCTACAGTTTATCTTTTCTAATAAACGAGATACCCGCATGTTAGACATTATAGAAAGTGAATCACCCCTACCTCCATTAATAGTAGTTGAATTACTTTTTGTCTAAACGCAAGAATATATTTTAATACACAGTAAATAATTTTATACTTACGCATACTGATAACGTCCATCGGGATATAATTCATTGTCAAATCTAAGAATCGCGTATTGTGGGCCAGACCTGTAAGCATACGGTTGTGGTGTTGGCCTAAATAAATGGCTAACGTCACCCAAAGCAACAGCTATCAGGCAGGCAAGGAATACCTGAAAATAAACAATTCTGCAATGATTTCTTAAAAAAATAATTTTTAAATTATTTTTCCCACGCCTGCGCTAAAATATTTTCCGCGAAACAGGCAGGATTCGAAAAAACGATCTAGACATGCACGCGTAAAAGTTAACACTTTTTCTCACAATAACTTTTTTTATTATGTGCACTTTTCAACGACCTATTTCGGTTTTCTAACTCACCAGTTTCATCATCTTGTTCGTTTTGCTCAAAAGACTGATCGATAATGATGTATTTTTTGGGGAAACTAGGTATTTATATTAGCGCTGAGGCTTATGTTAATAGCTGAAGAAGACACCATCGCTGCCTGCACTCAGGGCCAGAGGCGTCCTAATTCTTCTTTGAAAACAGGAGCACGTTTGAAAATATGCAGCATAATTTACTTAGTTTTACATATATATGTACACTGAGAAAAGGATTTAATTGAGATAAATAAAATTTCTTATCACCGATTAAATTATTTCTTTGTGTTTGGCGAATTAAAAATCTAATTGGTATTAACATGGCATTTATTTCAATGGCAATATTAAATATTTAATATTATCTAATAAATTAAATTTCCAAGGAGAGAAATATTTAATCTCCTGAATTAAATGTTTAGTTTTCTCAAACGGATTTATTTGGCACACTTAATTTAGATTTACTATTGAAAAAGAAACTTTAGTTTTCCAAAATGAAACAAGTAGGTATTTATAGTTACCAAATATGTATTTAATATTTGAATGTAGATAAGGCTTCATATTGAACAGATTATAACATTATAATTAACAGAAAATCAAATTTTATCGGAAAGGGATAAATTGTTTACTTTTTTAAATATATCTAATAATAACTCATATGACCTGTAATAATAGTAGAGAATGCATTTAAAATGTTTTACTGCGTGAGTTTCAGCATCAGTTAAATATTCTGTAATCAATATTTTCTGTAAACTTTGCTATAACATGTAAACTTTCTGCATTATCTATGTATATTCATATAATGAATAATAAGTGATATGAACAATTATGAACAATCATATTTCTCGCATCAAATATAACACCTACATATTTTTCCTTTGTGCCGATTAACAATTTATAAAAAAAATAGTACCTTTTACAACAATAAGATATAAAATATTTTGGTTATAAATGTACAGTTATTAAATGTAATTATGGAAAATGTAATATAGTTTTACATAAATATGTTATATATCTTTGAATTACGAGTAGGTAGTTAAACTAATAATAGTTCTTCCATTAAAACAATGTACCATATATAATTTTTTCAATAACCGTATCACCACGTCCCTGTTTTTAAACGATACGAACTTGTAAGCAAATTACATGCACTTTGCGGTTAAACTATTGCACACTGAATTTGAACTACGAGTATAATCAAGGACGATCGGTCTGGATCTCAAATATATTGTGTGGTATCGCTTCCTTACAGAGTCAAAAGCATTAAATAATTAAGTATGTGACATTTAAAATAAAATATCGACCTCATCTCACTTGTTAATTCAAGAACAAATGTTCAAGAAATGCTTTACATCATCAAGAACCAGTTCGGCTAGTTTGATATGGTTATTTTAACTGATTTATTATATATAATAATGCTTTATTCCAATATATACTGGCAGCCATTGAAATAGTCTCCTAAAGTTACAAGCAACCCAATACAATATGTTCTCAATGAATTTCCAAATGCATTTGTCAAAGTCATAGTATGTTCTTAATAGATTTCAAACCCTTTCTAGATTAATTGTGGTGAATAAATTTGTTTCCTTAGAAGGTTTAAAAATCATACATGTTTTCTATTGATGCTAAACCACATACTATACAGAAAAACATATATCTAAATAGGTTTTAGATAAAAGAAGAGAAGAAAGGAAAGGAATTTAAACAAAAATGTTATATATCGACAAATCAACAAATAAGTCATATAGGCTTACCGAAAGTACTTTTTTCGCTATACATTTATACACGTATACATAAAGGGCTAAGGGCTATATTAATAATCCAGTAATATAATAGTTAAAATTGGACAAATCGGTGAAAATCTATCGGACGAAATTTATAAAGTTTCAAAAATTGGTAGAAATGATGAGGATAACAAAATATTATTAAACCGACCCTTAAAGTTCCCACCACTAAGTAGTGTGCTTCATCCCCTAGGACGTCGTTTCCACACCCATTTTAAGCTTTTCTAGATTGTCTCGGGAACGATACACTTTTTGATAAAAATACCTATATACAAAATTAGTTCTTATAAAATTCACCATAAAAACATCTCTACGCTTTTTTTCCTAAAATGAATAATACTTTGGCAAATGAGGAGCAAATGTAATCAGCGCAGGTCATATAATGCCCTGAATATTCGTACGATGATTTCCAAAGTTATCTTTACGCAAAATAAGTATGAATAGCTATACACCACTCCACAGTTCACAGAGTAACAAATTTCACTTTCTCCCGCTGCACCGTCTCAGACAACCCAAGGTCACTGCAATAATGCACTATTTTAGGGTGCCTGCACACTGATAAAGCGAAAATTCAGTTAGACAAAACGCTTTGCTTTATGTCAAGACTGTTTGGCATTCATTTAAAAGGCAGAAACGTTCTGAAAAAAGCTCTTTTCTTTAAAACAAAAACGTTTTCCTCTATACTGATGCATGTGTATGAAACAACATTGTTGTCAAATCAACTTAAAATAAAACAAAACGTTTTCTACAATAGGGTGTTCTCACATATTTTTTTAATACCAAAAAATTGAGTTTTCCTTCCCTATTATATATATGTCTAGTTAAAAAAAATTAAAACACTAGCAAATCCGAAAAAAAGTTAGTTGAAATTTAAATTCGGGTTTGGCGCGCAAACGCGTCTACTACGGTAGACATATTTGTGACGTCATCAGGCATATAAACAAACAGTTTGAAAGGAAGCTCATGAAATCAACATCAGTCATTATATTTCCATTATAATAAAGATCAGCGTGTATGGTAACAAGTTTTTTTAAGATATTTTATGAAGTACGTACTAGTTATATTGTATATTTTAAATATATATAAAAAGTTCCAGTTCAAAATATGTAATAAACAAACACTAAACGGCGGCCATTTATATGCTTAATGACGTCACTTGTGTTTCGGTTCCAGTTTAAAATAGATCCTTTTTTTTTATTTTCTAACTTCGATTTTATTCTGAAATTTGCATTTTTAACACATTACAACTTCTTTGTGGATGTATTACTAAGTATGTATAGGTTCATAACTTGATTCGTCATATACTGAAACACCCTATTGCGTTTTTCTGTCATTCTTTTGGTAGTTTGGTGCCATGGATTCGGATGAGGAAGAAATTGTTGGTGTCTGTCTTTGGATATTACAAATGTATAGTGAAACTGACAGAAATTTTTGGGTGCATCCTATAAATAGTATAAAAAAAAATAATAAAGAAAAAATGTCGACCTGTTTTTGAATATTTAACAAAGGACGTGTCACTGTTTGCGTTTCTAACAAAGAGATTCTTCGTAAAATGTTTCGCTTAAAACGTTTTACGTAAACTTGTAGAAGAAAAACACCTTTCTATAAAACATTTTGTTGGATGAAGAAAACGTTTTAATCAAATTAAAACATACTAACGAAACGAAAACAGCCTGAATCAAAAACATTTTTTTTAAAACGGCTCTGCGACAACTTAATATAGATTTTCGTTTCGAAGTACCAATGTGTTCATCGATATAAAAAGGGTTGAGGAAACTGCTTCTAACTAAATTATTTAAAGAAGTTTTGAATAAATCCGTTTTCGCTTTATCAGTGTGCGGGTAGCCTTAGAGCTTGCTGTAAATGGTGTTGTTGATATTAAGTAATAAATAATAGGTACCCTACCCAACCGTTATATTTCTCACATTTTGAGTGCCCTGTATTAGAAAATGCACCATTACAGTCATGATTGAACACCTTTTATTATTGAGCTCATCATGGCATTTATATGACTGATTTATTTATACTCGAATAAAAATATTTTAATGTAGCCTTGTCGACATAAATTAACAAGAGTTAGATTAAAGACCTATTTTATGAAATATGTAGTGTGGTTTTCAATTATTTTACAGTTAACTGTTGAACTTTAAAGGTTAATAGAATGTTCTATTCATTTAGACCATTACCTTGTTTCTTGTTTTGTAATTTAGGGATGGAATCATAAACAATTACAATTATTCTTAGATAAATCGTAGATAAAAATAAACTACCTACTTATTAAATCCTTTTGCTGGACATAATCTTTCCGCGTCCGCATTTTTATTAACGATGGATTATTATTATTAGTTCCTACTATTTTTTCTCAGTATTATGGATCATTTCACCTTCAATTTAGTTGTCATTATCATTTATTTGTTTCTGTTAAAGTTTTACTTGTGAAGTTTTGTCAATGCGATAATTATGCAAACTATTTTGTACACTTAAATTTTACATGTGCTGTTTATGTTTTAACATTCGTACCGTTCTGTATGTTGTATGAACAATAAAATAATAACAGAACAGTAATTCCAATTATCAAGTTTGGGCGCTGGTAGTTATCTGTAGACAGAACTAATAACTTTAGCGATGCCAATAGCTACTCCCCATCCTCGTGGAGTAAATACCTAACTACTTAGTCCGGAAATCGTATGCCCTGAGTAGACGCAATGAACTCATAATTACGACATTCTCCTTTTTTCCTTCTGAAAATTTGCTGAATTTCGGCATACCGGTATGGTCTTTAATTTTAAAAATGCAGAATAACTCTCGCTCCCTCGAGATCAGTACCACAAGCTTCACAGCATCGTCTGGATGAAATTTGCAGATTTCGAAGAGCACTACGATATATCATCCGTTTGCCCTCGTTCAAGATAAGGTTGGTCTCGGCTAGACCACCGAAGAACTCATGACAAATATTTCGGAAAATGTTTGCCATGACTTTGGGTCGCAGGAGGTATTAAATAACAATAAGACGTAATTTTTTAATAACCGAACTCTTTTATTAGGCAACAGCAAAAGAAATTGATAAACTTGAAGGAATATAATCATAACTAATATAAGTAACGAAAAGAATCCTTCTTCCCCCTAAAACTATTCAACTCGTCTTCTCATTTCTTGAAAAGATTTTTCTAATAATTGATGCAAGTTGCTAACAACTTTTCTTCAATATTAAATTTTAATATCGTGAACTAGCCTTAACGCTCATAAAATAACTCATTTTATTTTATGATTTAAAGATCAAAGTTTAATCATCTGACTACAAAACTAAATTAGTTACGTTTTATTCTTAGCTTTACTTTTTGAACAAAATTGTATGTATCTGTATTACTTACAGATATACAAAAAAACATATATTTATAATATGCCACTAAACCTTTCAACAAACAGTATCAAGCGTCAAACATTTAATATCTCGAAAAGTGTTCAAAATCATATTCAACGTAGATTTCATAGAGAAGATATAAAATATCACTAGAAAACTACAAGAATCGATAGGGTTTAAAATTTGCTACGTTAGATTTGTTACTAACTATACAGTACAGTGTGTATACCAGCCAGAAGCTTACACGACCAATATCTCAGAAATAAGATATAAAATATCACTAGAAAACTATAAGAATTGATAGGGCTCAAAATTTGTTACGTTAGATTTGTTACTAACTATACAGTATGTATGCCAGCCAGGATCTTACATGATCAATATCGCAGAAACTAAAGGCATGATGTTTCTAAAATTTTGTATGTGTAGTACATAAATACAGGGTGTTCTCGACAAGTAAAATATTTTAACAGTTCTGTGATTTCCGATTGTACGGGAAATAGATAACTACTTCCTTAATTCAAATGTAAAACCCTGTATATTTGTCCATATCTGTATTCGACATTAAATTTTAGGGTCATTTTATGTAATAATGCCAACAAAAATTGTAGGCATTTTAAGAAAAGGCAGTAGGTAATTAAAGAGCAATTGAAAAATATTTAGTTGTATACAGTAGGAGCACAGTGGAGCAATGAAAATATCCAACTAAAAGAAATCTAATATCTTAATTTTTTTAAATGGAAATACCTATTTTTTTTTATTTTAATAAATTCTACGTCCTAAAATTTGGGTGGTGTGTATTCCCTTCCCTATACTTAATCGTAACTATTTCTAAGTTATTAACAGACATTCTATAAATCCAGCCAAATATTGTATTTTCTTAATTTAATTAATTATAAGTAGGCCATGTTAAAGAAAAAGCAGTTTATGTTAATTTATTTTAATAAAATATGAGGAAGGTCAAGATTTAGTAGAAGTTGTCTGGACTGATCAAACAAATTTACAAAAAAATTATTATTCAAGTGACATAACTCTCTAACCACACACTGACACACTCTAACATACTAGTCTAAATCTATTGTAATTAAGAATCTATAAAATTTACTTTAAAAAATACAATTGTTCCACACAACAGACCGTCATTCAGTCATAAATCACTTTCTAATCTGCAATACATAGCATGTGTTGTCACTTTAGTATTTTGTCTGGTGGTAAAGGCTAAAAGGCTACGTGCACACGTTCTTGGGATGATTCGTTTGTTGCCGGAGGTGTTATAAACGCGTTATTTTTTATATATGTACATTAAAAATCAAAGGCTGCAAGTTCTGGTGACCTTAGTGGCCAACAAAATAGACGCCTATTTCCAATCCATTGATCTTCAAAATTTTCTGTTAAAAATACATAAAAATACAAGATCTGTTTTATTTGATGGTGCCCTGTCATGTTGACACCATAATTTGGATTGTTCAGCATTTGGCATATTATTAAATATATTGTATTTTAATTCATTTCAAATTTCTAAATAATTTTCACTGGAAATGAATGTTACTAATAGAGATGATCAGGAAAAAGGAAGAAAAATAATTTAACTGGTAAGGTCGACCCCCCCCCCCTTATCTTACCAACCTGGAACTAATACCTAATGAGAGTTATATCGGTTGAATAAACCATCTTTTGTAAATTTAGATTTATCAATCCGGCCAACTTCTAATAAATCTTCATCTTGTTGGTATTTTATTAAAAACATTCACAGAAACTGGTTTTTTTTTAACACAGCCTACTTAGAATTAGTTAAATAAGGAAACATACAAATATGGGTGAATTTATAAATTTATGTTAATAACTTCAAAACCGTCAGAATTTATGCCGTCACCATCATAGGGAAATGAATACAAACTACCCATATTTTTAGGTGTAGAATTCATTAAAATAAAAAAAATTAGGTGTTTCTATTTAAAAAATTGAAGATTTTTAATTTTTTTTGTTTGATATTTCCGTTGCCACTGTACTTACTCCGTATACAATCAAATATTTTTTAATCGCAAGTTCGCATTTTTTATAACTTTTTTTATAATGGGCACAGTCAAATATTTTAGTCGACGGGATATTCACAGATAAAATTTCCTTGCAAGTCTGCATCCGTCAAATGTTTGTTAAAAAAATTAGTATCTCTAAAACTGTACATTTTATGAATAAGGTTTAACACACAAAGTGGCCCTAAAATTCAATATATAATCCAAATATCAAGAAATATGCAGGGTGTTCCATTTAAATTAAGCAAGTTGTTATCTACGTGCGGTACAACCGGAAGTCAGAGAACTGTCAAAATATTGCAGAGAACTATTTATCCGTTAGTACCGTGTATATACTACACGTACAAACTTTAAGAAAAATCGTATCAGTAATATCTTCAATATAGATTGTGTAAGCTCCTGGCTGGACCCACTGTATAGGTAAATGACGTAGGTATAGAGTAATGTATAACTTGTAGAGTTTAAATTTATGTTTAGGTAACAGATATATAGATTAGGCAGATTTTCTTAAAACATCTTAGTAGGCAATCTTCAGACACTAACAATACTTCATTTATTTCTAATATTTCATGATATTCAACATTTTTGGATAACAAGAAGCCTTGCTGCACATAGGACTGAGAATGAAAAAACGAAAATATGTGTTCTACTCTCAAACTTCAAAATGAACTGGTACAATTTCTGATTTGTGAAAAGTGAAAGAATAACGAATAGAAATTTTAAAAATTGAAATTTTATTAAAAAAATTCAAGGCAAAGAGTATGGAATTGAATAGTGTACTTAAATTTTATGTAGATAAGGACCTACTTAATTTTCTATATTTTAAATAATGATAATATTATTAAACAAGAAAACTACAGAAAAGGAGAGGCTACCATAAGAATATGCCGATGTGATCCAGTACGGGTCGAGGGTTTGATTCGCACATTAGCTGTTTCTACATTCTCTTCAATAAGACTATTCGCCTTGCATACCTAGATTGTATTATAGGTCACAGGGAAATAAGAAACCTCATTAAATGATATAATATATGTAAATCGTTTAAATAATAGTAGGTATATCTCTTTTTTGTTAGTCTATTATGCTACAAAAAATCATAATAATAAGGGAAGGTGGGGGAATTGTGCGCATTTAAGCTAAAACTGCGTTTACAAGACAAGTTGGTGCATCTGTTGGTTGATAAACAAGTTGGTGCATTGGAATATCACTATTTTGCCTAGGATTTGTTAAATCCTGTGCATCGGAGGAACCTTCTACTGTGATATTTTTTACCTGATTCGCAGGAGCAAAATCATCTTCGCTAAATTTATCTGGATCTAGCGAATAGATTCCTGATGTACGAAATCCAGAAGCAGCCTTTTCCATTGTAGCTACTTTCATGAATGCCTTGTTTAAAAGTTCGGCGATGTCGTATTCTGTTATTTTTTGGTGTCCAGTTTGCGTCAGGTAAAGATCGTATCGTATCGTATCGTATCGTATAAGATCGTAAAAAGCATTTTTTAGGGGACTAAAAAAGGTTAAGTCTAATGGCTGGAGGTGATCCGATGTATGCGGCGGAAGTGATACCATGTGAATATTTTTTTCTTTGCAGAAATTGTATGCTGATATAGAAATATGACTTGCGTGATTATCAAGTATCAGAAGAATGGGGTCAGACGACGTAGGCTTTGCATACCTTACAAAATGAGACAACCAATCAACAAAAAGTTCAGCATTTATCCAACCGTTCTTGGAACATTTATAAGAAGCACCTAAAAGACCGTTTCTCTGAAGGGTTGCCGGCATCCTTTTTCGTGGGTAAATAAACATAGGGGGTATATAGTTGCCAGCAGCAGTTACACAGAAGATAGCTGTTATTGTCCTACCTCTTTCAGCAGAAATAGCGGCTCCTACTTTTTTCGCTCCTTTGGATCCATACACTTTGGGGCATTTGGTTTGCACAGTGGTAACGCCAGTTTCATCCACATTATATATCCTATTTGGCTCAAACCTAAATTTATTCATGAGTTTCTGAAGATTAGTATAAAAAACTTTTACTGCTTCATGGTTAAATGAAGCAATTCTATTTAAACTAGTCCCCTCAGGCTGGCGCAATTTTATTTCAGGGGCTCTTTTCAGGAAACCGTAAAGCCAGTCTTTTCCAGCTAATCCTTTGTCACGATTAAAGTTGTGGGGTATACCATGTTGCTCAGCATATCTAAATGCTAGTCTTCTAAGCTGTTTATGCGTTAAGCCAAAAAACAATTTCGCCAGAAGTAAAACATATTCTTTTAATTCGGACTCGGTTTCTTCCATGAATATAGGTTTTCGTCCCATGCGAGGTAGCTTATGCTCATTTTCGGAAAGTCTCTTCCTTATCGTCGATTCTGAAATATTAAAAGCTCTTCCTATGGCTCTAATTTTTGGCCATCGTTACTTATAGCATCTAGCGCGTTTTGCAGATCCTCGGCCGTATAAGAAAGAATGGTAGTCTTACGAACGTAAGTTCTAGGCATCTAAAAAAAAACTTAGTTGTAATTTATTTGCGTGTGGGGAAATCGTGCGCACTTATACGCATCATTACCCCATTTGACCATTTTGGAAAATTTGTAACGCGAAAAGAAAACTACCTGATAAATTAGCCCACAAATACGGCAAAATATGAAATAATAACTAGTTATTGAGAAAATTACTAATTCAAGATAAATAGCTAAGAATTATGAACTTACCGTCTTATTTTTCACAGCTGAAATTTAATAAAAAAAGTCCTCAAACCGACAAACACATCTGTCTACTTTCTCGTGTAAACCAACGATAGAAATGATGGCGGCAGCGGTTCAACATGAGTTGGACAGAGTGCAGCACTAGTTCAAGTACCGCGAAATGTAGCTAAATTTGAAATATCTTGCTGCGCACGATTACCCGCCGCGCACCATTACCCTACTCTCCCTTACCTAAATAATTGTAGAAAAGTAAATAACTCACTCATCAAATACAAAATTTCCCGCTTATTTTCTCGGTCTGAATAATTTATTGCCTTTTCAGATTTTTTGTGGTATCATCATACATGATATGATAATGATGATGATGATGATCCGAAAAGAAGTTACAGCGGAAGTAAACCTATATTTTTTTATTTAACACTTTGTACATTTTTGCAGGCCATAAATCAAAATCAGATTATTAAATAATAATATAATACAAACATACTACAATAATATAATACACTTATAGCCTTTGTTGACTTCTCAATTCTGGTTCAGGATGGGCAGCAATCCATTCTAGTGCCCTCAGAATTTGTGGTGGAATTGGGGGTGGTGTTGGTAGATGCGCTCCTTGAGGTTGGAATCCATTCTCATCAGCAGTGTAGGTTACTGCAATTGGTATTCCCTCGGGAGAGGTGTACTGGAATGAACCTTGTGCAGCTGTTCCTACCTCGTTTCCTATAGCCCTGGGACCTCCTTGCTCTTGAGCCGATATGCCATTTTCAGTTTCATATCTACAGATAGGAAATGTTAGTATCAAGTATCAATGTAAATATGATAAAATTCCATAACCTAGAAGACTGATCGTAATTAAAAAGCATCTATAAAATGTCAGAAGTGAAGGCAGATGATCAGGCTTCTCCTCTTGTTACAAAACTTTCAATTTTAGACACTACTCCTTATATTAAAGGGACTGAACAAAGGTTGCATGCATTTCATTAAATGTTCTTCAATATAAAGAAAATATTTATAGAAACTTTAGATTAGTTTTTCAAAATGAACAACTTAACTCCTAAGAAAGCAATAAAACTGAATTGTAGTATGTTTAATACTTGACTAAATCTAAAGCTAGAAACCCATATTCTTTTTATAATAATGTAATTTCTGTGTTATTTTATGATATACTTTTATGTTATGTATAAGTCTTTAATGTCAAGACACATACACGTTGTATTTCGTGATTCACTAATCAGATTAGAAAATTTTCACTTCCCAAGTAGTTTAAAATATATGGATAGGAAAACGTTAGCAATGAAACAAGATATTTATATTATAGTGGCACAGAAAACTTGTTTTGACTTAATGAGGGGTTTATTTACTTGAACCAAATGTTTTATACTTTATAAATAACAAATACATAATTGACCAAGTATTGTTTTACTAATTTACTAAAAGTATTATTTCCCGATGACACGTATTTTTTTATTCTGAAATGGTATTGCAACTTCTATACTATATGTAAAATTAAGCCACGAGTATCTATCAGAGATTATAAAAATAACATCTAGAAGATAACTAAAAATCTCCTTTTGTCTGATCAAGCCTTTATAAATAGTCTGCTAAATTCTATTATTATCTTATGTCAATCACATTACACGCAACAAAAGAATTCTTAATAATTTACTGCCTGTGATTTCACTTCACTAATGATTTGTAAAATACTTACATAATGTAGGTAACATAATACAGGATGATTCAACAATGAACCCACAATTTCAAAATGGAATAACTGTTTTTAATACCTACCCACTAATCCTTACATTATTATCAGTATTACATAGAAATTATTTTAGCCTACTTCTGAAATAATAGTGTTATGTAAATACATACTATCTGGGTGTTAAGTACCCTCAACATTATATACAGTATTTTATTTTAGTTCTAAATAACACAGCATCATTTTACCATAAAGGGAAATACCATAACAAACCGGTTACTAAAAGTCGCAATCATTAATTTTTAGTTGAACAATTCTAGGTGATTATAATTTTTGGGTAATAATTTGATGTATATCGAAATGATTAATAGATTTTATAGTAGGTATGGTTTCTTACATATGGGAATCTTTGCCATATTTATTTCATGTCAGAAATTGACACGAATTATTTAGCGTTGTAATAAATATATGTTTATAATATTTTATGAAAATGTATTATTTTTTAAGCCTACCATTTTTTTTTTATTTTCAGCTTTCCAATTCAGTTTTTTTTCTTTTTAATTGTATAATAAAGTGACACATTTTAAATACCAGTTCAGTGTAAATAACCTCATGGTACCTATACATATCCAGAAATATTATTAAATATAGAAGCAGCTCTACTTTCTTTAGTTGTAATAAATAAATATATTTTGAATATTTTTTCTAATTAGATACAAATAGTACTACCGAGCACTTTTGTCTCCCGGTAAAACTTCAGTGTAAGTGAAAAACCTTAGCCTTTCTTACAGGGAATATTATCAGTCACTTTTCTGAAAAATGTAATAAAATCATTTAAAATTAAATAAAAATATTTTTATATTATTACCTGTCCAATTTATTAGCTCATGCCTTATGAAAGTTAAAGTATTTCTGTTTATCTACCTTACCAAAAAGGAGATGTAAAAGATTTGTAACTGTTACATTAAACTGCACTTTTTTGAGATGCAGGGATTTTAGCATCTTGAAAATCTATTTATGATAGGTATCTTTAATAAAAAGGACGTTACCTACTTATTGCAACTTGAACTATATACTACAATTAAATATATTATTGACGGGCCGTTATGGAGGAATAATCAGTAGCAGGATGTAAAATGCATAATTGTCACACCTATAAATAAGTGGATACTTAGGATGCCAACAACCTACCTACACATCTGAAAAGAGAACAGACAGAATTAATTTTCGAAATATGAACCCAAACAAGGTTTTTTGTGAATCGTTCTTACCCCCTTTTCTTTTTTTACTGATTATATTTTTGTTTCTGTCTGAAATCGATTATTTACTACTTATTGATTATTTTGGCATGGAAATCAATGTTCCTATTTTACAAAATTCTTTCAGAGGTGTGGTAGAATACTTAATTAGGCAACTCCACAAATAAGTAACTTAACATATAGAATATAATGGAGAATATCCATACTTACACCCACTGATAGGTGCCATCTGGATTTACATCTTGGTCTTGGCGAAGAATACGGGCTTGTATCTGGTTTACCTGGCCAGCACTCCCTTGGAATATTTGCGGCGCACAGTAGGCAGTGGCCAATAAGACTGAGGCAAGTACCTATAAAATGATTATTCAAAATGAGTCATTCAATATTCACACTTATATTATTTGCCACTTTGATATCCGCATTCTCCTAAAATAAACTTTTATTGACCCCTACCCAAACAAAAATAAATAATTTAGATATCAGTAGCAGATATTCAGTGCTCATGTAGTTCTTATAAAATAATTTCGTAAAATTTATACAGTGCGATTCAAAATTAAACTCATCACACATACGTAATAAAATTCTTTGGAGATACACTACAATGAACTACAAATAAGTTACATATATGTACATCTATAATGGATTATCAGTACCGTAAAACGAGGATACTTTGTCACTCTGGGTTAACTTTGTCAAATAGAGCGCCGCAACAATTTTTTTTTATTTTTTGTACTATTTTTAATTGAAACCATTGGACGCTTTAGTTAACGTTTTGTTACAGGTAACTGAACATCACTGACCTTGAGAACCACGTGAGATATGTTATTTTACAGAATACATATTCAGTTTAATAGTTTTAAGCAAAAAAATGAAAAAGAGTTACCTACGTTATTTTTATAAGAGAAAATGTTTCATTTTTAAGGAACAAAAGTTAATTTTTTTATTCAGTTTTGAAGTTATCTGTCTATTTTTTATAAGAGTTAATGTTTCTTTTTATTTATACAATTTTTTATTATTTGTAGTCAAATAAAAGAGAAAAAGTGTTGTTTTAAAAAAAAAATTTTTTCGTTCTACGATGGTACATTTTTTTGTCGGCTATCTAACGCTGGGGTAACTTTGACGCAATTTACAATAGAATGATCAAATTTTACATTTTTATATAGGTGACAAAGTAACCCCAAGTAAAGGGTAACTTTGTCGCCATCTAATTTTTTTTAAATGTGTAAAATATATATGTTAAAGCCTGGTTGATTAGGTATTAGTTAGGTCGGTATATTCATATTTTTTTGGCACCGATATTCTCAAAAATAAGGGAGATACGACCAAAAACATGCTAGAAACATGTCAAAGAATCCCCGTTTTACGGTACTTATAGTACTTTAAAGTAATGTTCGTATACATTTTTTACAAAAGCGCTGTAAACTCAGCATTTCATAAGTTTTTAATTGGCAAAGGGTGCCATATGTTGCTTATCATTTAAAAGGTATTTGCGTTATTTACACATTCGTTTTTGAAAAAATTAAAATCACGTTGTTTTTATTATAAATATTTTCAGCCGCGTGATTTCAAACAGCCTAATAAAACAAAAACATTTTAACGTTAACCAACAAGCAGCAGGTTATTTCTTCTAGCCATTTGGAAAATTTAACCACAGAAGGGAAACGGATTTAAGCAATATATGTAATAGGAGACGAAGGAACTCCTTATGCAAATGTTTGACATTTAGAAACATCTTCAATATAATGAAACAGATTAAGTGGAATTTTATACTACAATCCAAGGATGTAGAATGATAAATATATATGAATTTGTAAATAGCAGGATAGGTTGACCACACCAAAATAAAAGCTGATTAATTTGCATTTACTATTATGTAATAATCGGTGTCAGGTGATTTTGTTAATGTTTAAAACAAGCTTTTAAATCTCAATAACAAATAGATGACTAAGTCTGCACAATGAATTTAGTTAGCATTTGATACTTTCATTCAATATGTATTAAAGCCTTTAACTAAACATTTTACGTTTAATCTGAATATTGAGAATAATTCATTGTAGTTTCATTAGGGATTACACCGCCTGTAAAATAATAAAAAGCAGGACACGAGAAGTATTCAAACTAAAGTTGGAAAGTGTAGTATGAACTCAAGCTTTGTCCCGAAAAAAAAAGAAAAACATTATATAATATGCGATAAAAATAAATATATGACAAATAAACTAAATTTCATCAGTGATTTTTAAGTTTCATATAAAATTTTTAATTATAACAAATGATATTTTGAATTATAAATAAAAAATTATAATAAAATTTAAAAGAAATTAAATGCTTAACTAGCTTTTTTCTAAACATCGATCCTCGACTTTAAATATTCCCTACAGATATTTAAAGTATTTATTTTTGTTTGAGTAGAGTTCAATAAAAGTTTATTTGAGAGAAATCAGCTGATCAAAAATTATCAGATTGACTACATGACAATTTTTGAAACACTGACCTATTTCGCACTCATTATGTGCTTAGTAGGATGCCGTAAATAGCGGAATCGATGAACGATGTTGCGACATGATTGCCTAAAGAGCATCTGGTTTCAGTTGTGGTGAGAAGCGTCGTAGTACCCTCTTTTGGTCAGTACCACTATGCGTTTGACATTTATTGTCTTACTGACAGATAGAAAGCTTCCTCCATTGAATTAGTAACCACTTTTGCGACCTGCTTTTCTGAAGATACTATTACAGCCTCTATCGTCTTTAAGAAAGATGAACCGATTTATTCCGAAGAAGATGCCGAAAACCATATTTTGGACCTTTAGTACAAAGCTACGTAGTTAAGTGTTTAATTTCCTTTAAATTCTATTCTCATGTTTTGATTTAGACATAATTCAAAATATCATTTGTAATTACAGAATTTTATATCAAACCAAGAAACCACTTATGAATTTTGTTAACTTGTCATATATTTATTTATTTTTATTGCATATTATATAGTGGTTTTTTTGGGAAAACTGTTGGAGTTTACCTTGATACTACACCTTTAATCATTATTTTGAATACTTCTGGTTTCCTGCTTTTATTATTTTACAGATGGTATAATCCCAAAACAAACAAATAAATCATACAAATAAGTTACAGATATTATTAAGAATTATTGTTATTCATATCTAACTTTAAATAGGTAACTAAAATCATATATTACAATATATAATTAGAAAATCAAGTCAAAAATTATGAGTAATACCTATCCATTTAAATAATTTGTAACTTAGTTATAGCTGTAAGTGTATAAAGAATATTTATATCTTACATGATTATACAATATGGCCCTTAATATTAAAGATAAAAACCAGAGATTACAACGGCAGAATTTGAAAGAATTTTTACTATTAAAAGTTTTAATATCATCAGGTTTGACTTTAGAAATATTTGTATCATTATCTAGACAATCTTCATTCTATTGGATTTGTTACCCCACCTCTGAAAACATTTAGAAGTAGGTATTTGAGATGATAAACCTGTACTAAAATGAACAGATAGTTTTTCCGAAGCAGAAATGAAATTCTGGCAGGAAGAGGAATTCTTAAATAAAAAATAAGTCTTTGTTAACTGTTGGAAAATTCTGAGACGTTTTTCCGAAACGTCAACAACAAATTTATGCGTTTTATAAATTTAACAAAACGAAATTTAATTAAATAATGAAACACTTCAACCCACAATACACAATTTAATTGTATTTATGTTGTGTCATATTTTTTACAGGGATCTTGTAAAAATTTTGAAATATTTTATGCTATATGTCTTTCAATTAAAGTTCTAATCGTTTAAATATATACTATACTTTATTTATCACTGCCCTACACACCAATTAGAAATCACAAATACTTGTGATAATAAATATTTCAATTTAAAATGTTACTTCTGGGAAATAACAGACATAGGCAAAGGTACTTAACTTTAATATATTGCAATTTAGTAAAAAAAATATGGTAATGTAATAACTTAAAAGGAGGTATAAATCTAAAATGAGTTTCAATATCCTATGTTCACTCATAAGTCTATGATAAACATTTAACATGTAAGTAAATATTGTAGTAGTACATATTGTATTGGTAAATACAATAAATGCAATAGTACGTATTGTATTGGTAAATATTATAGTACCTTCACGCAGTAATTAAAAATCATATTTATTCATTTAAATTAGTAAAGCACTAGTTATTTAATTTTAAAAAATAATTAGCTACACGGCAAAACTTTAAAAAACAATAAATATATTCTTCAATTTGTTATATGGTGCAACTAGATTAATTTTCAATATAGATCTCGCGTAAACCAAGCATTCAAAGTGAAATCACGCTACATCCTGGAATAGATGGTAGTACAAGGGTACAAAGTTAAAGTAATTATCAATAAACTGATCATTGTTTTGACATGCTCTTTATTGGCGATGAATAGGGAGGTGTAGGTATCTATTTAACTATTCTATCTTTTAAGAGTTATTTTTCTACACAAAAATGTACACTATACACTACAAATATTTAAAAAACAAAAAAGCATCCGTCAGTCATCAGCTTTCTGAAACTTAGTTTTCTACATTAAAACATTTTTCTTGAGCAAGTGCTTCAAAACGTTAATAAGTCAGAATTAAAGGTTCCGAATTTTGACCAATGAAAGGGAATTATTTTGAAACACTGTCTTGAAACAAATGCTCAAGAGAAAATGTCACTAACCAACGATACAATTAATTGTACAAAAGATTTTAACGACCGATGACGAAACGAACTTCTGACTGTTTATGAGTTTACTTTAAATTTTCTTCAGAAGTCTGGCTAGAGCCAATAAAATAAGAATATCCTATGTAATGCCATAAATAATTAGTTGTTGATAATATGCATTTGAGACAGGGGGTCCTTTACACAAAACTTGATGAAATTAAATAATCGGTATGAAAAAAAATAAAGTTTCGACGTTTTACTAATTTCCAATTAAAATTATTGAATTAATCTGTGCAAGACAAAAAACTCTTGTGTTTTATTTTTAACGTATTTTAAACACTCACTATAGTGTCAGTAATAATGATGAGTTTTAAAAATACTATTTTGGTTTCTTGGTTACTCACCAACTTCAACATTGTATTCCACTAAAGTCTGCTTACAAACTGATGGATCTGTATAATAAAGGATTCATATTTATACAGACCCCAAAAATATACGTATTGTTATTTGCACAACCATATTGTCTAACGAAATTTCTTTTTTAAGGTCAAAATGAATTAATTCTGTGGGTCCTATTCAATTACGCAATACTGATGTAGAGATGCTTCATGATTTATGATTCAAATTGAGTGGTTACATTGTACTGAAATATTATCTGATCGTTAATACATAACTTTTATATAAATTTATGGATTATGGAAATATTCGTCAATTAATAAATGATGTTCGCTGAATGTTTTAATGCATTTAACATGCTTTAGTACCTGCGGACAGACAGACACATCACTAATTATTTCCACATATATTCTCTTTCATAAGTAATGAATATTTAAATATATAAAATATTGTTTCCAATAAAGAAAATAAAGAATTTTCAAAAAAATTCGAATACTTTAAAATTAATGAAAACATCACTGATTTAAAATGGATAGATAACTGAATGTTTAATTTTCTATCATTTCTCACTTTAAACATTTTTATAATTCCTAGCCAATAGTCACTGTGAAATATTCTTACAGTTAAAATAAATATTTGTATATATATTTTGTATACCAAAAAGACTAACTTTGTGCTACAGAAAAGACAGAAAGGACAGAAAGATTAACTTTGAACTAGCAACAGATTAATATAGTTATATTTAAATTACTATTTATAGTCTACCAGACAACGATTTTAGGCTGTGCTGACTCAGTGCAACTTTGTGTACAATATTTAATTTTATTTAATCCATCCAAAGTTTTCCTAGTATTTGAAAACAATCAAGAAAATGTCTCGTTTTCAAAAAAGGTACTAATATCAATTACCGAACAATTGCCATACTGAGCAATTTCAGAAAAATATTTAAAGTCACACTGCATCGAGCCCGGTAAAATAATATATATTGTTATACACAAACAGCACGGTTTTATAAATGGGAGGTCAAAGGTAAGCAATGTAGTGTGCAAAACAGAACTCAGTCATCCACTTTTGCTATCAAATCTTTTGCTAGGCTTTGGTAATGATTTAATTAAACTCATGTGGTCATATTTAACTATGCTATTTGTTATTTGCCGATGGCCTGAAAATATTTTGTCAGATTCAGTGGAGGGGCAAATCACTCGGGTATTTCAATATACAAGCAGGTAGAATTTCGAGAAAAATTCAGGGATTTTGGGAAATTTCAAGAATTGCGGGGAATTTCGGGGTATTTCGTGGAATTTCAGGGTATTTTATATATATATTTTGTTATACCTGAGGCCAGACCTGATGTTATACCTAATCCTCCACATTTTTTAGTAAGATTTTACGTTATATTTTTGCTAGATTTCATTATACTTCATAAATTACGAAAACATTTTTTGTTGACAGGATTATATTTGACAGGATGTTTTAAAAATGTTTTGTGATAGGTTCTATATTTTATATTATATTTTTGAGACAGTTTTTGTATGAATGAATATATTTTTACCTTAGTTTAGTTTTATTTTTTACCAAAGAACGTTTTATGTTTTGTTGTTGATATATGCATAGTATAAATAAATATACTATGGTATATGTGAGTTTTATTTGTTTTTAATATGGTATAAATGAATGTTATAAAAACTTAATTTGTGTTGTACATATTTTGTCCCCAAATTCCGCTATGGGAAATTCCGGGGTATTTTGGAGAATTTCGGGGAATTGCGAATTTCAAACGTTTGGGGGTATTTCAGGAAATTTTTGGGGAATTTCGGGGATTTTTCACTGCAGGGGGAATTTCAGTATACAAATTTTTTAGTGATTTACCCCTAGGATTCAGTCGAACTTGAAAACTGAAAAACTTCAATATATCTTAAATTTGCTGAACTCATGGTATACTTATTGTAAATAATCTCCTATTGCGGCCTCCAAATGCAATTTCCTGTGTATTCACACGGGAACTATCCAGTATTACGTAAGTACAAGCTTGGTACATATTCTAAATCTAGGCCCGAATGTATAAAAGGTGTTACTTTTAACTCTAAGCTTTCTTTCGCTAGACTTATTGTCTGTTCTTCCGCAGGGCTCATATAAAAACCACTCGACAAAGTTTATTTTAGTTAGGACGATCCTTTACGAATACATTTATATAGAATTTGATGGGTATATTTACAATAATAAAATATGATCAAAATAGTATATCAGAAGAGTAATGTGTTGAACAAAGGTTCTGTAGTGCGTGCAGCTTAGCAACCAATTTACGTTTTCTTTCCAACACACTACGGTTATGGCACGCTGTTTTAGCCATATATTCCTTATCATTATAGATAATCCCAGCAACTACTATATCAGTGTTTTCCTGAAGGAACGTACTAACCAAAAATATACAGGGTGTTCCACTAAAAAACGGCAACTTTGTTTTTCCATGACTTTTTGACTCATGGATCAAATGGTATTAAAAGAACAGGCTTTGCGCCCTTAAAACTCCACCCGCATCCTGAACTAGACAATAAACTAATAATAACGTTAATTAATATCTTATATTCATTTTAATTCAAGACAATATAATTAGGCAAGTTGTATACATTATTTAGAACACTCAATTAAAAAACAAGCAGTTGCTTTTTGAAAATCAAATAATTGTAAATAACGTTGGATTTGGCAACAATCCGGATTTACATAAATTCTCTAGATGTTAAACGTAACTCTTAATATTCTCTTCGTTAGAAATCTGTTTGAAAAATGACCAAACTAATTGCTGGTAATAAATAAAATGTTTCACAATCTTAAGCAATTTGTTGTTATGTTTTGTCTAGACATGTCAATTGGATTAAATGATCCTATAAATTAGTCACCATGTGAGAATAGTACACCTGTAAAATGTATTCTAAAATGTTCACCTCATTATGTTACCTACCGCTGTGTAGGAGATACAGGGGTCATTATGTGTTGTTATAATAATGAATAGAAACAATGTAAGCATCTGAATGAATCATTAAGAGTGTGAGAAGGAAAAAATTTAAATATAGTGTAGAAAATGCGAGTAACGTTATTAGCTTGATTAAAAAGTATATCCGTTGGCTCAAAGGGTACGGCATATCTAATACCTTTCTTAATTCCTACACAATTTTTTTATTCATAAAATTAAATACACTGATTATCAGTAGAAGTTGTTACCTCAAATATTAGTTGACTTTAGCGACTCTTAACTTTTAGACGAATACAACCCGTTACTAGATTTTATTTTTTAAAAGTTCTTTCAACTTATTTAAAACTAAAATATTTATTTTTGTTTGGTTAAGAATTTTTTCTTTCTTGTCTCATCAATAAAACAATTTCGTGTTAATAAAATATACAACGTGGTGCTTGCAGCCCAAGATACTTGCAATAAGTAAGGAAATATCATTATTATAAATCACCCTGTACGACAAATAATAATGACTGGTGAAGGGAACCGTTACGGTAGCGCAGTGGGCTAGAGAGTCACGACACTGCCAATGTCGGTGCATTTGGTGTCTGTCTTTTCAATGTATAACCTCCTTGCGGAAAACCTTTAGCTTTGTAATTGGGGGCGTTTAATTCATGTAGTTTTAAACAAAAAGTTAATGCAATAAAGCATACTTTTGTCAAAGAAATAATCTTTCCATTGCTGAAACCGATTTCACGATATAAACCTAGCTATGAAGATATAGACCTAGCTATAGACTTAGGAGCCAACTAAGTGGACAATCAGAGACGGGTGTTCTGAAAATCACTCTCCAAACCATGGGGTTAGTGGTTACTATGCCGAGATTAGTATGTCCTGAAGAAACTTAATCAACGAAGGAGCAAGCTTGGCAAGCCTTGTAGCTTGCCAAGTTTTTTTTTATGATTTTCGGCATGCCATTATGATCTTTAGTGTAGAACGCAATATGTATTTCACTCTACCAGGGGCTACAGTACCACCAACTTAAGACTATCGTACGAGTAAAGTTTGGGGTGTTTGATCTCGTAGTAGATCTCGATATATTGTCTGTTTCCTCTCCCCCTTCAAGACTGTTATTTTGAGCAGATGTAGATAAAGGTAAGAAAGAAGATAAAGGTTATCTTCAAAGCTGCCAGAAGATAACCTGCTAGATTTAGAAGGAGTAATTCCAATAAATTAAGTACTTCCTAGCCATCGTTAAATCCAGCGTTAAGTGCTTTGGCATATTTTTACAAACAGTCGCAGAGTTGAGCGACTGATAGTTCGAGACGCAGGAGTCTTTTTGACCTAATGATTTCATGCCGGCTGATTTTAATAGTCATAACAGATACTATGTAGCGAATGACCAAAGCGACCGTCAGTTGCTGTTCTGCAGCCAGGCAGACGGTTGTGAAGGGTGCCGAATTTTTGTAAAAAATCTAATGGCAATATAGTTTAAATGTAAAAGTAAATATATTATTTATTATAGGCATAGGTTTGGTGCAGATGACGTGTTTTATATTACCCTCAAGTAACAAATTTTCCTGATTACAAACATATCACATTTTTAAGACATACTAGTAATTAAACAAATAGTCTATGTATAATAATATCTAAATAGAAATAATTTGATAACGAAAAGTTATCGCTTTTGTTTAGTTATTTATTCCCAACTCATATCGTCTTTCTATTTCAAAGGTATCAGTAATTCTAGAGATTACTGATTACTACATCCAACAATACTCAAGCATTCTTTCCTTTTTTTAATAAAAAATGGAACTTTCCACTTAAAGTTACGAAAATATTGAAGTCTCTGCTTTATGTAAGTAACCCTTAATGTAAACAGTCCGTATTTTATATTTAATTATTTTATACAGAAAAATTTTCTGAAATCTGTGCTAGATGAGACAAACTTTTTCCATTTGAAATATAAATAAAATATTTTTAGGCAAATCTCATTGATCCAAAATGTATTTGAACAAAAAGGCTAACTACACAAATGGTTGGCTTTAGCTATAATAAAATGATAATGATTTAAAGAGAATTTTTGTAAAAAATCTAATGAGAAAAAGTTTAAATGTAGAACTTAAAAGTTTAAGATATAAAGTTAAGGGAACCTTCAAACACTGTATGTTCCAAAATAATTTAATATTGTGCACCTTGCGGTACCTCATAATTTGTTTATTTATTTTTTTTAAGCAGTAATAATGAAGATATGGAAGATTTTTATAAAAATTCTATGCTGTACTTACCATTATATAATTATTACATAATCATTAATAAATTCTCCTTTTACCTTATTTTTAGAGATAAAGACCATGAATATAAAGTAATATCAATAATATATATATTTTGGAAATCGATACGTGCCTATAAAAATGCATTGTAATTAAATAAATTATCGTGACGACTAAATCTCGTATTTTTATGCATCAACAATGTAAATTATATATAGTACAATGTTCTTCACTTCTTTATGCGATATTATACTTTGAATATTAATTATAATTAATTAAATTCATAGTTGCTACTTGGTGTGTGTGAAAAAAAATATTATTGTTTAAATTTAAATATATAAGTTATTATTATTACATTATAGACATTGTAACTAATAGGTAAATAATTCCTACACAATGAAAGGAAATCCTAACTAATCCAACTACCTATCTCTATTTTATTAAACTAATTCTATTGCTAGAAAACATACTCATGTTGTGAAAATATTTATTATTAACATTAATTTTTCTATATAAGTATAAGTATAGTATGATTATAACACATATAACAGTAAACAAATTAGCACCACAACAGAGTGAAGTTTGTAAATTCAGTTTAATTGACTACATTATTTTTTGACCTGTGATGGATGGGTCGCTATCCAATCTAGAGCTCTTTGGATTTGTGGTGGAATAGGTGGAGGTGTTGGCAAATGGTCTCCTTGTGGTTGGTATCCATTCTGATCAGCTATGTATGAAAGATGTATTTCATTTCCCTCTGGATCAGTATACAAGAAAGACCCCTGAACAGCCAGATCTATATTTTCATCTCTTATAGTCCACGCTCTTCCTTCTTCTTGAACAAAAATTCCATTCCCAGTCTCATATCTATAAGATTTAAGATGTAATAAGTATTCAAAATGGCTGCTATAGTTTCATAATAATTATATAATTTACAAACACAACGAAACAAATTAATGCTGCTTGACTGAACACAATTTCTCATTTAAAATAATTCATACATACAGAGAAGCAGAGAAGAACAAACTTGTTCATTGCGATCTCGGAAACAGTGAAATATATAGAGAAGTTTAGAAATATGTATGAGTATGTAAATATCAAACTGATTATAAAACTAATACTAATTTTATAATAATATGCTCCGAGTTTAGAAAAACGTTGCGGTTCCTTTGGAAAATTATATGCGTAGTAAGGACTTAGTGACTATCAAGTTAGCCATGAACAAATACATCGCTGCTTAAAAATAAGAATTTGTCATACATTTGCAACTCAAAGTTGCAAATGCTGTAATCAAAAGCATAAATTAAACATGGACTCATTAGCAAAAATTATACATAAATACGATTTATATACCATATTTTAAGAGTCCATTCACTAGTCCGAAATAAGTCCAAAATCGGCGTTCGCCTCGTAATTATAAAAAAACTATAAAAGATAGCGACTTTTAGTAAAAAGTATTGAAAGATAAGTCTTTAATCTAAATCCCTATAGTAGTAATTTTTGGTAATTCTTTTTATTTTTAAAATTCCAGGCAAACAATCTTGTACTAAAATAGCGTCTTTTCAAAAATTATTTTCTCTAAAATACATGTATTAAACAAAAATTTGCTACTATAGGGATCTAGTTTATCTTTTGATCTTTCCGGTAATATATAATTTATAACATTAAAAAGAAATTTTGCAATTATAAGACAAATCCGGTACCGTTGTAATGAGGGCAAAATTGATTTTCATGTGCCTTTTTACTTCGGCTTTACGTGCACCTCCGAAATCTAAATAATTCGATAGTGGGAATATGTAAATTTTGCTGCCCATCGGCTACCCAACCTCTCAACCCGACCCCGCATTCGACAATTTGAACCAGTCTCGTTATAACATTCATCTAGGATGGGGACTACTCTTCGTCAAGTTTTAAATGTTTACACAATTATTAGAAATGTACGGAAGCGTAGAAGAGCCAACTAATTAAAAATATTTTTTTCCTTTAAATTCCGAGATAAAAGTCAGAATTCTGAGATAAAAGTCGGAATTCTGAGATAAAAGTCAGAATTCCGAGATAAAACTTGGAATTATGAGATAAAAGTCGGAATAATGTTAATTCCGAGATAAAAGTCAGAATTCTGAGATAAAAGTCGGAAATTAACAAATCTTTGTGACGTGGCATTCTTGTCTGATATTGTAAATGAACCTGTCAATATTAGATCATATTACACTATAAGTTTATTTGGAATCAGAATTATATATATATTTCAAAAATATAAAAATATATAGGGTTCCGTTTAAAAAATTACAGGCATAAGTTGTAGCTGGACTCTACCCTAAGTAGGTAATATTGAACTATATGGTCGGGAAATCAATAACACTGTTATTTATCACGATCTTATTAACTTAGTATATGTTTTTCATTTGTCCAATAGTTATAATTCTACCATTCTACCACCTGCATCTATATTTCTGTTAGCTCTCTAGTTTGGGCATGATCTTACTTCTAATTACCTAAGACCTTAATATCTTTTTTAAATTGTCATAATAAATAGGTATCCTTGATTGTATATGATAATGCCGATACACGCTATTCTATTAGAGATTAGAGTACTTTTTAATGATACAATGAAATAAAAATTTACAGTCATATAAAAATATGAAAATGATTTTTGACACCTATTTGATGGAATAATAGATTATTATGTCTCTTGGGAAATTGTTTTTTTTTTTGCTTAATTCCTATAAAAATAAATATGTATCATCAGTTTGTTTTCATATTTTAGAATTGACTGAAAATGCACAACTTTTGTGTAATATAAGCAACCCTGTAGGCTCTTCTGATTCAAAACATCCCAATGGTGTACACTTTCAAAGTAACCACACTGTATAGAAAATTACCATTTTATTAATAATCTGTCTGCACCTATAATTTGATAAACTGTGATACCTAATGGAATAATAAACTATGAGGTAGCCCTTTGGTAACGGATTAGCTAACCTGCGGCTTGGCAATGTTAATTAGCATCACAAAACATTATATTATAGAGCGTAGGCACAGCATACATTTGCTGAAGCATAGTGTAACCAACCTGAATTAATATAATTCCGACTTTTATCTCGGAATTATCATAATTCCGACTTTTATCTCGGAATTATCATAATTCCGACTTTTATCTCAGAATTCTGACTTTTATCTCGGAATTCTGACTTTTATCTCAGAATTCCTACTTTTATCTAGGAATTATCATAATTCCGATTTTTATCTCAGAATTCTGACTTTTATCTCGGAATTCTGACTTTTATCTCAGAATTCCGACTTTTATCTCGGAATTATCATAATTCCGAGTTTTATCTCAGAATTCTGACTTTTATCTCGGAATTTAAAGAAAAAAAAATATTTTTAATTATGTGGCTCTTCTACGCTTCCGTAGAAATGTAATTAAATCTAAATGGTAATTGTTCTTTAAGATTTTTAGTGTCGGATTTTCCATATATTATACAAATATTTACCTAACATTGTATTACTCCGAGAAGTTAATGCGATATACATTACTGATTTCAGCAAATGTTTCTCTTATTCACTGAATATGTGGCACAATTTGTTGTACCTAGTTCTGATCAGAATTTTATTTCAATAAAATTGTTGCAATTGATATAACAAATTGTAATAAAAATTTATTACAATTGCAACAATATATTTACCAAAGTTTTCCCATTATGTTTATAGTTTTTACTATTTTCAACACATATTATTTCTGTGTTATCACATAAATAATAACAAATATAAATAATTATAAATAAGTATCTGCTCATATTTATACTTACACAAACTCATAACTTCCATCGGGATAACTGTCTTGAAATTGACGAACAATCTCTTTATTTTGAGCCCCATGAACTGTTACCAATACCAAAACCGTGGTGACCTATAATAACATCATAGAATCTTTTTTAGTCAATTACTTCTACTATTCTCTAATTTCCAAATATAAAAAGTTATATAGGTAAATATATTCTGACTGTTTTCAAATGTCAGTTTTATAATTAATCAATTAATTATTACTTGTTCTTGGTTATATCAAAAACGTTAAGTAAACATATTACATTAACAAATTGTAACGAAAAATGGATTCTTATAAAGGGTAAAAAGTAGTCTTTCTTAATATATAAAGATACACAAGGTTATATTTGAAATAGCAAAATGTCCTGAACCTGAAAGATATTATACAGAGGTATTTGCAATTAAACCACGGAAGTGCAACGGAAACGATAGTTGCAGCATAAAATATTTAAAACATTAATCAATAATGTGATTAACGAAAGATGCACAACAAGATCTAAAACAATTCTAAATTTTATAGGCATTTTAAATAGGTCGATAATATGCCATAATGTATGAATTCTGACAATTTTTATTTATTTTTTTATTATTTTATTTGTTATAAGTTCTAATAGATTAGAGTATTTTATCTTATTGAATATAAAATCAAAACTTCAAATTAGGTATCTTTTTTGTTTCTGATCTACATGGTAAATATTTAGAGTTATTAACCAAAATTTACATTTATATAAGCATTTTTTTTTATATTTTACAAATTTTTATAAAATTTTAATTTTTATATTTTTTTTATATAGCGAAGCCGTGCACTTAGACTGGATCCGACATTTCCAATGCGAATTGGAATCCTTCTAATAGGAAATAATTTGCTTTATTATAAATATCGGAGAGAGTCATAGTAAATTCTGGTTTTGTACAATTTAAATTAAATTCAAAATGATGATAATATAGATTAATATTTTAACAGTTAAAAGCAGTTTATAATTTGGATAATTTCTTATCAAATAAAATAATCGTATGCATAATATAATATATACAGGCACACATGAATTATGAAACATAATTTTCCTTTAAAGGAGCCATCCTATGAATCTCTGGACAATTTTTAATTAAATTCTCTACTCGTATCTTAAGGCCTGTTTACAGGGATGGATTGGCACAACCATCCTGGCGTGCGCATGCTTAGAATGGGAAGAACGTCAGCTTGATATTAATATGAGAGTTTAACATCAGTTGGTATATTTAAGTATCCCCCTAACTAATAAGATTCTCCAGGTTTTCCTCATTCTAACACTGAATGGTGGTTAGAGCCTACCAACGAAAGTCGTTTGCAGCACTTACTAAGGTTGTGTTCCGATATTATCCGCGACCAACCAGGATTTCGGTTAACCGAAATATTGGTAAACCTGAAAAATGTGTAATTAAGGAACTGGCTGGTTAATCAACATGGATGATGAATTGTTTTTATTGGGATTCATTCAACCTTAAATACCTTCATATTTCGTGCTTAACTATTACTCTAGTCTTCAGTCAAATAATAAATGAAACAGCAGATAATTTGGTATATTATAGTAAGATATAAGTAGTTTATAAGTAGATATAAGTGTAGCTTTCAGTCGACTTGGTCAAGTGGACTACAGAATACAATACAGAAAAGTAGAATTTATAAATATTTATTATAACACTTAACGCAAGAACACCACCCCTTCTGCCACCCATCTGCCTTCACCATCTAAACAAAATATAATTAAAATCGTTGAGAGAATTGATTTTTCTTCTCTCAACGCTAAAACCTAACCTGCTAACTCTTCGGTTGACCAATGCACCGCTCCCAGAGCACGGTCAATATTTTGACGTTTGGTTAACCTTTTTCAGGTGACGACAGTTCCAAAATTAAACAATTTTCAGGAATTTTTATTTAATGGAACGCTTAACCGGGATTTTGGTTAACCAAGTTTAATATCGGAACACAACCTAAATAATAATATGCCACCCCCTCTCCTACATTAGTCAGACTTCCGGGCTATTCCTTGTGATGAAAATGAGGGGTAGAGATATTACTGTCAATGATATAATTGCAGTTAACACAATGTCTAAGATTTGCAGCAATACAAGCAGGGGCTGTGGATTGGATATATTGATAATCTCACTTGAAGTATTGTAAAACTAATAATTAGTCCTCTGGGTTCCTACATCCTTCTAAAAACCGCAGCAGGGTAGATGTAAATATTAGCACGTTAAAATGAATTAGGTTAGGTTGAGAATATTAAAATACTGAAATCTAAGAACAGTGTGAATAACACTGATTACATAACTCATTATGTTTCATAAAGTCAGTTTTTGAACTGCATAATAATAATTCAGTAGAGCGGAGTGTTATATTTTGTGATGGTCAACAATTCAGTTAATCAAAGCATTGTTTTATCAGGTTTCATTAAAACTTTTCGTTCTCTTATATTCAATAGGACTATTAAAATGATCATTATTTTAAATGCAATGAGCATTAGGTTTGAGCTTTATAATAAATACTTTCTCCATGAATAGACAAATGAAGCATTTAAGAAAATGAATTGGCAATAAATTAATTTAATGGAAAACAATTTATTATATTTAACAATAATAAATATTAACTCGCATATAAAAAATTATTCTGCTGTTGAAAAATAATAAATATTCTTAGTTTAATTATAATTGATCTACAATAATTAAATTAACATTCTGAGAGTTACATTAAAAAAAAAATAACTAAATATTAAAAAGAAAAATCAGCATTATTTTAAATAAAATTGTACTATAATTATTATATTCGCAATATTTTAATTTCACTACCCTTAATATATACAATTTGCTCTCAGTTAAAACTTTTATGAGCAACAGAAAAGTGCAGAAAAGTTATGGACAAGTAGATGATGAAGACTTAGCTTTTGATGAATGCATTAAAGAGTCTTATAAGTTATCCTTGTTTCCATGGAAGAAACAAAATGGAAAGATGGTCGCTGTACGTGCGCATATTTTTTAAAAAAATACACATGCAAACATATTTTAAGCATCGCCAGACAGTATGTTCACCCACCTCTGGAGGCAAAAAGTTTAGAGTTGGGCGCTAAAAGAAAACGCAGAAGAATGAAACTTTCATTGTTTCTTTATGTTACCGTTTATTACTTTTATTTTATAGAAGGTACTCACTTTTTTTATAGAAAATTGTTTATTTGTTTGTTACGTTCGAATTATATACGTATTTTAATTAGTTGTTATTATTATCTATTATTCATATTATATTTTTGTTACATATACATATACTTGTTTAGAAAATAACATTTTGTTTTTATGTATTTGTTCAAATGGTACTTTTCTCCAAAAAAAATTTTAAAATGTAATAATATAAAATTTTTTTTATAACCTACCTTTGTATTTTTTATGTTGGTATCATCTCTATTCGGTTATTCACCTACAATAAGTACACATTTTTTTACCTAGGTTAATAGGTATAATATTTTATATATTATATAGATAATCCACCATCAGAGTGTGAAATAACTCATTTATTTCATTCATAATCTTCATTATTTTAGTGCAAGAATAGTAATGCTACTAAAAGAGTCTTATTTTAATGCACAAAAATTTAATATATATATTTATTATAATGCGCTTTTGAATATTATATCATATTTGAATACTCAAAATAATAATTTTAATGCCCAAAGTATTTAAAATAATGCGCGCTTAAATCATACCCATATTCAATGCTGCAATATCGAACAACAGAACACCTGATGCGAAAAGTGAAGTATTCTGTGTTCAAAAATTTACAAAAAGTTACATGTTATAATTTGATTAAATGATACCTATCACAATTCAATGGAATGCTTTTATAAGAACACAATAACAGTACTTTAGGGTATTACTCCCACCTCTGTATCTTTCTTTGATACCTAATACTTGCACAACATATATATTAAAATATGTAAAATCATTAAATTAAAGTGTTAGAGAAGCAATTTGTATGTAAATTTTGAAGCGTTTTATTTTGACTATTATCGTAGATATCAACAAAATTTTAATATTAAATTCAGTCATAATCAAACAATATCTAGCGTTTTTAAATAATAATACTTTATTATTTAATAATATTTAAATAAAATTAAAATCCTGATTTATGAAAATTGTTTTAAACTTTACAAACAGGACGCAGTTTCTCAGATATTCATATCGCACTGCTGCAAAAACTGAAAATCTAATTCTAGTAATAATAGTTGTAGCTTACCAATCTGTACATTTTATTGGTTTTTCGCAAATAGCATAAACTATGACAATGACAAAAATCAGCAAAAAAATGTGTTTTATATGTCTGTAACGGATATCCCAAATTTATTTTTTAACATTGAAACAAACATAATTATGAAACTGTGAATAAAAACTCATATTTATTATCTACAAATGACGTGATGCAAAATATATGTATGTACTTTACAGATTTACATCAGCATTGTCTTCAGAAGAGTAAATAAATCATCGTTGTTCAAGTTCTCGTGCATAATATAATGGGTAAAAAATGGTTCCGCATTTTACGCACAGATTTAAGGAACTGACAAGTTTATATTATAATGCGCCTCATTATAATCACTGCCGCCGCTGGCCAGCTGCATTGAGTAAATTAATTTTATTTATTACTTCTTATCTATTACATATTATAGTCTCCATAAAGGACTATATAAAGCTGTGGGATTTGGAGTAGAAACTATGGTATTTTGAAGTGGAAGCGACAGTCGCAACTATAAACCCATTCCTACCCAACCCAACTAAAATAACGAGGAAATACAAAACTTTTTGAACCATAATAACCATTAACCATTAATGATTTATCTCTGAGTTAATTTTTTGGCTTAATTCCTATATAAAGAAACATGTAAACAGTTAAATAAGCCATAAATAATATTAAAAGTATACTATAAAAAATGGCGTACTTTGCTGAGTCCAAAATTAATTTCATATTATGACCAAGAACCACTTGGTTCACAATTAACAGAGGTGAACACTTTGGTTTAAAGGCGTAATTCCATTACTCCAAGCAATAAAATATGCTTCAGAAGTTGATAATGCAACACTGTCATCCAGTGCATAGTACTTCCAAAAACTTAACATATAATCCCCGAAGCTGATTTTATGAGATTATACCAAATTGGCATTTATTTGAAAAGTTTACTTTAAAAAAGTATAAAGTCCGTACAACTTTTAACTAAGGCCCGAATTCAGAGAGTAAACTAAAGTTGCACTTATCTCTCCCTCAAATTTCACTAAGTGCAAACTCAGATTAATTGGCTCTGCAAGAATTACCAAAGTTTCTGGTCAACACTGGAATATACTTGAAAGCTAACTTAATTTCATTTATAGTTTGCATCTTTTAGATTTTGATGTATCTGATTCATTTGATTTTTTCGACGATGGTGTTCTTTAGGTGTTATTGTTTCCCATTGTGTCTACTTCAGGCAAATGGTGTGCCCATTTTCAGGAATTTTGGAATAAATTTAGGAAATCCATACAATAAAATAAATTAAATTTTGGCAATAAAACTACATTATATAAAATTAGATCCCAACCTATCAAAATCATAAGAATTTTCATATTTTATAAATTCCCAAAAATCATCATCCATGTACATACACGCACAAACGTAAACGTAACGAAAAAAATATTGAATAATATAAAAATATTCAGATTATCATGTATCCTGTAACTTATATAGCTATTTCACCATAAATATACATCAGCCACAATGTGAGGGAGATATAAGTTGACATCTGACTGCTTTAACTTCTTACTC
This sequence comes from Pogonocherus hispidulus, assembly GCA_963924545.1. NCBI lineage: Eukaryota > Metazoa > Arthropoda > Insecta > Coleoptera > Cerambycidae > Pogonocherus > Pogonocherus hispidulus. Next base: position 30,085,648 of record OZ004694.1, on the reverse strand, counting down.
ATTCGTCACTCACCTTTTACAAATTTATAAGGAAGATTTAAGAGCCCCGTTGCAGATATGAATCTTTGGTGTGGTTGCCGAATTCAGGCCTAGATCACCATCAAAAATAAATAATAATATACATCCTGTAGTTTCGCATGTCGCTAGAAGCAGGCCCTCAAATAGAAATCGCTTAAAAGTGTCTTTACAAATTATGTTAAATAATTAGATATTTATCGGGCCGGTGGCTCAGGGCTTAGCGTCTTGATCGCTCAACCCAGAGGTCGTAGGTTCTAATTCCCATTCCACCAACAATTTTTAATTAAATTGTTTACTCGTAGATCAAGGCTTATTCGCAGGGATGGCTTGGCAACTATCCTGGCGATGGCCTAGGATGGGAAGAATGTCAACTTGGTGTTAATGTGAGAGATTAATATCAGTTGATGTTTGACTATCCCCCTAACTAATGAGGTTTTCCAGGTTTCTCTCATTCCAGCACTGAATGGTGGTTAGGGCCTACCAACGTAAGTCGTTCCTGAGGCCCAAATGTGGCCCGCGAAATAATAATATGCCGCCCCCTCTCCCACACAAGTCTCAGACTTTCGGGCTAATCCTTGTGATTAGAATGAGGGGTAGAGATATTATTATTATTATTATTATTATTATTATTATTACTATATTATATTATATATATATTTAATTAATTTGAAGGAGATGGCCGAAAACAACTACTCCACGGAAAATATGCCCCGACTGGTATTGCATTACATCGGCATCTCCATAGGAGTTGCCACATCGTTCATCGAGACCATCTACCGGACTGACCGGTTTCGCGCTTATTTTGCGCTCATCAGAGTGCCATAGGTAGTGGACTCGATGAACGATGCTGCGACGTGATTGCCTAATGGGCATCGTGAATGTTAGTAGTGTTGAGAAACAAATAGCAAAGACCCAAAGAGGGCACTACGGTGTGTTTCTCACCACTACTAACATATATATTTAATGTTTATTTATGTTTTTAGTGACATATTAATTATCCCATATATTGATGATATTATTCAGCATCTCATTATTAAAGCTTATATAGGTATATCATATCAAAAAAATAATAATAATAAAGTTTGCCAGACATCTTCAACTTCTAACGGTAAAAAACAGATATAAAATTTCATTGAGAATAGTAATTAGCTATATAACTGTCTGGCTTATAATTAAACTACACCTATATAAACACACCTATACTACTACACTCATATAGATAGGTTAATAAAACATTTATATCTATGGTAGGTTGTATGCTAATTAATAAGAATAGGATTTAGTTTGGATTAACATATTCACATACATATGAATTGTTTTAAATTAGCTACAATATAGCCCATGCATGAGTTAAATTTAGTATTAAAAACATTACATACATTTTCTGTTACCACATCTCTAGCTTTTATGGGGCAGTTTCCAAGTTGAAAGATGCTAAAGATCAAATTCCTGATAACTTATTCCTACTATATCTTTTCCGTAAAAACCGACTTTTTAAACTAAATTTTTTAAAAATGCTACGGTCACATACTTCACGATATTGCTCATAAATTCTTTGACCTGTAATATTAAATTTGTAATTAATTATGATTCGAAACTGCCAATCATCAATTGTTTATAAGCATTCAGGGTTGGTGTCAGATGATTAAAGTAGATCTTCTGAGATGTAGTGCCGTACTCGATGATTAATCGCAAACGTTTCCCTGCATTTACAGATGGCAGCTTGAGTACTTCTCGTATAGTGATCGGTTAAATTCTGACTCTTATATGGAGGGCAAACTTCTTGTGGGTCTAACTTGTGAAGATAATATTTTAAATAGCAACGCCCAGTATATAGGACAATTAGTGTTCCCAGGTGTAACCTGTTTAACTCTAAAAGTTTTTTAGTTCTTGTTTTCCAAGGTTTTATAAACATCTTCGAATGAACTAATCTTGGATATTCTTGCCAGTACTGGAGGATTTTTTCCTCAGCCTAGGGAAAGAGAGTTGCTTTGAGAGTATTCGAAGATATCCCAAGCACTGGTGCTGGTCCCACGAATTCAGAAACAGCGTCTGTCTACCCTATCTGTCTTCAATAAGTCAGCTTTACTGAGATTCCATCCATCTTTTCCTGGGAACTGCCCCCATAACTGAGGTTTTCTAGGTTTTCTCATTCCTATGAATGGTGGTTTGGATTTACCTAACCCCTTAGTCATTACTTGGCGCTAATACATCCTTCAGAATAATAATATGCTGCCCCTTCTCTCACACAAGGCACGATGACTTTCTGGCTAATCATTTTGATTAGAATAAGGGATAAAGGTATTATTAGCATTAAATGTCTCGTCTCATCTCGTTTTGTCTTCTCTCGCTCCTGCCTCGGTGTATTTTACTTCGTCTCATTCTCGACAAATTTTATCGCAAATTAATATCTCTCCTCGAAAATTAATATAAAATTTTATCAAGTTGAAATAAAATAAGAAAGAGGTGAGGCAAGACGGGAATAGCAGACACAAGAAGAAATTCTATGTAATCTCTTGCTCCACAGTACGTTCTGTACGAGATGAAGATAGACATCTGGATTTAACTGAGGCAAGTGAATTTTTCTCTAACCATAGCATATAGCGTGTTGCATAAATATATTTAACATAGACATTTAAAAAAAATACAATTTAAGTTTCAGTTTCAAATTTCAGTTTCAGTGGTCAAATTAAAGTTTTGCCGTTTCGTTAGGTATATGTTGTATTCAAGTCTGCTCTGTCTCATTACTGAATGAATCTTATTAGGAAGTCAATCGCATTATTACATGTCGTATATTTGAACCTTAATATAACCTGTTTATTTTTTACAAGCTTTCAAATAATTATTTACAACAATAATACGTCAAAAAAAACCTGGTGTCTTGTCATAACTGAAAATTTTTTTGGGTTATTTCATCAGAAAGTCACAGAACTGTAGTAACTGTTTTTCCCATTCCTATTCCTCATTCATCTGTTTACATACTGGTTTACAATCAAATAGTTGGTAAATTGAAGAAAAACTATGTCATTGTTGTGGTGAATAAATATGCTGTTTTACTTATTCTCATAAGTTAAGTTATTAAGCCATTTTTGTGTATATTTCCTGTCACCAAAAATGATTTTAAATATTGAAAAATCATATTTTGAAATAGACATTATGGAAATGTAAAAAATCATTGAGCACATTATCTTTCTACCCCCTGGATAGAATATAAACGGAACTAGCAGTGAAGCATTATATTGTATAATGTTTCACTGCTAGTTCCGTTACATACTTGTTCCAGAAATGTATATTTTTCGATCACTAAAACTAATTAAAGCAGATAAATGTTTTATAATTTATTAATGTATTCTAAAATTATTGCAGCCTTTTAATATAGTTGGCCATGGACATGACTACTGATCAAACCACAAACTGATTACAAAAACAGAAATTATATCCTCCCCACTAATTTAAACTTATACAAAACTACTAAATTAGTTAAGTTCATAAACCGACTCTTATCTTTATAGAACTAATTTTAATGTTAATAGTCGAGAATCTTATATGATACTCCCGGAACTCTCATAGTTCTTTTTCTGCTTGAAGGATATCTAGTCTATTATTTATAGAGAGACGATACCTAGATTGAGTCATGGCCAACTACAGTATTTAATTATAATTACAAAAATAAATTTATGAGCACATAAGTCCCGTTATACTATCGTTATATTTCTCGCCCTTTCCATATTTGGAATGTTCTTTAGACTTCACTACAGACATACTTGCGCACAATGGCATACTGAAGTAGACAGTATTACGAAACAGACACAATGGACAATCAGAAAGTGTTTTATAATATTATTAATCCATGACATAATGTTTAATTCCAATGGATCTAAATGTCTAGTGATGTCTAGAAGGTTTAAAATTAATCTTCGCATTACCAGTTTGCTGTTTTTAATATGCAGTAGTTATATAAATTATACATGTTTATCAATAAAAATCACTCATAGTGGTTAATAATTTTTTTAACTTTAACCTCAAGATTCAAAACAATAGAACTTATACGTACGTTTTTTGTTTAGTGTAATAGCTCTTTCGATAGTTGAATTTTATAATAATTATTTACTGTATGTTTTGACAAATAAGTACGTACTGATAGGTTAAACTTTTAGGTGAAAAAAATGTTTTTAACTAATCACCTTTAAAGTTTTTATAAATAGTATGTCCCATTTCCCTTAAAATTACACTAGAAGTCCAGTACTAAGTCCTAAAGCGCCGAAAAAAATAAATGGGAACGGTAATCTGCCCGGCACATTAAAAACACCTCTGATGTGTTTCAGAATCACGCACTTGAGAATCATATTTGCGCTTTCCGTGGTATTTAGTACAGACAATTACTTTCGTGTCTACTAATACATTCACCGTTGCATTAGGATCATTTTATGCCTCGCCTAAAGAAAAACATGTGAAGTAAATACAAGTTTATTGTGTAACAAGATACCAAGATCACCAGAAAAATCTGTGCTGGCATTTTTTTACGAAAAGACATACACAGTGGAAACGCCATTATTCACAATTAGTGAAGATCATACAAACGAGTCTACTAGCTTTTAAAGTTAAATTGATGTAAATTGATGTTGATGAAAACATGACGTTGAGAGCGTTATCAATTTTGAAATTATACGATGCATCATTTGAAAGGTTTTCAATTCCGTATCCAATAGTTAGTAGCGTTCACAAACATGTAGAATGAATTGTTTCTTCCTCGTATGTAAGTTAATTTTTAAAACAAAAATGCAGTCCTGACAAATAGTTCTTACAAACTATTATTTATCTTCAGATGTACTTATGAACTTATTATTAATAGATACATGTATGTACCGAGTCCCCATACCATCTGACTTGTGATAATTATCATGGGTTATTACATTTCATTGAATTTTATATTCCCAAGACACTCTATGAGAAACATTGGTAACGGGACTAATTGTTTAATACTTCTGATAACTAAAATACTGAAATGGAATGTTTTTTAATTAAAATATTAATACAAAGTGGTTTCAAATTAGGTACTAAAGACAGTTTATATAGTTACCTCAAAACACGCCAGATATATAAACGTAGTTCAAAAATTATAATGCTAATTTCACCCAGTTTCCGTTGAGTTGGGTTGAGAAATTTGGTACATTTATTAAAAATCGTAAAAGAACTCTAATACTCTATAAATAAAATCAAAATGGAATTTTGCTATTTATCCATATCGGACCGATTTTATGCAGATCGTCCGTTTCCACTGAAAATCGGTATTTAGGGAGTTTTCCAGATCGATAATTATTTACTCAAAATTAACTATTAAAAATGGCAGTGGCAGACGAATTTTGCTATTTTTAAGGTCTGGTTCTACCGAAAAATTGGGTATCTTTGTACTTGTGTATGCATATTCTATTTTATTCTATTTGGTTTTAAAAACTCATAGCATGTAGGTGCAGTGTTCCACGGAAATAACGACAATATTCATGCCCCCATGTTGAATTTATAATTTTTGATCAAATATTCATAATTCGCGACCATGAATAACCCCTGAATCCGTTATTTTCAGTAAAACTGAACTTTAAATTGCAAAATTACCCGTAACTTGAATAGTTAATTTTGAGTAAATAATTATCGACCTGGAAAACCACGAAATTCCGGTTCTCGATGAAATCACACGATCAAGCGGTCTGATACGGATAAATAACAAAACGCATCCGCCATTTTCGACAATCCACCTTTATTTTCTTTATAGTAAAAGTTTTAAAATGGAAACTGGGTGAAGTTAGCATTACATGGTTTTAAACCAGGTTTGTTTAAATATATACAGTCGGAAACAATATTCATAGATCAAACATGGCTTCCTCTACTCCAAAAAGATGTTACCAATGGAAAATTAATAATATCATAGTGATCAGTGCATGTGATGACAATTTAAATTAAAAATGTCAATCTGACAAGAACTACTTCTCGTTCATATAAAGAGTTCTCAACATAAAAATAGTCTACAGAAGAAGAGTTGAGGATCAACTCGAAACGTCTAGACGAGAGCTAGTTAAGTGTTTAATTTCTTTTAATTTTTTATTATAACTATTTTATTTGGACATATTTTAGAATATGACATGTAATATTATAATTTTTTGTATAAAACTGAAAAACCACTGATAAAATTTAGTCAATATATCAAATATTATTTTATCACACGTTAATACAGTGGTTTTTTGGGGCAAAATTTAGAAGTTTGCCTTGTTACTACACTTTGAATAATTAATTTGTATACTTCTGGTTTTCTGCCTTTTGTTATTTTACAGGTGGTGTAATCCCAAAAGAAACAAACTATGAATCGTCAAAATACACCACAAATAAGTTACAGACATTATATATACAGGGTTACAAATTTTTAATCGTCCAGTACAGGTATCTTTCTTATTTTGAGAGATATAGAAATGGTTAAGTGAAAAAAATTTGCAGATTTTATACCGGTCACAGACCTGTTTTTAAATTTAAAAAATTTCGGATAGTTCCGAGGATATTCGAAGAAAACCGATTTTATGTGCTTTCGTTTTTTAGTCGTATTTCACTTGTTTTCCAAAATTTTAAGACACAAGTCTGTAGTCTGATATAAAATGATGTAAGGAATCAATTTCTGCTGTCAGTTTCTGTGTATTTCTAAAAATGTTTGCTGAGCGATAGTCAACTTTCTTTTTTGATATCAACGTCATATTGAATTTTTGCTTCATTAGAAGAAAAAGGAAATTCTTTTTATAACAATGCATAATTTATGGGGTTTTCATAAAGAACTAACTGACATTGAATATAATTATAATTTTAATAAACAAGTCAAGTAGCCGTGTGAAATATTTTAATTTCTTCTATAAATTAATTTAATATTCCTTATTTTTAATGTTTTTTAATGAAAATGTACCTGCCGACTTTATTTACATAAAACAAAAATAACAACAACGAACAAAACAACACAGATAAAGCAAAACAAAATTAAATAGTAAATTTAAATAGTAAAGGACATCATGAAATTGCTCTTCAAAATTAAGATACCTATTCGGAAAAGTGCACAGATTTTTTCAAGAATCATTCTGAAAGTATATAAGAAAGTCTGAAGAATTTTGTAGATTTTATAATGATTTTTTTTATTATAAATTATATCAGATTTTACATGTTTTTGGTGGAGTTTCCTGGGTCCTGATTCTGGCTGTAATGGTATGCACTTCGAACATTTATGATGAAATTTAAATTTACCATTTAATTTTGTTTCCCTTTATATATGTTTTCGGTTTATCGGTGTTTTCTTCGTCGTTCTTATTATTGTTATGTAAATAAAGGTTGCTGTATTAAAAAGTATTGAAAATAAGAAATAAATTACATATTTCACATGGCTACTTGATTTTTTTATTAAAATTATAATTATACTCAATACCTTAGTTATTTCTTTATGAAACCTCTATACATTATTATAAAGAGAATTTCCTTTTTCTTATAAATGAGTCGAATATCTTCGGAACTATCCGAAATTTTCTAAATTTGAAAACAGATCTGTGGCCGGCATAAAATTCTGTACGTTTTTTACTCATTTATCCCTTTCTGTATCTCTTAAAATAAGAAAGATATATATACTAGAATAAAAGTTGTAACCATGTATATTATACAGGTTTCATTAGTACATCTGAAGATAAATAAAAGAATGGATTTTATTCGATAACCTTCTTATTCTTATTTAAGTATCAAGAATTTCAATGTGATATTTTTCTGAAGCAGACATTGTTACTAATATTTTGGTTTCAGATAACAGAATGCATTAATTTTGTCGAAAGCTAAGTTGACGTAACTGAAATTAAATAAGATATGTTTCAAGCCTTTTAGACAGCATATTAAATAAATCAATTTTCACAAATAAAACTTTATTTACATTAAATTTTTCAATACAGTATTCAAAAAAATTAGCTCGTTCGATGTATCGAACAAAAAATAAGGGTTACTATTTAAAAAATAATTCGCCTCCTTTGACCCTGCAAACGTACGCCATTGGCGTAGAGAGAGAGAGAGAGAGGGAATAGGAGAGAGAATATTTGTATTCACTGAAATTGAGGTAAATTAGGTACAAGGCGTAAAGGGCTAAATGTAAAACTTGTTCATGTCTGTATTTATTTAAGTTTCCTTGCCAGTAAGTTCACTATCTAATACAACTGTGTGTGTGGTTCTTTGAAACTTAGGTCAACTTGAAGCAACACAGTCATTCGTCACAAAGCTTTTACAAGAATCATACATTTCAACTCCCTGTCTTCTCAGTATAAGTGGATTCCGAGAAGTTCAAGGTTATGAGTCTATTTCTCAAAGTAATTATTAATACTTCAATAGTATACCGAGGTGCTAGAAATAAATTACCAATACGTTTAAATCGATATATTTAGATAAAGGCTAGATATGTTAAAACGTAGTTAGAGCTAAAGAGCCAGGAATTAATTTCTAAACCAAATTCCTCACTAAATAATAAATATCACAGTTGAAAAATATATATAACTAAATTCTAAAAAAAATAGGCACTTCAGTTTTAGCGTTTTTAAAAATTTTAAGCACTTACCTTAACCGAAAAAAATAGTCTATAACTAGTAATACTGTTAGGGTGATTACTTGGTGATTCCTTTTCATACAGTGAACCTATAAGAAACCTTTTATCTAGTGTAATTATTGACTACCTGCAATCCTTTAAGGACGCATTTGCACTCCCTTGTCGATGACGCAATCAAAAGATAAATTGAACGTATTCAATGTGGACTTATGCATTCGAAACATAGATGTCGCACTGAAAATACAATCGGTTAAACAAATCCATATACCACAGATTGTTTTTCTTGGGTATATCGGTCACTTAATTACATATAAAAAAGGTTACATTTTTTTATACATATATATATTTCTGACGTTTCGGCTTTATTAGGCCATCTTCAGAGATTCTGCAGAAGATTACATTTTACATTATTTGTTGATTTTTTGTATATTTTTTTGATATATTATACTTACATTTATAGGATGTTTCATGTATTGTAACTAACTAAATTATAATAATTTTAAATTGTTTGAAACGATTATTGCGTTATTTTGCTGCATACATGTTGTTTGAGGGCCTTGACGCGACTGAGTTTTAAAGTGATTTGGGTTCAGTTTTGTTTCCAAGCTGACAGATTTGCTGATAATATTCATATACATGCATTAGGTAGAGGTATAATTGAAACTTAAAAATAATATTTGTTCCGACATGTTTAAATTACAAACTAAATTTACTTAATTTAGTATTTTTTGTGTGAGATGTAAAAATTTTTTTTTTTGTTTTTCCCCATAAATGATCTATTATTATTTGTATTTATTTTATTTATATTAATTAGTAGGTATTATATTTAATAATGAATTATATTATATTGAAATAAGTTTCACTTAAATTTTCTGTATCAGTGCGGTTATTTATTGCATTAGTATGTCTTTTTATTTGGATCATTTCGTGAATTGTTCTTTTGTTATAATTTGTTTCTTTTTCTAAAATCTGTACATTATTAAAATTGAAGTCATGGTTATTTTCAATAGCGTGTTTTGATAAAGCAGTTTGGGAATCTTTTTGACTTCTTATACTGTATTTATGCGCGTATATTCTCTTATGTAAATATTGTTTCGATTGCCCAATATATGTACTATTACAATCGTTACAATCTATTTTGTATACTGTGTTTGTTTGGTTTGGTTGTGGGATTGGTGTTTTAGTATTAGTGAAAAAACGTTTAGTGGTATTATATGGTTTATGTGCAACAGTTATGTTATGGTTTTTGAAAATATTAGCTATATTTTCAGATAAATTCGGTACGTATGGTAACGAGAAATATTTATTATTGTTATTTTTTTCTTGGGTGGTTGTTTTGTTATATATTGTATGGATTCTTTTTTTTATAATTGGTTCATAAACGGTTTTTGGGTATGAATTGTCTTGTAAGATCTTTTTAACGTTTTTTAAATTATTGGGTCTATGTTTAGGATGTGAGAGTTTAATTGCGCGGTCCGTCAAATTGTTAATTACACTATTTTTATATTTGTTATGGGTATGCGATTTATAATTTATATATCTTCCAGATGAAATTTATTTTGTATACCAGTTTGTCTCAATGATTCCACTGTTGTGATTGTATGCAACATTTAAATCTAGAAAGTTTATGCTATTGTTTTTTTCAGTTTCGTAAGTAAACTGAATTCTTGGGTGATAGCTATTGAACTTTTTTAACGTATATTCTATTTTGTTTTTGGGTAAGCATATAATACAGTCATCTACATATCGTTTATAAAATACCGGCTTGTAATCCAGAGAGTTAATAATATTATTTTCTAATTCTTCCATAACTAAATTGGCAATTGTTGCGGATATTGGTGAACCCATGGCTGTTCCAAAAATTTGTGTGAATATTTGATTATTAAATTTAAAGTATGTAGAATTTAGGCATAGTTTTGTTGCTTTTATGAATTCGTCTTGATTAATTACTGAATATTTACTAATTTCCGACCATCGGTTCTGTATACATTTAACTGCAAGATCGGTTGGAATGTTTGTGTATAGGGATGTGACGTCTAGTGATATTATATTATGATCTTTAGGGGCAATTTGTTGTTTAATAAAGGTGCAGAATTGCCAAGAGTCCTTTACGAATGCTTGAGAATTAAGTGACCGATATACCCAAGAAAAACAATCTGTGTTAAATCTCTAACGGTCAAGAAAAGAAAAGTTAAAAAATCCATATACCTATATTAAAACGCGTCGATTCTCTCTCGCTCTAAATTCCGTCACCGAATCGACAAAGTTTCAAAGCTATCTCCTCCGAGCGGGGATCACGGAGCCCCCGGCCTTTCTCCAATGCCGTAGGGGTATTTTCGTCCCGTTTCCTACGCGTTTTCCCAATTTAAACGTCTTTTCAAAAAACCTCTGCAAAATTTTCGTCGATCGCCGTTCGGCGAGCGAGATGCGGCTAGTACCGGCGTTTGTTCTCGCGCCTAATAGTCCCGCCACGCCCGCCGAAATCCCGACTTTTCGCGGGACTCCTCGCCCCTTTTCTAATTTTTACGGTTTCGAGAACCGCTTCACGCGAAGATTTCGTCCTTTCTCTAATCCTTTGAGATTTTTTTTTCGAGACTGTACGTTGACTCCTTCCGCGTCTATTTCGTCTTCGAAAATTTCGAGTCGCATCCGTCTCAACTTCTTTCTCATTTTATCTGCCGATGTGAGATTGCACTAAGGAGACAAGCACCTCCCACGAAAACTGTCAAATTAATTAAACTTCAGATAGGTTATTTTCCTATGAGAAATATTGCTAACGGATTCAATAGTACTCACTGCCAAACACTTCTGATTACCAAAATACTGAAGCAAAATGCTTTTCCAATTAGAAAATTGGTAAAAATTTATTTTTCAGGTTGACACGTACAGTTTACATACTTAAATGTCTCAAGGTCAACATTTGAGAAGTTGCCGTGATAGCGCAGTGGGAAAGTCGTAACATTCCAAACATCGTAATGCTGATTTCGCGAGTTCGAGTCACGCTGGAGGCAATTTTTTTTTACTTTTTAATTCCAATTATTTATTAGTATATTATATTTATTAGTATTCATAGTTGGTTTCTTTTGGGATTACACCACCTGTAAAATAACAAAAAGCAGAAAACCAGAAGTATACAAATTAATTATTCAAAGTGTAGTAACAAGGCAAACTTCTAAAGTTTGCCCCAAAAAACCACTGTATTAACGTGTGATAAAATAATATTTGATATATTGACTAAACTTTATCAGTGGTTTTTCAGTTTTATACAAAATTTTATAATATTACATGTCATATTCTAAAATATGTCCAAATAAAATAGTTATAATAAAAAATTAAAAGAAATTAAACACTTAACTAGCTTTCGTCTAGACGTTTCGAGTTGATCCTCAACTTTTCTTCTGTAGACTATTTTTATGTTGAGAACTCTTTATATGAACGAGAAGTAGTTCTTGTCAGATTGACATTTTTAATTTAAATTGTCATCACATGCACTGATCACTATGATATTATTAATTTTCCATTGGTAACATCTTTTTGGAGTAGAGGAAGCCATGTTTGATCTATGAATATTGTTTCCGCCGAAATACAATTATCACCATTAAGTTTAATGAAAGCACTTTCTTTTAATTTTCTTTTAACCGATTTTTCTTCCTTTTGTAAAACTTTAGCCTGTGTCCAATCAACTCGGTGACCGTTATCCCATACATGTTTTACTAATGTAGACTTATCAACTACATTATCTATTATCAATTATCAACTACATTACTACTTATCAAATTAGAGTTGAGGATCAACTCGAAACGTCTAGACGAAAGCTAGTTAAGTGCTTAATTTCTTTTAATTTTTTATTATAACTATTTTATTTGGACATATTTTAGAATATGACATGTAATATTATAAAATTTTGTATAAAACTGAAAAACCACTGATAAAATTTAGTCAATATATCAAATATTATTTTATCACACGTTAATACAGTGGTTTTTTGGGGCAAACTTTAGAAGTTTGCCTTGTTACTACACTTTGAATAATTAATTTGTATACTTCTGGTTTTCTGCTTTTTGTTATTTTACAGGTGGTGTAATCCCAAAAGAAACCAACTATGAATCGTCAAAATACACCACAAATAAGTTACAGACATTATATTTATTAGTATATTATCTATTAGTGTTTAGTTATTCTGTTTCATTGTCCGTAGCTTTTATTCTTGTTTGGAATTAATTCGTTCATTTTGGCAGTCTGTTAAATTCATCATTTTAGCTTTCAAAAATAAATATCTACAATATTAATTTGCTGCAACAATTATGACAGCAATATATTTTTGGTTCCATTGATAAAATTGATAAAAATGTTTACTGAAAATTCTACTTTCAGCACTTAAAAAATTATGATGTTTTACCATCAAGAATAGAGTACCCTACATTATTCCTCAAAATATTAAGAAAAATCGTTTAGTATAATTACATCATCATTCCAGATACAAAATTTCTTTAATATATATTTTCTTAAAAATAATATTATTGTAGATGCTTTTGTCACGTGTCACCCGAAGGTTGACCCCAGGCCGCAGGCCTGGACCCTCAGTAGTGCCATAAACGGGAACGAAAATCGCTATAGCGATTTTCTCCCATTGTTCTATTGTTCTATATTCATTGTTCTATCTTCCCATTGTTCTCCCATGTTTCTTGTTTATAATTAAAAACCGTTCTGGTCGACTGCAATTGTGGGATATGTATGTTGCACTGTTGCATAACTTCTTTTCCACACTGTATATTCAAAATCTAATTGCAAGGAAACTTAGTATTTCTAAAAATTTGCGAAATACCAAGGTATTATATGGGATGGTGTATTCATGGTGTGCCACCATAAATCAATGCAAATAAGCAAATGCATTTTTCTGTATAAACTAGAAGAGCCCAAAAATGAACTTCCTGTGAGGGCAATTCTAAGGAAAATTAAAACTGTCATACTGTGTATAAAAACATTCAAGATCTGAAATAATTTTTTGAATAAAATTAATATATATCTGAAATATCTAGTTTATATGTATGATTAAAAATTTCATCTGCCAAGTAACTACGGATCTGTTTGTCTAAACACATCGTAAATAATTATAAAATTCAGGTTTGGAAAGAGGCTAATATTATACTGAACAAAAGAAAGTGTATATTAGTTCTGTAGTTTTGAATTCCGAGGTTAAAGTTTAAAAAAATTGTTAATCGACGTGAATCTTTTCTATTGTTAATAAATGATGTGTATATTCAAATATTAAAAACATCAAACTGGTAATGCAAAGATTAAATTCAGATTTATTGTAAACCTTCTAGAAATGACTAGCCATTTAGATGATAAATATAGATAAAGGATTTTTAAAAAGAACAAGGTATTATTTGAAGAATTTTTCTAAACAAAATACCAATGGATATGAAGAAATATCCAGCGATGACAGTCTTTTCTCTTGGCTACTACAATATTGCCCAGCTATTAGAGTATTCAAGAATAATTGATATCAATAATAATTAAAGCTTCGGCCGTTCATCAACATTTAGAAATAGACTTCAAAGAAACTAGAAAAGGTATCCCATCCATCAAATATTAAATGAAATCACGTTTTCTCAAAAAATGTTGAATTTAAATGTAGAGATCCTTTATTAGAATCCCGATATGCAATAAAAAGTACACTACACAATATGCAATAAAAAGTACAAGTACACAATAATCTCATTTAAAATAACGAAGTTAATATGGACTTCCTGTGTAACCGGAAGTGTAGTCATTTTAAAAAGGTTTCAATAAATAGAGCATGGCTCACTATGTTTGTTCTGAAATTTTCAGAAAAAAATTATGAATGGAACTTCCTATACTTCTAATAATGAACGGTTTCAATCAGTCACCATGTTTTATTAATTATTATATCTATTACTAACATATATTGGCTAGTTCTATTATCATATTCATATTATGAAACAAATAACTATGTATGTATATGGAGGAAGTAATTAAAACAGTAGTCGAACCAAATATTGGATACACTTCGAGGATAAGATAAAAATAATTAAAAAATACTTGAAAAATAATGGAAAAAGCGCAAATATTACAGTTTTTGTCGAACCTTGACTTTATCTTAATTTAATGGGTGCGAGTAAATTAGAAATGGATGGATAAAGTACAACATTATTTATGATTATCTCGATATATAAATATACTTCAAATGTGTAGGTTATAATCATATATAGTTAATCAATATATCACTAAGCTTCCTTGTTTCAAAACCAATGAAGGACATAAAACTTAGGATTGCGTGTTCGATGAGTTGAAATGAATAAAATGTTAAAAACAGATAAATTAAATATAATTTTGATTCGAAGTCACTGAGTACATGTTTGAATAGCTTTCTTATAAAATACAGGCCAAAAAACATTGCAATAAAGTAAAGTATTCCGCTAGCAAGCCAAGGAAAAACCACAAAATAAAATTTATTATATACTTTGTATGTAAATTGTCAAGGTTGTTTAACAATAAAAATCAAATTAATAGTTCACTACAAAACTGGAGGCCGCCACTAATATTTTAGCAAAAGTCATGTAAGTCATGTTGACGAGATTATTAAAGAATAAAGAATTGATTTATTGATTTAGAAAATTCTAAATTAGAAAAAAGATGCAGACAAGAAAAACTAGAGTGTAGTGCATTTGTGTAAAAAGAGATTTTGCCTATATACAGTAATAATTTCTATAATGAGATTCTAGAAATTCTAAGTGGATTTTAGGTATAAAAATCACTAGAAGAAATTAAACTTATCAAATAATGCATATTCATCATCCGCCCCAAACAAGTGATAAATTGGGTATTCAATACTTTAAAACAAATGTATTAAATGTTTGGATTTCGATGGCAGTTTAATAATAACTGAGGATTTAACCTTTAAAAATTAAAAGTATTTAGTACCACAATGGATTAAACCAAATTCTTATTTGTGACATAGCCACAGTATAGTACAGGGTATTCGCGTATATTTTGACCCCTACCTACTGGGGTTATTAAGAAAGTTAGAAAAAAAATTAAATACAAAAGTTGTTTGGTTTTTCACGTATTATGTTTTAACTATATCGGAAAAAAAATTGCATGTCGTAAACTTGGGAAAACCAATTGAACATAATATTTTTAAATGGGACCCCCTGAATAATTTTACACGTTTGGGGAAACATTTTTTTCCTGAGTTCAAAAATATAGATTTTGTTGACATTTGCACTGACAGTTTTCGAAATATTCGACAGCGAGTACCATAAAAAAATACAAAAAATACAAAGAACTCAAGTTGTGCGCTATGGCTGCCGCGAAGAGTAATACTGTTAGTAGTTCTCTGTGTAAAAGATGTAAAGTGAAGCCGGTAAATGGTGTAAAATGTTTAAAATGTGGAAGCAGCTTTCACTTGAGTTGTGCAAAGTTGTTGAACAATAAAATTATCAATGACCAGTCTGTAATATGTTGTGATATTGTGCAGGACAGTGACAACGCCTTTTTTGACGCCATGAGTGAGGTTGCGGGGTCTGATAAGAAGATTGATTTTCGTGTTTTTGAGTACATTATAAAACAGAAAGATATTATTATCCATGAGTTAACGGAAAAAGTGGAGTTGTTAAAAAGTAACATAGATCTGTTAAATAAAGGTAACAACCAGCAGGGTATTCAAAGTAATGCAAAAAATGATTCCAAGAAAAAAACAAGTCAAAACATAGATAGTGTGGTTGGGCCCAGCGTGAATAAAAACTCTAAACACAATATCATGAAAAACAGTAAACAAAAAATTGGAGAATCCACTTCTGGAAAAAGTGGTAAACAGGAGGGCATTGACACGCGACTTGGTAAAGAATGTCAAATAACAGGACAAGAAGTATCTGCCGCAATATTGAATGCTGAAAGTAATCTTATCATGAATGAATGTATCAACCTGGGCACTGATAAAGAGGACAATATTTCCAGCCGGGAGAAAGGGACAACCGTCGATAAAAGACAAAAAAAGAAACGGATGCCAGCTGTAGTTGGCAAGAATAAAGATTCTACCATAGTGAAGGGCGTACCTAGACTGATGGAACTTCATGTTTACAGGGTGGAACCGAAAACTACTTGTGAAGAATTAATAAATATGCTCAGTCCCCACTTGAAGCAAATTTACTGCGAGGCCCTGGTGCCAAAACATCCCGATCTTTACACATCGTTTAAGGTATCCGTGTTGGAGGAAGATTTCGCCACAGCAATGAATCCAGATCTGTGGCCATTTGGTACCTGTGTGAATCGTTTTTTACGGATCCCCAAGAGGCGGATTCAACCAAAAGATTAGTGTTTGATCCGAATATTCTGGTTCTGAATGTTAATACGTTAAGTCAGGAAAAAATAAATTGTTTGTATGATGATATTGATACACATAGAGGTTTGGATATATTGTGCTTTACAGAGATAGGTCTTTTTGATAATGTTAACCTTTTATATTTGCCTGATTATAAATTGGTAAGTTCATACTGCAGGTCCCACAAAAAATGTGGAGGGGTGGGTATATGGGCAAAAAGTTCACTTGACATTAGAAAGATTGATATTGGGGTGCAATGCATAGAACAGGATTTTGAATGTTGTGCTGTATCTTGGAGACTGCATGCTAAGACTATGATTATTTTGAACTGTTATAGATCTCCATCTGGGCACATACAGACTTTTTTTGATAAAATTGACGAGGTTCTGAATGTTTTGTATAAACCAAATGTTGAAATTGTTATAGGTGGCGATTTTAACCTTGACCTTTATGGTAATCAAGAATTTGTCAATTTGTGTTCTATTTTAGCGTGCTTTAATTTTAAATCTATAGTAAGGTGGCCAACAAGGGTCACGCAAACATCATGTACCGCAATCGACCATATTTTTATAAATTTTGACAATGATGGTGTATGTTGTGTTTTGGACAACTACTTATCTGATCATAGATCAATTATGTTGGAATTGGATGTGTATAAGTTTTCTGGTGAATTACGTACTGGTAAATTTCAGCCGAGGCGAGACTTCAATGAAAATAATTTGGTTAATTTTGAGCACTCCCTAAGTGGGGAACTTTGGGATGACATTTACAATTTGCCTGAGTTAGACGATGCTTTTGCTGTTTTTAACGACTCATTTATGTATTATTTCGAACGACATTTTCCAGTGCGTAAGTTTTGTGTGAATCATAACCGTGTCAATAAGAGGTGGGTTGATGATGACGTGAGGAAATCCAGTCAGTATATTAGGGATTTGTTTTTTTTATCCAAAACCTGTGCAGATTTACTACCTTTATATTATTCAGCAAAGAAGAATCATGTTAACCTTGTTAAACAAAAGAAAAAACAATATTATCAAAATAGAGTCGAGAGTTCAGAAAATCCGGGACGTGCTGCTTGGAATTTGGTAGCAGAGCTAACCAACAGGAGAAAGCAAATAGGTAACGTGTCTCTAAAAATTGATGGGAGGGTGGTGGAGGATCCCGGTAAGGTTGCCTCCGCCTTCAATCATTATTTTGTTGATACACCTAAAGATATTATTAGTGGAAATGTTGTTGACAATAAGAGAATCATGCATGTACAAAATAGAAAAATAATAACACATACTCTTTTTTTGGACCCATTTATTGAAGAAGAACTACTATCATTGCTGAAAAATAAACTTAAAAACAAAAAGTCATCAGGTCCAGATGACATACCGTTGTTCTTAATTAGACGCGTTATTGATCTAATTATAGAGCCTATTATTTACCTAGTAAATTTGTCTTTTAAAACAGGGAAATTTCCTCAGTGCTTGAAACTGGGCAAGGTCACTCCTGTTTATAAGAAAAAAGATCCCCACCTTTTGGAGAATTATCGTCCAGTGACTATGTCATGTGGAATATCAAAGATTTTTGAATACGCTTTTTCATGTCGTTTATTGTCTTTTTTGGATATATTTCAAATAATAAATAAGAACCAGTATGGTTTTAGACCTGGACAGTCAACGGCTACTGCGATACTATCTTTTTACAATGAAGCAATCAAATATATTGAGGGGGGCGAGTGTCCTGCTGGGATCTTTTGTGATCTCAGCAGGGCATTCGACTGCGTCAATCACAAGATTTTACTTGACAAGTTACATGATTGTGGCATTCGAGGACTGCCATTACAGTGGGTTGCTAGTTTCTTAAATGGTCGCCAACAATATGTTATCATTCCATCGTGTAGTAATAATTGTGTAGATAGAATATATTCAGACATTTTGTCGCTTGACATGGGTGTTCCCCAGGGTTCGGTTTTGGGACCTGTTTTCTTTATATTTTATATAAATTCAATTGAATCGGTTTTGAATAAGACATTTTTTACATTGTATGCTGACGATTTGGCTTTGATTGTTTCAGATGAATCTGACTATGCTTTGAATGAAAAGTGTAACAAGACTTTACACTTATTGCATGACTGGTTTAGTGAACATAATCTATATTTTAATACTGGAAAAACGCAACTAATAAGATTTCATACTGCACAGAGGAGTTGTAATAAATTAAGTATTTCTGTAAATGGCACAAGGTTAGAAGATAATGACAGTTGTATCAAGTTTCTGGGTATTCATATTGATCAGTGTTTTAATTGGAAAGCTCATTGTAATAAACTTGTTTCCATCATGTCGGCAAATTATTATTTATTTAGGAATATGAAAGATGTGTTGTCCGAACATCAACTGATTAATTTGTATTACGCTCATATAGAGAGTCGATTGCGATACGGGGTTTGCTTTTGGGGTTATTCTTCCTATTCCGAATCGGTCTTCATATTACAAAAACGTATAATACGTTGCATTGCAGGTGTTGCCAGGCTACAGTCATGTAGACCTGTTTTTAGTATGTATAAAATTTTAACATTGACGTCGCTTTTTGTTTTTGAGATGTGTGTTTATATTTTTAAAAACAAGAATAAGTTTCTTTTAAATAGTGATGTTCATAATTTTAATACAAGGTACAAAAGTGAGATAAGGGCAGCCTTCACAAAATTGAGTATAGTAAGTAAAGGTCCAAACTATTTAGGACCTAAGATATTTAACCATTTGCCAAATGAGCTGAAAGAATGTGACAAATTGATTAATTTTAAGCGAAATTTAAAATTGTATTTATTAGATAAGTGTTTCTACTCATTGTCTGAGTATTTTGTTTAGTATAGGTTATTTTCATGTTTTGACTAATGCTATACATTCTTTTGTAATGTCTGATGAGCATAATAAAATATTATTATTATTATTATTATTATTATTATTATTATTATTATTATTATTAAAAATATTTAACAGTAAAAACCAACAGTAACAAAAAATATTTAACGGTTTTCGATGTAACCTCCTTAGTTATTTAAACATTTTCTAATATTTTCATTTTTTAATATTTTTTTATGATTTATTGTAAACATTAAATATTAAATATTTCGAAAACTGTCAGTGCAAATGTCAACAAAATATATATTTTTGAAATCAGAGAAATTTTTTTTCCCAAGCATCTAACATTATACAGGGTGTCCCATTTAAAGATATTATGTTCAATTGGTTTCCTCAAACTTACGACATACAATTTTTTTTTTTCGACCTAGCCAAAAGATAATACGTAGTAAAAAAACTAACAACTTTTGTATTTAAACTTTTTCTCTAACTTGCTTAATAACCCCTGGGGTTAAAATATCCGCGAATACCCTGTACACGCTTTTGTATGTGTGAGAATAAGCCACTTGTAATATAATAAAGCAAAAAAAAACAAGAAAACACATATATTCAAAATAGATTCTCCAAATGTTGTATCGAGATGAAGTTTCCGTAAAAACAACTGCGAAATGTACTGAATCTAAATGTTGGATATATGAACTATGATAAGACTTTTTAGTTTTTCATTAATGAATTAAGTAGGTGTTATAATGTATTTCATTTTTTGAAATTTCAATATTATTTTATGTCAATATTTGTAAATTACTCTATAAGGTCATGTTATCGTTTCATTTTGCCACTTACAAAAAAGCATTGTTCTTAAGGGTCCATTCTCTGTAGATTTGACAGGCATGAATGTTGGGTCGGATTGAGAGGATGGGTGGCCGATGGGTGGAGACTTATATATTCCAACTATCGAATTATTAAGATTTCGGAGGTGCACGTAAAGCCGAAGTAAAAAGGCACATGGAAATAAAGTTAGTCCTCATTGCAAGGGTACCGGATTTGTCTTATAATTGCAACAAAATTTCTTTTTAATGTTATAAATTATATATCACCGAAAAGATCAAAAGATAAACTAGATCCCTATAATAGCAAATTTTTGTTTAATACATGTATTTTAGAGAAAATAATTTTTGAAAATACGCTATTTTGCCTGGAATTTTAAAAATAAAAAGAAATACCAAAAATTACTACCATAGGGACTTGGATTAAAGTCTTATCTTTCAATACTTTTTTACTAAAAGTCGCTATCTTTTATAGTTTTTTTATAATTAGACACGAGACGAACGCCGATTTAGAGCTTATTTCCACCTAGTGAATGGACTCTTAAAAACAAAACGATGAACTGTTATTAGTCTCGGCAATCTTAATGAAACACATACCTGAATATGCTGATAATTTATCGGTAAGTTGTCGAATAATATTTTCCAAAAATGAAATGGACAAAAATGTTACCACGCACCACATTTTACACCATTTTACGAAATTCAATGAAAATTTCCAAAAAGCCAAAAAATTAACTAAATTATTTAGGGCTATTTTGTGGCTAGTGCATTACTGTAGAGGACAGGGCTTAACTATTTTAAGGGCAGTAAAAACGTGTTGGAAAATCGCCTAATTGTCCTTTAACAATTATGAATTTAATAATGGGACACATTTATTGTTTCATATAAAGGTATAGGTACTAAATTTGTAACGTACAACATAAATATCCCTAAATTGCAGTCGACCAATACAGTCTTTGGTTAAAATCTTACATTTATTTATTTGACCGATTGTATTTACAGTGTGACATATATGTTTCGGTTGCCTAAGTTCACACTGAATACGTTTAATCCATCGTTTGACTGCTTAATCGATAAAGAAGTGCAAACAGGCCCTTAACTAAAAATTTTTACAAAATTCCAGCGCCTCCAAAGATGTTCAATCGATATTCGACTATTATTTAAAGATGTTATTTATTAATTTATAAGCCTGAGGTATACTAATCCGTATGATTCAGTAGACGAGTTAGTAATACAATAGAGTAAGGTTTGTCTATCGTAATGCTTGCAGAAAAGCACGAATGAGGTCACCTTTCCACCTACAGCCACGCTTGGTCTTATATACCTACTGTTTCTGTTCTCTTATTTGTCACCTTCGTTTCATTCAGAAAAACCTATCCGGAATAATTTAAAAAAGAACAGTCAATACCTATATCAGTCAAGCTTATCGATAGTGACACATAAAACTTCACATCGGGATACTGAAATTACCCAATAAAAAAAGTTTGTAGGTATATTTTAAAATAGGTAGGTATAAAACTGACCAAATCGCCAAAGTGTTTAAACAATTTTATTTTATATCCATCTGGGTCTAACACATTGAATTTTAACATTAATTTCGACATCTCCAAATCCAACATGCCAGTTTTTGCTTATTAGCGATCAGATTAAAATATCCATAATTCAAAATCACGAAAATTTAGGTTAAAGAAGGTAAATTGTTGCATTCATATTACCTATCCAGCATATAATCTTCTGAAGGTGTTTACATAATAGGTTATTGGTATCTACATATTATGTGCGAAGGGCACGCACAATTATCCACCTAACAGCCACTAATTTTAATGACTCAAAGAACCTATAGTTTAAACAATAAAAATTTTAAATTGATAGCTGAAGCTGTTAACTTGTACAAAAAGAACTTAGATTAAAGCGATAACGATGGAGAAATTTTAGATCTTGTCTCCTTTTTTGATATTGTATGGTAATTCACTAGTACAGTGCAATAATATTACAACTAAACATCCACCCGCACATGTAACAATGCACTTGTAATGTAACAATGTGACGTAACGGTTTTTTGGTATGGTCAAGATGCGATACGATAAGGTAAATCACAGTATTAAATTATTCTACTGTTTATGGTCACTAAACAATGACGTAAGGTGCGTTGAAGGGAGAAATAGCAGTATAAAACACGTTTTACAAGGACAAGTATTACCGTCCCTTATATACAGTGTGGTAGTAAAGTAAGGAATAAATTCAATATCTCGTAAACCACAACTTTTTTTTTAAATCTACACTTGTTTTACAAATATTAATTTTTTTACAGGGCGACTCAATGAAGCTACATCGATATAAACTTTAATGTTTTAAATGGAACACCCCGTATTGTTTTACTGATTTTGAAAGAACTCTTTGTTACGAATACGGTCATATAAGATTTTGTGGGTCTATCTCTAATAATAAGGGACATATGCTCAAAAAAGTATGGCATAAGAGTGATGTGTTGGAGAAAGACTGTACCTAGCGAAGCATCGATATTCTCTTCCTAACACATTGTTCTTATGACACACACACTTGCACAGACACACTTGACTCGTCTAATGCCTTTCAAATTCGATATTTTGCTTAACTTTGATATAGAGTAGAGAGAAACGCCCTGTAAATCGCATATGGGGATTTTGAGGGGTTATGATTAACGCTATCGTGTCAGATTTAAAAAAAATCGCTAAATGGTTATATAGAATTTCTGTGGTATAAAAAAAATCGCAGCAGGCCCTGCATGTCCGTCTTACAAGCGGTAGTAGGGTTAAACAGTTTTTAATGCCCTTTGGAACAAAAAAAGTTCAGTCGATGAACCTGAAATATAAAGGTTTTATGGGTTTGTACATAAATAAAAGTAGACACTCTGTACATAAAATAAAGGCAAAAATAATCGAAGGTTCAGAGAGATTTTAAATAAAGTTGAGTATTTACAAAAATAACGAATTTATCCACTACTTTACGAAAGTACTGTATATGTATTTATTTTTATATATTACTTAAATAATTTTAATATATATTTATGTAGAATTTCAACTATCGATGTCTAGATGTTGTTGTAGTCCAAATTGATTACACAAATTTAAAAACATGAATCAAGTCGATTTATTTTTTTGAGCAATTCCAACAACTGTTTTAATAAATCATTTAATCCATCACAAATTTCAAACGCTGTTGATTTAATTGTGCAATATATTAATATCGTTAAAAAAAATAATGTTTTTGTCACCAATGTTCGCCAGTGTTTGACATTTACGATTCAATTTGGTTTCATTGAGGGATGCAAGATATGGCTGTTATTTTCAATGACAACTTGATTATGCAGAATGCCAAGCTTGATTAAATTACATAGTATTTTTAATCAGTCATTTATTTTTTTTGCAATTTTTTGTAAAACTACCTAACATAGATATAATCTATGACAACCAATACATTTCTTAAATCAGTAAAGAATCAGCTATCATATGAATCCCTAGCCATCTATGGTTGACAATAATTAAAGAAAAAGAAACATGAACAATATATTGAAATATTTCGAAAACAAAAGTGGCCATTGACTATTTATTATCAGTTCAGTATAAACAGCTGTCTAGTAAATTACCTTCATATGGCATTGATACATATACTTACGGCATATACTTAATTACACATGAGGAATCCATACCTCAAGAACTTGTGTCTTTTTGATATATTTATAATTACTGACGAGAGTCACGTACGAAGCTTTTTGCTGTGAACATGCAGATGTCGTAAGATACTGCAATTAAATAACAGTTCATCCACGTAAAACTTCAGCTTGGTGAGTTGCTCTTTTCGATCTTCTATATGGCGTCACTTATATCTTAAAAACCATAGTGTACCCATTGCAGCTGCAATGAGTTGTCTTCACTCTGGGACATGTCACAGCACTGAAGAGATCTAATAGACCGAAATAGCTATGTGATGTTTAGTATTGAGAGTGGATGGCACTCATGCTGTAATGACACATACAGGGTGTCTACTTTTAAGTGTAAACAAATTGATAAACATTTCATTTTGTGAGATATTTTCAAAAACCTTTTTCTGTTCAATATGTTTTCAAAAAATCGTTTTGACGTTATTACTTTTGTTAAAATGCAAATCCAGGTACGGCTACGATTTTTATTATACCCCCGATTTTCACAAAAACCATTTAGGGATTTTTTTATTTAAATTCTAATACAACAGCGCTAATTAGGACCCGTGATTTACCAAATTTTGTATATCTCCCATTTACCAAATTTGAACAAAAAATATAGAGGGTGTTCAGTTCTACACCGTGTTAAAGTTGAGCAAAATAAGGACTTGAAGGTGACCTGGCGAGTCAAGCGTACCATGGAATTATTTCAAAATAGTTGAAGAATTAACAGGACCACCCAAAGTATTGATGGATGAAATTGCAAGAAGAAATATACAGGATGTTATTCTCTACAGCGTCTGAAATTTTTTACTTTTTTCGATTTTTATTACTAAATGTAAAATATTTACTTTACATTTACCTACTAACATTGTTCCAAAAATCCAAGGCAAACTTGACCATCATAAAAGTCGAAAAACGTAAAAAATTTCAGACGCTGTAGAGAAAAACATCCTGTATGTATATTTCTTCTTGCAATTTCGTCCATCAACACTTTGGGTGGTGTTGTTAATTCTTCAACTATTCTGAAATAATTCCATGGCACGCTTGACTTGCCAGATACCTTTGAAGTCCTTATTTTGCTCAACTTTAACACGGTGTAAAACCGCACACCCTCTATATTTTTGGTTCAAATTTGGTAAATGGTGGTTTTTACGGGTCCTGATTAGCGCTGTTGTTTTAGATTTTAAATTAAAAAATCGCTAAACGGTTTTGTAACTGTCCCTGGATTTGCATGTTGACAAAAGTAATACCGTCAAAAGCAGCGTTTTTTGAAAACATTTTCAATATAACATAAAAAGTTTTTTGAAAATATCTCACAAAATAAACTTTTTATTGATTTGTATACACTTAAAAGTATATACACTTCATACTTGTATCTATACCCTTGGTTACACATGAAGGAGCCATACTTCAAGAACTGGTGTCTTTTTGATATAAGAATAATAATAATATTCTTTATTTACTTTAACACTTAATATTCTGGTCTGGGTCCCAGGACATTCTGGCCAAGAAGGGAATGAAGCGGCGGACTCTCTAGCCAGGGAGGGTGCTACTTCTGAATTTGTCGGACCAGAACCGGTGGTTGGCATATCCTCGAGTATTGCCAAAGCAACACTCTTGACCTGGGCTTAAGGGAAAATCCTCCAGTACTGGCAAGAACTACCAAGATTAGTTCATTCGAAGGCGTTCATAATAAACCCTTCAAAAACAAGAACCAAAAAACTTTTAGAGTTAAGCAGGTTGCACCTACGAACTTTAATTGACCTATACACGGGTAACTGCCGTTTAAAATATCATCTGTACAAATTCGGCCTAGCAGAAGATGCTGAGTGCCGTTTGTGCTTAGAAGATGATGAAACGGCAGAACACGTATTATGCACCTGCCCCGCTGGGGAAAGGATCAGATATTCATTATTTGACAAAGGACAACTTCTGCCGAAGGATCTGAATAAGTTCCCAATGAGGTGATCAGCTTCATTAAGAGGCTGGATCTGTTTGGTGAAATATAAGTAGGTGTGAGCCAACCACATGGTCGCGATGGAGGGTCTGGTTTTCGGCCCACTCATTTTTGAACCTAACCGAACCTAACACTTAACACCTTCACAGAGCATTATTGTATGATTAGGTAAGTTGGATTCAATAATCATTTTCAAATTCCAGGAACTCTTGATTATTTTCAGGAAGATCCTGCAGAAATAATTATTTTATCGCATTTAAATTTATTACATAACCGTAGTCGTAATATTACCAATTTAAAAAAATTACTTGCTATCTTAAGAAATATACATAAAGTTCATTTCATCCTGAAGTGTGAAAGAAATAATATACAGCTGAATCAATAAATATTATTTAAATCCAGTAAATAATAAAATAGGACTTTTGTGATGAAATTAAATATAATATGTTAATGTTCTAGAGGTAAAGTATATGAATTCTATTTCACTTCGCTTGACAATGACAAATCACCTCAGCGGTGATTTAAAAGATTTTGATCAAACTTCATTCAGATTTATTCTTTTGTAACTAAGGATTGGGACATTATTTTAAAGTAGGTTGTTTGATCATCTTCATTCATAAGTATGCATCAGAATGATTCAGAACAGTTCAACCAATGGCGACATATACAGGCGATTACCTTACAAAAGTGCCTATAAAACAAATTTTAATTTCCTTTATACTTATTAACAGTTCAGAGTTCAACAGAGTTCATCAATAAACATCATTAATTGTATGTCGATGTTACTATCTGCTTGCTGCCTACTTGCGCCTTAACTAACTTGGGAAATCCCGGCAAAAATTTGTCTTTGCCTAGTACTTATCTGAACGTGATTTTCTCAAGGTCTAAAAATGAAACATGCAGGCTTTCACCACCTACACCTAACATCAACAAAATCATGTACTGAAAATATGTCGTTGTCTGAATTAATCTATAAATACTTTAAATACATCTTACATTAATTTTATGCATGCATAATACTAACGAAATTTGTAATCTAGGAAAGGTTGGCAGACGGCATTAAATTTAAAGAGCTACACCTTGCGCTTGAAGAGAACCAAATATCAGCATATTTGCACCGGGCATTTGTATCTATTAAGGTTCAGCTTCTAATAAGGTGAAAAATTGTAAACGTGGCTCAAAATCCTAGTTTTATTAGACTTTGCAAGACATATATTCTCCAACATATCTTTTATTTTCAATACGGACCTCATAGCCGGGTGATCCTATCATTAAACTTAATTTTACTTATTCGGAGATGTAATTATAGTATTATTAATGTTAAAAGTGACTGTTTATACCATTTTTAATTTTATTGCATGTTGTCTTGGCAACGTGCAATAAAATTAAATGATATAAAATATAAAAAACTTGCTTCTTGAAAATTTTTATATTAACATTTTATTACAACAAAATCAACTTACATGATGAAAACATCATTAATTTTTTTCACTAAAATTTATATTAATTTGACAGTTTGTACAGTTCTGAACATGTATTGCCATAGGTGTATTGGATGACGTCGCTTCCAGACTGATACATTCTGAATTGTTTTTATTTACATCTTGTAAAACTGGGAAATCACTAGAATTTTCTTGTCCAAGAATTTGATTGGCAATTTTAGTTTTATTTTGGATCGAATCTTCCACATAACCCTTCGCTACTATCGATGACCGCCAACCACCATGACCTTTCGCTTAAAATAAATATCTACACCAGTATCCGCAAATAGTGTTGCGGATGATCTTCTAAGACAGTAGCCTGTGTACGAATTATAATTTTATAAATGAAGATATTTTGCTATTTAGAATGGGATTTTTCCGAAAATATTGACTCCTACAACCTGGTTTATACATTTACCATTTTGATAAATAACGAAAAAACGGTGATGAAGAACAGCATTGGAAAAAGGAACATGTATTTTTGACAAACGTTACCAAATTAATTTTTTCGGATTTTCCATTGGAGACAACAAAACAATGGTCTATGTTGGTTTTCGTATAAGGTACTTATATTACCAAAACGCTTCCAGAATTTTCAATATGATGGGTACTCATTTTAACTAACTCTTCTCTACGGCATGCACCCGCAATAGCTATAATAGCTACCACTTTCATAAATAAATATTTATCATCTGGAGCCTGTTCTAGAAATTGAAATATCCTATCTCGCGTAAATACTTTTGATTTTTTGCTCGATATCCAACAGATTTGCGTTTTAAACGATGCTAATTTTAAATATTTTTTAATATCGACATCTTTTTTGATAAACGTAGTCTTTATCATGGAATATTCAGACCATAAAGAAGAGGATTTTAAAAGTTTTTCCCTTTCAGGAAAAAATGCAAGGGTAATGTTTTCAAATGTATGATTTACCTTATTTCGTAGACACCATTCTGTAAACCTCTTATAGACGATTTCGGACAGTTTTTTTTTTTTTATTTTTCCGGTTAAGGGTCTAGTGTATCAGTATTCAATATCTCCGGAGGAGTACCAAATATGTCGTTACCCCTCTAATTTCAAATACAGTACGCCACAAATTTTCACGGAACTAAATTCTTTATTTAATTTTAACATTTTTCTAAAATAAACAATGATCGTAGAAAAAATATGGTACCTATGTAACACGTGCAAACAGTGTGTTTATGGCACTTAGCATGTTATCCGAGATAATTTTCATGCAGTGTGCCGTAAACACTAACTTTTTGCACTATATAGATACATAAATAGCGTGTGCCTTATAGTAATGAAGCCATAAATCGAAAAAACCTGTAGAAAAAGAAAACCTAAAATATAAAGGCGACAAAATTGGCGTGTCCAAATAAATATATGATTACTATACTGTTTGTTGGAGTTTGTTTATAGCAAATAACTATGTATGGACGTCATTAAGATCATCCTCCATCTGCAAACGCCTTATATTAAATAAGGACTAAAACAAATGAATGAAATGAAAAAATACAAGGATTCGGATGAGTTTGTTTATGTTACCTATTTGTGATATAGCGCCTTATTGGGCGCTTATGTTTCTAATATAACTAGGAGTTATTTTTGCTTTTATCCAATCAACCTACAAGTTAAAGAAGAATAATATTGAAATTAAATAATTATAGCAAGAAAGGTCATAAGCATAAAAAGATCAGGTAAACTAGGAGTATTTGACGCCAAAATTATTTAAAAAATCGTAAGATCGTAGCTATATTATATTTAATCCCTCTTCCGCTCTCTGTCGGTTCAGAGCTTTTGCACATATAAAAAAACAGACACATCAGTATCATATACATTTAAGTTCTGTCACTGTATTTAATTGGATATATTTAAAGGCAATTAAATACATTCTCCCAGTCTCAAGATTCTAGCTGTTTCAACCCACACAAAATTAATTCATAGGACTTTCCACAATTGTGTCAAGCTGTGAATTAATACTTGCTAATTTCTATTGGCTGACAAGTTAAAGTTAACACTTATGTATATAAAATACCGGTTATAAAATAAATATCTGTTTATTGAATCCTGTTCTCTCTTTCATGTATTGCTATAAAATATGAGGAAGCCTTATATAATTAATATGTGAATGACAGGACTACTAAATACTTTTATTAATGGCTTTTAACATTTTGAGTAATCAAATGATATTTAAACTTTTCATTTATTTTACATATTTAGACATTTTACCTAATTTTTGTTATGTAATTAATAAATCACTTTATTTTTGTAATCGCCTAAAAGGAGATTATTACTGATATAACTTATTTATTATACCACATCTTAAAAAATTTCTCGCTTAATTACGAAATGTATGTTATAGCGAAATTAGCACCGCCTAGCATAGACTGCTAATTTCTACAATTTAATGCTACTGAGTTTTATATAATATGTGCACCTGCTTGAATGAACCATGTGTTTATATATAGAAGTAAAGAAAATAGAAAGTCACAAAATGGTAGGGGAATATGTACCTAATCCTCAAGCATCTATTTTCTCCGAGCAAGACCACCATAATAGTTTATGAACCGTGGGATTGTACCAACGCAAAGTGGTACAATGAGAAAACATATTAACGGCACTGTATTATTTTGTTGCAACTTTTATAGAACTATTAAGATATTGATTTATCATTTTCTTCTTAATATTGACAACTATGAAATATTTCACTTAGGCAAATATTTAACAAACAAGCAATAATACAACTTACTGATCCTTTATTTTTCTAAAAAATAGAGCTGAGGATTCTACTGAAAATATACGAAGCTTATTTCGAAATAATTCTTCATAAATGCATTAAATCAGATACATGTAATTAAAATGATTAAATACACGAGGATCTTGTACATATTAGATATGGAACTATAGTATAAGTACATGGAATTGTGGTAAAATTGAATAATCTTGTGCTGCAAAATGCGTTGAAATAAATTCCTAAGTTTGTCACAAAGAGAAATAACTATATAAAGTTATTAACTAAATATATCATTGTTCTCTTCTATAATTATTCTTTTAATAAGAGTAAACTCTTTGTTCACTTGTTTTGTTGATTTCGGTTCTTTGCAATTCCTTCATTATTTCTCTCATTTTCCATCAGATCTTATTCCCTTTGTTTATCCGATTTTTATTTATTCTTCCATTCTGTGTTCGTTTCCTCACACCAACTGGCATTTATTTATATTTTTAGTTTCTTAATTGCGTCTGCCAATATTATTACTAACTCATTCATTGTAGATGCCATCTGCATAAATTAGTAGCCCTATTCTTTTTGGCATTATAATTTTAAATGAAATTTTTCACTGATTGTGAAGATCTCTTTCCTTCAAACAGTGTGTTTATAATAATTTTTAACAGTAGAGGATTTAAATTGTTCCTCTACTCAGTTTTTTATTTTATAATTTCTAGACTTTTCTCCATTTAGCTATACTGTTATGTTTCTTCTTATATATCTATAATTTCTGGGTCATACTCATAAGTTTTTCTAATATCTTAAATGAGTTAAAACATTGATATCGAAGGCTGACTTCGATATGCTACTGTTTATTCTTGAGTAAGGTCTTCCATATATGTGTAATTTTCAATCTTTATTGTCTGTAGGTATATTGTAAAAACAGGATGAAGAATTTAAAGTAACCTGTAAAAATGGAAGCCCTTCTCAGAAACAAACGGCAATATGGGCGAAGTAACTGCAATGAACTGACCAACGGTCATCGGTCACGATATAAGAAGCGCTGAAGAATACAAGAATAATAGGATAAAATAATCGGTTAGGCATGGCAAAACGTGTGCAATTAAGCATGAAACACCACAGAATAGTGGTGTTTTATGTAAATCTCCATAATTTATCTAACACCAGCCGTGAAAACCATTAATATATATTTATAACATTCTTACGAATATTATTTTAATATTTAAATTTATCCTGTTTCGTAATTTCTTTCAATTAAGCTCCTTAAGATTAATATGTCTCCGTTCGCTTTGAGTTTAAACCAAATTGATTACAAACAAATTAAAATAATAAATATGACCTTCTTATCAATAACTTGATTTTCAAAATGTTCACTCAAATCTGGTTTTATCTATTTTTTTTATTAATAGGTATCCATCGAAAGAATAGTATAAATATGGCACTTTGTCCAATGTTTTTTGATAAAATTCTAAAAAATATATAATTTTTGAGTAAGTACCTATTACTGATATTGCATAACGCTACACTAATGTAATATCACAGATAGAATTATTACAAGTAATATTACTTAGGGTGTTTTCTGTCATTGTATAGGGAACTTTTATATGCATTAAAGTTTTTCTATTCCGAGTTCCACACAAGGTATAAAACTAAACCATTTTTGGTGTAGTAAAGTTAAAATGATGATTTTGTAAAAATATCATCACCTGCATAATACTAAATTATATTAAAACACCACATAAATTAGACAACCCCCAAATCAGAGCCAAAGACAAACGCCACATACCCACCAACATTGCCGTTACCGGAGCTGGGGATCGAACCCAAACCATAACATACAGAGTAACTGATTCCACAATCCGCTCCAACCCAAGGATTTTTAACTTATATGCTCCAACCCACTGCGTTTCCGAAACGGTAAATATACCGAGTTATGAATTAAAATCGTTCGTTAGAAGTATTACATATTCAGTTCATGGCGCTTTTCTAAACATTTCAGTATACACATAATATATCTTGCCCTGTTTAAATAATAGTTTCAAGATGGCTGAAAAAATTTGTAAAAAATATCAAAAAATACACAAATTAATAGGAATTTTCAGTATAACCGAAAGTGCTGTCTGTTATCTTGAAAATAGATTCCTTAAGCAGGGAACGAACCATTATACCCGATCAATACTTTCCGCAACTATAGATACATAGATAGGTACATAAATGAACACCGCAATATGCAAATCAGAATGTTTCTAAATACATCTCTGGAATATTGTTCAAGGTTGAAATTTCTATAGGCTGGTCTCATTAAATATGTTAATTTGTTTTTTTATCGACAGACATTTAGAGATGTTATAAATCAGGAATACCTAATATATTAATTTTATGAACTGTGCTGATACTGATAACTTGCTCCTTTTTAGAAAATTAAAAAATATGTTAGAAATAAAATACCAAATTAAAACCTATAAAAATAATAAATTGAAATATTGGACAGATGCTGGTAACGTGTCGTAAAGCATGTGGTTTTTGAAGGCAAGTTTAAAATGTCAATACATTTTTACTGGAACATAAAACGTCCTCTCCCACATATTCATGTTCATTCACTTTTTGAAGGCCTAATGATTTCGATATCGTATATCAAATCAATTTTTTCTACTCCCTACATAGAAAATACGATTTTGCTCCCTCATTTCAGGAAGCAAAGAGAGGTAATTTCCTCCCTAGAGAGGTAAACAAATAAAAATTTCAAATAGCTATAATAGTAGTGTATGTTTTTTTATTGATACTTAAATTAAAAATTATAATGGATTTCATTTAAACAGATTCTTTATTAGTATTTTCAATTTTTATGCCGGGTTTCCCATTTCATTTGACTAATGGCAATTAACATATGGGCTATTACATTTCATTGAATTTTATATTCCCAGGGCATACTATGAGAAATATTGCTAACGTAATCGATAGTACTGACTGTCGAACACTTCTGATTAGCAAAATACTAAAGCGAAATACTTTTTTAAATAAAATATCAATAAAAATTCGTTTTAAGTTCATAGGTGTAGTTTACATAACCGTTTTAGAGACATTGTTAAACGTCATCCGGTGGACTAATTAGTTAAGCGGCAGTGTTTCAAACTGAACCGCAAAATTTTGCAGGTTCAAATCCCGCCAGAGACAACTTTTTTTTTAATTTTTCATTAAGTACAAATTATTAGTGTTTACTTATTCGAATAAATATGGTTCATTGTCAGTACCTAGTTATTATTTTTGAAAGTAACAATATTTGTTGTGTGTCGTGAATTAGTAATAGGTTTTTTTTTGAGGAGTTTTTTTAAAATATATTCTTATTTTAAAAAACTCATAATTTTAGAATTATAGTTTTTTATTTAAAAAAAACTTATTACTAATTCACGACAGTTCCTCTGTAACTGTTTAACTCAATATCCAGATTGAAGTGTAATATGTAGTAGGTAACTATTAGCAGAGATAAGTACGCTATTAGTAAAAGCACAGTGCATGTAATAAATAAAAAATATGTTGCTTGTTGATTACTTATTTTATAAGATAGTAGCTTTCTAAAGATAAAGGAAACGAACCAATTAAAACATGTTTTATTATTTTTTTTTTGATAAGCAAATATTGTGACTTTCAAAAATAATAACTAGGTACTGACAATGAACCATATTTATTCGAATAAGTAAACACTAATAATTTGTAATTAATGAAAAATTAAAAAAAAAAAGTTGTCTCTGGCGGGATTTGAACCTGCAAAATTTTGCGGTTCAGTTTGAAACACTGCCGCTTAACTAATTAGTCCACCGGATGACGTTTAACAATGTCTCTAAAACGGTTATGTAAACTACACCTATGAACTTAAAACGAATTTTTATTGATATTTTATTTAAAAAAGTATTTCGCTTTAGTATTTTGCTAATCAGAAGTGTTCGACAGTCAGTACTATCGATTACGTTAGCAATATTTCTCATAGTGTGCCCTGGGAATATAAAATTCAATGAAATTTAATAGCCCATGTTAATTGCCATTAGTCAAATGAAATGGGAAACCCGGTATATAAAAATTGAAAACAGTTTTACTTAAGTAACTAACAACAATCAATAACTAAAAACTGTTAACATTTATAGTAAAATTAGTTAAATTACTAATGGAGTTTCCACTTGAAGAAGTAGTGGTTCTGCCGGTGGAGATGAGTTCTTGTTTGTTATTTTCCAAAGTCGTGGTTGCTGACGAAGTACTTGTGATGGAAATCAAATTCAAAAACAAGACAACGTTTTTTGGTACTTGTAGAAGTACTTTCTCCCGCAATTATTTTGCTGGTTGACCTCACATTTTTTAAAAATACAATCATCCTTCTGTACCCTTTATACAATATTTTCAAGCTTTTGCCTTCGTTGAACTTAATTTTAATCTTTTATAATAACAGATATACGGCCATCGAGGCTCCAATGGTATACTCGAATGATTGCTTAGAAAGTTCAAAGCGAAACTAAAGTTGATAACAGACGTCTTTTATAAAACCTTAATAAGAATCTGCCTCCAGTTTTGAGGGCAAAAATAACGATTAAAGTAATTTATATTTTTGAAGGGTGTGTGAGAAAATAAAAGTCCTGAGTAGCTCCACAGGGCAGCTTGAGGGCGCCTGTACTCAGCAGTCTGAAATATAACATGCATGATAACAAAGTTGTTACCGAGGTTGTTACAATTAATATTAATCGGCGCATTCGCCATTTCATAGAAAAATGAGTACAATGTGTCCCACCCGCAATCGACGCGATCGATATCTGAAAAAGTACTATTCTTACAAATTCCTAGACTTCCGGTTATACCGGAAGTCGACATCAACTTTATTTCAAATGAAACACCCTGTATATTTTTTGCATTTTTTTTTTTACTCTGTGTTGGATTTTAGGGCCACTTTATGTAGTATTCTCAATAGCTAGGAGTTACACGTTTTGAGATATAATTTTTTTTTAATCTGACAGATGGTGGGACCCACGGAGGTGTTTGTAACTTTTTTCATAGACGAGATGTTCATTTGATTTTTGATATGTGAAATGAACATATTTGGTGCTACCTTACACAACTTCAATGAATTAAAAAATATTGTACGGGGTGGCCAATTTTGCTTGCTATTATAGGACAACTTGAGAACTAAGAGGGATACAAAAAAATGAACCCCCCCTTTCTCGAGCTCTTTTTCTGAGACAAACTTAATGCCGAAATGCGAAATGGCCCATCTTCTTTTGTTTTTGAGATATTAGCGAATACTCGATTTTTCAAATTTTGTGTGCCTGCGCATATCTCGGTTATTTTAGATATTAGAAAAAAACAACTTATATGTTCTTTAGACACTTTTTTAAAAGGAATGCAGTGGCGTAGCCAATCTTTTAATAAGTTGATAAAATTTCGAGTTATGACATAAACTTGTATTTTTTAAATGAAAATCATAGTCGGCTATGATTTAGATAGAAAGATAATTTTTTTCTCTTTTCAGCTATATATAATATGTTTGGTTAATTTATTCGGCTTGACTATTTTTTAAGGAATCTTAGAATTTTTAAGATTATTAATAGCTGCCATTTTGTTTTGGCATAGTGGGCGTAACTTCACAGTAATAATTGTTTCATATATAACATTCCAGCATGTCGAATTTTTCATAATTTTGAAATGCCATTCTTGAAATTTAAAAGTAGGTATTCTAAAATTTCTAGGAAACAACTATTCGCAGATCAATTATTACAAGCGGTATAAATTACAGACACTAAGTGATAAAAAATGCAGTTAGAACTGTCAATACTTAAATTTCAAACAAAAGACATACGCCTAATAAGCAATTATTAACGGTTTTTATAAACAAAAGCTATTATATAACTTTGTATAAAATGGATGTAGTAAACTATGAAAACTATGGAAAATATTATATGCTAAAAAAATTTTTTATTTTATGCAATAAAAACTCCCATGATCCTTCTGAATTGTATTTTAACTACAACAGGTAAATATTCGTGTCTTATTTTTATGACGGTTGTTATTCAGCAAACTACATTTCAAAACAGATACCCAGAACGAAGACAGCCTAATAAAATAATATTTTTGAAAATGAAACATATTATTTGATAAATTACGGATCATTTAATATACCAAAATCAAAAACTTCACAACGAATAATAAATTACCAACGCAGGAGGCCCTGTATATTTCCCTCCATCCAAACTCCTGCAATACCTATATCAAAATCCTCAAACTAATGAAGACCCCCAGATTTGACAACATCCCTAGCTACGCCTTAAAATACCTCTCCCTTATTGCAATCATTTTCGTTACAAAAATATATGGTTCAAGTCTTCGAGAAACCTACTATCCCACCCCCTTGAAAACCGCTAAAATCAAGCCCCTTTTTAAAACTTAACAACCTCGGGAATCAGCCTGCCAGTTATCGACCAATTAGTCTTCTCTCCTCTCTATCCAAGGTTTTCCTAACTCACTTATCCTGGAAATTATCCTGGAGGACCTTGAGACGCTCATCGACTTTCAGTACGCCAATATCCATTGACCCCCGGTCATGACCTGGGCTGGTTTAAGCAGGATTATCGCTCTTTACCCTCCCCAGGCTTGCACTGCCCTGTAGAAGTGAACCCCATCCTTCACCAAACCCGATCACAAAAGTGTTAGGTGTGGGCGATTTGCAGGGTCTTCTACTGTTCGGCTAAAAACCCATTACTGCTAGTTAGCTACTTTAGAGGTGCACCCCCGGCTTCACAGCCAGTATACCGACCTACCCCAAACCGCCACCCAGGACGATAGCGGCACTGACCGCCCCCGCCCGAGATAAACTACCCCGAAGGGTTAGACATGCATGCATGAGGAGACCCCACAAATCGCCCACACCTATCACTTTCGTGATCGGGGTTGCTGAAGGATAGGGCACACTTCTACGAGGCAGTCCAGGCCTACAGCGATGGCGAGGGTAAAGAGCGATAATCCCGCTCGGCCCCAAACCATCGCCGGTCATGACTATGGTAAATGGATATTGGCGTGTAGACAGGTAAATTTTTTATTTTGCATGAAGGGATTTTAACCATATCCGAAACGGCTAAACACAGAACGTTGAATTTCGGTATACAATCTCTCCAGAGGATAGCCTACGAGTCTCGTAAATTGTAAGAGTGTGTATTAATTATAAATCAT
This sequence comes from Pogonocherus hispidulus, assembly GCA_963924545.1. NCBI lineage: Eukaryota > Metazoa > Arthropoda > Insecta > Coleoptera > Cerambycidae > Pogonocherus > Pogonocherus hispidulus. The sequence continues at coordinate 30,047,957 of OZ004694.1, read as the reverse complement.
TTTTCATTATTTCTATTGCGAATTTTCTTTTAATTTTTAATTTTTTAAATTTACGGCAAGCCATCAGCGCAGGTAGTATAGGTAGGTATTTAGCATCGTCGGCTTCAGTACCTACATAATAATTGCTGTTGTCCACAGAAATAACTGAAATAATAAGTATTATTGCTGCTTAATTTACGGTTAACCTATCTAATTATGTGGAAAAATAATTTATTTAGACTGATGGTATATTTTGTTGCAGTATAACTTAAAATTTAAAATGTTAGTAAATAGTAAGTAGTAATAGTACAATAAAAATGTACCAGTTTCTTGTGAAATAATCAGAAGTTTATTATTTCTTTGTGGGGAAATCAGTTGTGAAGGGTTGGCAACACTGGTTCATGGCATTTTCAAGTTCATAAGTTCGGTTTTTTATCTATGGTTCATAACCATAATAAATTAAAGTACCTACTATTATTTTCTATGGTTGATGACATTCTGTGTTCATAACCTAATCTCCTGTCTCGAGATTGTAAATATTGATTTGTTTTATAAATTATTTTAAACTTTTAACTAAAATTTGTGAAGATATTAAAATGCTTTTATTATTAAGAAATGTCAATGATGGTAAGTTCTTGCAATTGTAGGTATATTAAATTTCTTTTTTTAAACACAAAATTTGTACTTGAATATATCTGATATTCTAATTAGTGTCTTTCTATTTAGTTAGGTAGGTAGACAAAGACAATAATTAGTTTATATTCTTTGGTACTTATGTGTTTTTTGTATCAGGTAATGTATTTTATCTGACTGGTAAGGAAAAGTTTCTTGTGGGAAGGAAGGAATGCGATTTGTTGATACAAAATGATCAATCTATTAGTCGAAAACATGCTATCATATATTTAAAGGTAAGTGTATCTAATTAATAGCTAAAAGTAACTGAGATATTTACACAAATTAAACTTATATAATTTAAAACTAACAGATATTTTTCAATTTAACATCACTTCTCTATTAAAACGAACATAGTAACATATAAAATCATCGATGTCGTCATTAAAGGTGACCTGATAATTTAAAGGAAATAATCCAGTTTTGATCTTATTATAACTTATTGTAACTTATTTATTTATAGGAAAATAAGGTAACTGTTGAAGATTGTGGATCAAAGTATAAAACGCTACACAAAGGTGAACAGCTGACTCCCAATATAGAAGTTGAAATAGCAATTGGTGACAGTATTCAATTTGGAGTTAGTAACAGTTTATATAGGTAAACAAATAACATTTTTGATAGGTACCTAATAACTTGTAAGAGTGCAAGATAGTATACCTACTTTTTTTACATAAGTGTGTTTAATATTTAACAATCATGAGTAATATACCTACCTACATATAAAACAGAAATTAAATTTTCTTGAAACTAATTTTTCAGTTTGGAAAAATATGAATTTGAAACTGCTGGGACACGTTTAAGTAATACTGCAAAATCTAAGTTAATGAATGATCTTTCCAAAATAAAAGGAAAGTATGTGGAGCAATGGACATCAAGCTGTACACATCTTACAGTAGAACAAATAACTTTAACAATTAAATTTCTGCATGCGCTTATAGATGAAAAACCTGTAGTGAAACCATCATATTGGGCAAAATTTGCTGAGAGGGTAGAAAAAAATTTACCTCCACCTAACATTGATCAGCACAATAAACCACCTGTAGCAGAAGTATTATTAAATAAAATTGATCTTAAACCCAATCCAAATAGAAAAACATTATTCAAAGGGAAACAGTTCATATTTTCAAAGGAAAAAGATAAGAAACAATTAGAAGACATTATTAAAAAGGCCGGTGAGTATGACTTTGCAAATATTTAAAATGTCGTGTTCTATATTAAAACTACCAGTTCAACTGCCCTGTATGATGAATAGATTACCACTTCCTAAAAATGGTATCTTTATTCGAAAAACTATAATAAAAAAATCTAATTCAATAAATAAAATTTTATGGTGTCCCAACTAATTCTGTTTGGATGTTTCTCCTACTTATAAGTCATACCGAAATAGCTATTGATAATAACTGCTGAAATGGTCAAACCTTGAATTGAATTATCAAATTGAAAAATCTAATTAGAACAATTGAATCTCTACAAAAGATGATAAAACTGCAGAACACATTATGTACGTGCCCCGCTGGAGAAAGGAGCAAATACTCAATATTTGGCAAAGGACAACTTCTGCCAGAGGATCTGAATAAGTTCTCACCCAATAAGGTGATCAGCTTCATTAAGAGGCTGGACCTGTTGGGTGAAATATAAGTAGGTGTAGGCCACAATAGACCATATGGTAACAGCAGAGGGTCTGGTTTTTGGCCGACTCACTTTTGAACCTAACCTAACCTAGATATTTTGAATGTATAAATTATCCAAAAAAATGTATTATTAAAAAAAGGGTGATGTTTTCGCTAAGAAAATATCTATGTACAGTCTGGCCGATTTAGATCTTGTCTTGTTTTTTATGTTTAATTTTTATTTTCAATCTTATTCAGTCGGCAAGTTCTTACTAGCAAACCAATAGATGGGCTAAAGATATTATCATTACTAAGATGAACGTGGGTCACTATGTGACCTGGTTCAGGGCATTTATAACAATGTATGTTTATACCATCATAAGTTTCACGTCATGCTTTTACTGAAATAAAATTACTGAATAATGCATTTTCAATTCCTAGGTGGCACTTCCATTTCATGGGAGAAGAATCCATTGCCATTAGAAGATATAAAGGCATCTCCTAAAGAATTCCTTATAATTCAAACAACAGAGGCGATAAATGATGCTAATTTAAAAAATATAATTAAGGAGTTTTCAAAGCAAGGTAAAAGAACAATTCCTCTTCAAGAAGTAGCAACATCAATTGTACATTGTACCTGTGAAAGAGATTGTAATCCCAACTTCAACCGAATAGAACAAGTTTTCCCAGTATCAAGGCCTAGGGAACCTACACAAAATAATGCACTTGCTGCAAATACCGAAAGTGAATATTTTACAGTCAAAGATTATAAAATTGAAGAAAATGAAGGACCATTAGTTATTCCAGGCACATTTGAGAACAACTTAGATGAGTCAGAACCATGCAAAATTTTTCCAATAGATAGTGAAGTTGTCTCTGCAGAAGAGAAAAGTATTGGGCAGTCTACAAAACGATTAAACAGTGAAAAAGTAGATGAAATACCAGCAAAGAAAACTAAAGTTGACACGTAAGATGTAACATATGTTGTATAAATATTTTAATTTAATATAATCATTTTATTACAGTAAAAATAAAGCATTTGTTAAACAGGAGAAGATGGACAGCTTTTTACATAAGGTAAAAAAAAATGTTTTAGTAGTTTTACAAGGTAGGCCTGTTACCAGTTTATTTTGCAATTCTAGAGTCACCAAATGAGGAATTTTTAATTATAAAAAGCAAAAAAACATTGTGTAAGCTATTTAATATTTTCAAATTTTTAAAGATTTAAGAAATATTGAAAACCTCGTCAAAATATATGTTGAAACTTTAAAACCAATGGCTGCTCCTGATAGATCAAAGAAGGGTGGCCACAACCCACCCTCAAAAAAAATAATAAATTTCCACATCACCCATAAGGTATTAATTAAATAGTTCAATTCATAACTTTAAAAATTTTATTTAGAATATATAATAAAAAAATATATTTACAGTAGAATCTCTATAATCCGACACTTCATTATATCGGCAAGTTCAGTAGTCCGGCACCCACCCCTGATGGGCGGACGACGCTCATATATATATATTTACTTAATATGAATAAAAAATAAAGAAAAGCTAAAATAAGATGAAAATAAATTCTTATTACTTTTTTAAAGAATAAGTTGATTAAACAAGTAACTATCTATTAATTCTATTCAACTGAAATATACATACATATTCTTATAAGGTACCTACTTATTTACATGTGATCCATGTGATCTGTTGTAATTCTCTAATGGTTGTTATTCGATATACCATGCAAGTAATTTTCAAATATTATTGTCTGAGAAAAAAATTGCAATATATGTTATCTTAATGCATAATACTGAATATATTCCCAATTGCTCTTGTTATTACATTATTCAATCAACACTTGCATTGTTACAGAATATTTCGCCTAAAAATAGATGTAATGAAGAAACAATGACTGATAAACAGAATAAAAATGAAAGTGAAACCAAAACTAATCCATTTGCTTTCCTCAACAAAAATAAGAGATGTAAAACAGAGATTAACTCGACAAGAAATAATCCTTTTAAAATAACAAAAAGGCAAAATACTGATGCTTCTCAAGTGAATGATGATAATCCCTTTAAATTATCCTTAAGAAGCAAAAAAAGGGAAAACGAAGACAATACAGACCAATCTATTTGTAAAAAGAAAAAAGGTGACCCAAATAAAAAAAATATTTTTTCTAGTACTAGAATTGAAAATATTTCTCACAATTTATCTGACTTATCGAAAATTTCAAGGATAAATAAAAACGTGGCTAATATTACTTGGATTTCTAAAAACAAATCAAATATTACTGCTAATCCAAAAGAAGAAATGGAGAATTACTTTGATATAGAAATGCAACAGTTTATAAACAAATTCAAAAATACTGTAGTTGTAGAAATTATGGAGAACATTCCCACAAAATCAAAAATTCTAAGGGATGATGTTGATGGAGTTAAAGTTTCTAAAGGAGTAATTAATTTCAAGATATTTAAAAAGGTATGTAGTACAATCGATCTAAAAAGTTTCGATAGTGGAACAACCGGAACCGTAGCAAGATCGATGCTGGCTGTGGGCGTGCACATTTACACTGTGCAAATAAAAAATAATCATGATAGTACATTTACGAATAAATATGAAGCAACCCCATTGTGCCCAAAAAAAGAACACGCATTATAAAAATATTTTTTTTTTAATTCATAGGCCATTTATCACAACTTAAATATTACATAGGATCGTTGGTTATTATAATAGTAACATGTGTAAAAATAATCATGAGGGTACATATCTGAATAAATATGCAGCATTCCCATTTTGCCCAATAGAAAGAACATGCATTATAATAGTATATTATGTTACTAGGAGTAGAAGGTGAACATTATTTGTTGAGCCCATAAGCTTACACAACCGAGGCGCTAGTCAAGGCTGTGTAAACTGGGCGAAACACAAAGAGCTTGATACTCCGAGTGACATATACTATTTTTTTTTTTTAAAGCTGTATTTTTTCAGACAATCAGCCCAACCGCGTATTATATTCAATAAATTTAACGTACGCCTGTTATGTTATGATAACATATAAAAGTAACATGTTTCATAACGTGGAAGTGCAAAAGTCGAACCGGGTATCTCCGAATAACGTGGGCCGTTATACTGTATGTTATGACTTTTTCATAACAGATACAAAGTCGTGTATGTTCGTGTAAAGTGAAATAGCTTAATATGTGCTTCTTGTGCAAGACAAGGATAATCCGCTGAGATGTTACAGAACCATAACAGACTAGAGTTTAGAGTTAGAGTGACATATTTGACGTTTAATCAGATTAAGGTCTAATTTGTGTATTTGTGTGAATAGTTCAAATTATGGAAGGAAAAAAGCAAAAGAAAACAACAACGGCCCAATATGAACAACTACTACAATTTATTCAAGAAAATAGGTTACTGATCATCGGTAAAACAAACCCGTCTGATAGGGGGGACTATAAAAATTCTGTGGAAGAAATTCTTTAGACAATCGAAATAACTTATAAAAAATACGTCTCTGTACTTTTTGATTGTACCTTAAATAAACATACTTATTCCATTAAAAAATACGAAAGGTGCTGTATATTGCAATGCCTTTGTTGCTACTCATGGATTTCTTGCATCAAAACTAAATTTAAATATCCCATCAAAAGTGATTTGTCAGATCGGACAAGTTATGCACTTAGCCACACCTCACAAGCAATTGAAATTTGTCACTTGTTATCATAACATAACGTATAGATAATAACATGCATGTTAAACAAATGTCTATTTTTCTGACGTTACATAGTATGAAATTTGAATATAACATAACAGATTCTCCCAGACGAACTTTAACATGCACGTTACGGTAACATAAGTGATACGCGGTTGGGCTGATTTATGCTTGTATAAATATCGATCTGACGTGACATTTAATTTCAAACAGACAGTTCTCAGAAATCATGGCTACATGACTCTTTTTTAATCCGTTGTTATAGTTACACTTTTATTTTTTTGTATTAGTAAAAAAATGACAATATTTCTTTACTGTTAAAACAATAGACCTTTTCTATAAATACGTCGTAAATTATATAATGTAAGTATTATTATATGCTTGAAGTAAAACTTTTTTTTTCTAATACATAAACAGTTTGTCAAACCTTAAATTTTACGCCTTAAGTTGGATTGTTGATTATGTTAGTAGTAACATGCGTAAATATACTCATGGGGGGTACATCTTCGAATAAATACACAGCATAATAAATAATATGCATATGAATAAATAAATATGCAGCAACACACTTTGGCCAAATAGAAAGAACACATATTTTCAAAACATTCTTTTAGTATATAAGGATCGTTGGTTGAGCCCTAAATTTTACGTAACTATGTTGTTATGTTAGTAGTAACTTGTGTAAAAATAATCATGAAGGTACATTTCCGAATAAATGTTCATTGTCCGTTGTCGTGTTTGCGTGTAAATATATTCTTCTCCTTTGTATTGTATGTTGTATTGTGGATAGTTTATACATTGTTTTGTTAAAAATTGCCTATGTCTGCCCTCGCATTTCCGCCAAGCCTATTTATAAGTATTTATTTATCCATTCCTCTGTACAGTACAGCAAACCAAATAATGGTACATACATAACTTAAAACTACTTAATTTAATACAACATGAAAACAATAAATAAAGAGACACAAAGTTATATGCTGTTATGTGAGCCCTAAACTCTAGGGAGAGAAACTAATATCAAAAATGTCAAGCGAGTTATGCCATTTAAAGTTTTAAATAATAGAAGATGTTAAGCATTTACTCGACTAATCTTTAAACTTTGAAGCCCGCATGACTGAATTCTACCAAGTGAAGATACATTTTCATGGGGAAAATGAAGTTTCCATAGATATTTTGTAAATTTATCCTGAACTTTATCAAGCCGATCATCCGGGTTAAGAATTCTAGATCATCAGTATATAAAAGACGACTAGTGTAACAAAAAATTTTTACTGCACTACATCGTTAATACAAAGTAAAAACAAGACTGGCCCAAGATGTGAACCTTGAGGAACACCACATAACACAGATTTCACGTGATATGCAACCACCAATATTTACACTTTGATGTCTAATATTGAGTAGGTTATTGGTGAGCTTGCCGCTAATACCAATAGCGGCAAGCTCACTAATGAACAAGGAGCGACATGCACTATCAAAAGCCTTTGATATGTCCATATAAAGTGCATCAACTTGTAAACCGTCTTCTCTGGAACTAATTAAAAAGTCTTGGTATATGGCTAAATTGATTCCAGTGAATCGTCCACTGTAAAATCTGTGCTGCTCAGAAGCTATATAGTGCTTATAAGTTGTGAAGAGTTTGTCAGTAATAATTGATTCGAAGAGTTTAGTAATTGCAGATAACATTGTGATTCCTCCATAAATTTAAAATTCCTTTGTAAAGGAAACATGCACTACGACAATTGATAAATATGTTTATCGACAATTATATAATATTTTATAATTTGATTTTTAGGTTATGCCTATAAGACCCCAAAGTAGAATTATTGGTAAAATAAGTTTTACTGCTATAGATCCAGGAAACACTACAGGGATTGTTGAGAACAGAAGAGAATTTCATAATTCAGATGATGAAACTGGAGAGAGCCTAAAAGTTAAGAAGAAAATGCCAAAAAAATTTATCATTTGAAAGTACCTCCTTGTACATTTTTGGAATATAGAATTTTGTTTCTGTATTTTGTTCCATCAACTCAAGTGTAACTGGTCTGGTATGTATTTTTTGGATACTGATGCCAATAGTTTTAAAGATTTTATATTATTACATTGTTGTCTTTTTCTTTTAATATTACTATATATAGCTTTTACTAAGTGTAAATATTTCAATATCACATTTTGCTATATTGAGAGTATATTTAATTAGAGTAGGTACATATATATAATTATGGTAATAAATATGTTGATTTCTCACTTTGGCAGTTTCATTTATTTTTATTTATGTAATAATGTAATCTATAGGACTCCTATAAACGATTACAGTATAGAATATAAAACCATAAATATATAATAATTATTGATATTAAACAAAAAAAGAATACCTATAAGAAATAAAAAAAGAAAAAGCAAAATCATGTCAACTACCCAAATGTTGGGCTTGTTTAGCTGAGCGTGCAGTATGAAGTCAGTTTATAAAAAAAATATGTCAAAATTTTCCTATTTGTAGAGAGTCGGTAGATAGGTGAATTTTTACAAAAATTCTGTTTGCTTCGAACCTAAAACATAATTTTAGCAATATAGTTTCTCAATATTTATCGCCAAGTCTTATTTGCAAAGGTGGGAATGAAAGGGTGGAAAGCTTATTTAATGAATGGAAGAATAGAACAAAACGATATAACGCAATCTAGATCTCCCGGAAAGGTTCAATTTCAACGAATTATTTATAGATGTCATATTACTTTTATAGCAAGAAACTGGGACATTCTCTCTGACTATCTAATGCACCAATCTTGATATAACTGGCAACTGAAAACAAATTTAATCCTTACACATCATTACAGACGCCAAACAAGGAAACTGTGTCATTCAATATATGTGATAATTCTAAAGTCATGTTATATTTTTTCGAAAAAATTCGTATCTCCATAAAGAACGACATTAGGCCAAAGCTAGCAAAAAGTTCTGGGGGAATGAGCCCAAGGATAAAATATAAATAATAAAAATACATCGCAAGGGCTGTGAGAGAACTGAGAGCTTATCAAATTTTTGTAAAAATGTAAAGGGGTTGAAGGAACGCCCTGTACTTCAGATAAAAATTACTTCATAAGTAATAGCCCCTGTATAAATTACCAATGAATACTCCTTCATGACCATAATTTCATCCCAATCGGTTAATTGTAACCAAAGATATACATATAATAATAAGTTTATTGTAGTAGGATTACATCCTAATATACATACAATACTAATCCATCCACTCTACAAATTAACAACTAGACATAATACATTAAAAAGTATAAGTGCAGTATAGTCAACAATCCCTAGCTATACATCTTCCAAAACAAACATATCAATATCACTAGAAGAAAATTACCCACTGTCAATTAATACATTAAATACATTACAATTAAGTACCTGTTATGTAAGATTACACAAGAATTCCACTTTATTTTCTAATATGCATAAGTATTTTGTTTTTAAACTCATTTAGTGTGAGTGACGATTTAATATCACCAGGTATTATATTAAAATCATGAAGTCCTTTATAAAACAATGATTTCACAGATCTAGTTAGGTGTACTCTTGGCAAATAAAAATTTGAATTTGTTCGAGTTGGGTAGTTATGTATTTCATAATTATAAGTAATAAATTCATCAAAATAAGAAGGTAACATATTATTTACTATTTTAAAAATGAACACCATAGCATTTAGATACAACCTATTAGATACTGCTAACCAATTTAAAGTGCTGAGCATTGTGTTGATATTTGTATATTTATTACATCTAAGTAGAATTCGCATATCACGATTCTGTAACTTTTGCAATGCTGATATTTTGTTCATATCAAAGGTATATAGCAAGCTTGCACAATAGTCAAAATGAGGCTGTATTATAGTATTGTATACAGTAATTCTTGCGTATAGGGATAAATTTGATGCTACTCTGCTAAAGAAATACAATTTCTTACAAATTTTCTTGTAGATGTAGGAAAAATGTGAACCATAAGAGAGATAGTTATCCAACATGAAACCAAGGTATTTAAATTCAGTAACAAACTCTATGCCACTGTTATCTACACTGAGTTGATACCGATCTAATTGAATTTGATTATATTTGTAAGATGTAGTCAATATCATAGCTTTAGTCTTGGTAGTATTAAGCTTTAGTTTATTTGTATTTAAATAGGTATTGACAGTTTCCAACGACATGTTCATCCTAGTTATAGCACAATCCAAATTCTCACTTGATACCGAAAGAAGAGTATCGTCTGCAAACAAACTAATAAAATCACAGCTGTGGAAAAAATTTAAATCATTAATGTATATTACAAAAAGAAGTGGCCCCAGTACACTACCCTGAGGTACTCCTATATCATTACTTAGAGCACTAGAGAAGGTATTTTCTATTTTAGTAATTTGTGGTCTATCAGTTAAATAACTGCCAAACCACCTAAGTACATTACCGCCTATGCTAATACTCTTAAGTTTATTCAATAGAATTTGTCTGTCAATTGTTTCAAAGGCGCGCTTTAAATCAAGAAATACCGCAACAATATATTTACCTTGATCAATTGAAAGTTTCCATTTACTTATTGTTAATTGCAATGCTGATTCACATGAGTGTTTTGGTCTGAATCCCGATTGATTCAACATTAATAAACTATTTTTATTAAGATAATCTAAAATTTGATTATATACCATCCTCTCCAATATTTTATCAGCACATGGCAACATATTAATTGGCCTAAACTCCCAGGACTACATACAGTGTGAAAATGTAAACAAAATTTCAAATGTTTCTTGAATTTTGCACAGTAGTTTATTTTAATTAGAAATATAATATTAATGAAACTTTTGGTTAATGTATATTACTATGGTTGTGCCTACAATTGGTAATTTAAATGGAAAATAGGTTATACTCTATTTTCATTCAATAATATTGTTTATATCGCCACGGCGATAGCTCAGTCTGTGGTGATGATGGTCAATTTTTGACCATTCGCAACTTTCTAAAGTACTTGTAAGTATGCGTACATATGCTTATAGTCAAGAAATCCAATTTTTGTGAACGTGCGCATTTTTGCGTAAGTGTAATCTTGCGCTCATTTTGCTGCGAGCAGGGTACACGTGAACTCAAAGCACTTACGTATACCTACGATACCTAGTTTTCTCTTATATATTTTTTGTTCAGTTGGACATGTGAGTTAAGTAATTATTAAATATTAATAAAGAAAATATTTAGTTTTATTATTAACAATAAGTAAACACTTAAATGTTACTTTGCACTAATAATGCTTTCAGGTGGTCACTGAATGCGTTATTAACACATCTAACACAATACTACAAGCTACAATATGCTAATGTTTTGTATTACAGTATCATCACAATCAGATTTAAATACAAGAAAGTACAATACAAATTATTCAGTATCAATAAATAAAAAAATTGGATGTATTATATTAATATATGAACGAGATACCGAAAACAACTACTCCATAAGTAATGTGCCCCGACTGGCATTGCATTACTTCAGCATCTCCATAGGAGTCGTCACATCTTTCATCGCGACCAATCGCCAGACACTGACTGGTTTCACACATATGCATTCATCAGAGTGCCATAGGTAGTGGACTCGATGAACGATCTTGTGACGTGATTGCCTAATGGGTATCGTAAATGTTAGTAGTGGTGAGAAACACGTCATAGTGCCCTCTTTGGGTCTTTATTACTATCAAATTGACAGACAGATAACGACCTGCTTTTCCACAGGCACTATTATAGCAGTCACCTCTTTTGTCTTTGAAGAAAACAAACCTACTTATTTATTTGAACGAGATATGGAAAACAACTACCCCATGGGCAATGTGCCCCAACTGGCATTGCAGTACTTGGGCATCTCCATAGAAGTCACCGCATCTTTCATCAAGACCAATCATTAGACACTGACCGGTTTCGCACTTATTATGCACTCATCGGAGTGCCATAGGTAGTGGACTCGATGAAACAATGTTGTGACGTGATTGCCTAATGGGCATCATGAAAGTTAGTAGTGGTGAAAAACACACCATACTGCCCAAATCTGTCTGACAATTATTGCCAAATTGACAGACAGATAATGACCTGCTTTTCCGCAGGCGCCATTATAGCAGTGACCTCTATTGTGTTTGAGGAAGACAATCCTACTTATTTATTTGAACGAGATGCGGAAAACAACTACTCCACAGGCAATGTGCTCTGACTGGCATTGCATTACTGGAGATGCCAAAGTAACCATTACTATTATATTAATACTTTCAAAATATTGCAAATAACAGGTATCAGTGGGCTTTGTGACCTTGTAAGTGGAACAAGAACAAGAACGGTGACAAGGAATAAACTATCAAATTTTTTGGACAACTTCTTTGATAGGGTCTTTGGGGTAAAAGTTTCCAACTGGTTAATTGATCCTGGATGAGGTATAGGTACCGAATCATTTACATCGAGTGTCATTACACCTTCCTGGGAATATATTGCATGGTTTTCACTATTATATAAATGTTCTTGCATTAATAGGTTGTTTTTATGTTCTTTGCATTTGAAATTAAACTGCACTGAAGATTCTGGAAGCTCATGGCCTTCCTGTGACACTTTTTTAATAATTCCAAGGACTTCCTCATCCACATTCGATGCCAAGTTGGCATCATCTAGAGATGATTAAAACTGTTTTAATAATCTACAAATGATGCCAACTTGGTTGGTGAAACACGCGTCGAGTGCAGTATAGTGTTTTGGTGTCCTGTGGAAAACTACATCAGTGTTGTTACTATATATTCGGTAATATATGTATTCAAAATAATGTGTAATAATAATGTATATTCATAGTTGGTTTCTTTTGGGATTACACCACCTGTAAAATAACAAAAAGCAGAAAACCAGAAGTATACTTCTGGTTTTCTGCTTTTTGTTATTTTACAGGTGGTGTAATCCCAAAAGAAACCAACTATGAATCGTCAAAATACACCACAAATAAGTTACAGACATTATCTACAATAATGTATATATAATAAAAATTGTACATAATATAATATATATAATAAGATCTATAGATATAGGGTATAGATAAATTAAGTAACATAAATATAGTTATATATTATCACCCCAACCATTCCCGCAGGATAGTATAGCCTTGTTTCGATTTGTTTGGGTTTTAAGTGTAAAATTTTTTATTTCTTTACACAATCGGGATCTAAGCAAAATATTTGATACAATCTTATCGATGATTATTATAATTTGAAAAATTCGTTTTTCCTCTTCTAAATCAAATTTGAAATCTAAAGGATTTTCGTGAAAGCCACATGCACCTGAAAAATATACACTTACACAGAATCTTAGTTTTTTAAGTAAACTACGTTAATCCGCATGTTGGAATGTATTAGAGGAATAAATAATTAAAATCAAAAAAGAACAAACACTTCAACAGATCAATGTCTAGCTGTATTCACAAAACCCGTAAAACTTATATTCATCCATTCAAAAGATGTGAAACCACTTTCAGATGTATTACTATGTATATAAAACTTAGAATTTTGTGTAATAAAGAATTTTACCTTCTGTGTCTTGCAGGGTATTCCAATAACCAAAACCTTGAATAATAGGAGCATATAACTCAATCTGTCCCTTTTCAACTACATGAAATGAAATATAATTGAGTAATACTTTTTCTTTTGAAGTGAGATTAGTCCATTTTAAAAACAATTCCTGTAAAAGGGGACCTGCAACATTTGTGTTAAGTTGAACCAAATATTATATGATTTATATGGTTAAAGCTGAATTTATGCTTTTATGCATTATAGGAATTAAGTATGCATTTAGGAATATATAACAGCAATGAAAATACAAGCTAAAACATTAAATTTTAATGTGGCTGCGCATATATATAACTAAAAACAATAAGACTATACTTATAGACTAAAGATTATACTTATAGGAAACTGCATGATGTTTAAGATGTTAATGATTTTGAAAACTTACATTTATGTGTAATATACGCTATGCATTGAAATACTTGTGCGGAAAATTCATTCTTCTCAGAATTCGTTTTAATAGTTATTTGTCTTTCAGGACAACTCATAATATGTATTAAAATTTTTAGTTAGTTTTTAAGAACTTTTGCAAAGTTATAAAATTTGTCAATGTCAAAAGTAAACAAAACACATTAAAAGCATACTAGCTTTCCAGCTAGTTCACTTCTAAGGAAGCAGTGGTATTATTAAACAAAGTGCATTTACAGGCTGTGAACAAAGTATACACATACTGCTATTGGAATAGCTGCGAATTTGTCCTACCTCTACAGGGTGGGACAAATTAGATGAGATTGCAGGGAGTCGAGGTCTCAAACTTTATTAGAGAAGAGATAGAAAAATCTATAGCCACATGCTCCAGCATGACTTTCAAGAGAATTATTTAACTGTTAAATCAGAAATTTGTTACCTACAGCATGGGTTCATCTTCTAGTATCTGTATCTCTGGTAGGTATATACAGTGTGTCTTCATAAAGGCGATATTTATAGATATATTTTAACCGGACTTTGTGCAATGTTTTCGGCTTTGTGCCAAGTTTTGGACAAAAATATTTATTGGTTTGTTTTTTATGGAAATATTACTTGAAATTGATTTTCTATCGAATTCTCAATATATCTTTCCGCAATATTAGATGTTTCCATCCTCCTTGTCTTTTAAGAGTAAGAATGTTTGCTCCTGAAGTCCTAAATGACAGAAGAATGTTAGAATAAATTGCAAGTATAACTCGACGGACTAGGTAATTTCAGAAATTCATTAATTTTTTTGGGTAGAGCCCCAAAGATATTTATGCCAACTGATTGTCTTGTGTACTTTCCATGTACGAAGTATAAATGATCCCATATCTTTAATATGCCCAAGTTTAAAAAAAAATCAGTTCTTCTCGTCAACATACATCACTGATCACCTGAACAACAAATTTAAATTGATTTTTGCAAAATTTGAGATTTTAAAGTCATCTTTTAATCAAATAAGTTTATTGTTATCATCTGCTTATATCAAGAATCTTTCTGTTTCTGATTTTGTTAACACTGGATTTTTTTGGGTTGATGTCCTATTGATTGTCTTTTTATAAAAGCTATTAAACCAACAATTTTTTTTATGTCGGTTAGTTTCTTGATAAACAGTGTCGTCCTTAGCATGGAATAAAGAGTTCACAACGTGGAGCTTTTAATGATCCTAGATTTTTGTTCAAAATATGCCAGTAAAGAATTATTTTCATTGATCACTTTAACTCTTTTTTTTTCTTACATATCGCATTTCAAATTGTTCACGAGTCATTTCATATTTCTTCTTTGAGTTCATAAGTTAAACATATGGTTAAATTGCCATCGCCGCCGAATCTTCTTTAAAAAGATTTAGACTTATCAAACATTTTTACCAACTTTTACTTATTTTCTTCAGAAAGGTCACTACCCCTAACTTAATCTATGAAACACGGCACACAACAAACATTTGATTTAAGGCAAAAATATTCGCATTTTTAAAAACAACGTCAACAACAAAATTGTTTTTATTTTTTGGAACAACCTGTACATTTTTCATTTTTGGTTAGGACATTTTTTTGGTAAAACAGTGTGCCATAAGCATACTGTGTTGGAAAGAGAACATAAATATTACTCTTATAGCACGCTCTTTCGATCATATCTCTTATTATTATAGAATAGATATAGCCATCAATTATTTATCAGTGTATTCATAATAATAATAGAGCAACTTAGTTTTTCCCTGAGTTTTTCACGAATCCTGTATACTTAATTTTCATTTATTACAGTATATTTTAAAAAACCTTAAAACTTTTGTGTTTAATATTTTTTTTGCTAGCTATCTTACATTAGGAAGCAGAGGGGCAAATCCTCTAGTACTGGCAAGAACTACAAAAATTAGTTCATTCGAAGGCGTTCATAATAAACTCTTCAAAAACAAGAACTAAAAAACTATTAAAGTTAAGCAGGTTGCACCTACGAACTTTAATTGGCCTATATACCGGTCACTGCCGTTTAAAATATCATCTGTACACATTCGGCCTAGCAGAAGATGATGAGTGCCGCTTATGCTTAGAAGATGATAAAACGGCAGAACACATTTTATGTACCTATCCCACTGGGGAAAGAATCGGATTCTCATTATTTGGCAAAGAACTTCTGCCAGAGAATCTGTAAGGTGATCGGCTTCATTAAGAGGCTGGACCTGTTGGGTGAAATATAAGTAGGTGTGAGCCACAATAGACCACATAATCGCGGTGGTGGATCCGGTTTTCGGCCCTCTCACATTTGAACCTAACCTAACCTACATTAGGAAATAATCAACCGTTTCCATACTTTTCAGCGACCCTGTATAGGTAGGTATGTAGTAGGTCTGTTATTTAAAAAAATTTTGCGGAATTTTTAGGTATCAGCGATCCTTGATGATAACTACAACTATAGATACTGTCATTAATTACATACAGGGTGGCCCAATAGTGTGATAATGTTCCATTCATAGACATGTCTATGGTTCCATTACTCCTTTGCCATATTA
Organism: Pogonocherus hispidulus; assembly: GCA_963924545.1. Lineage (NCBI taxonomy): Eukaryota > Metazoa > Arthropoda > Insecta > Coleoptera > Cerambycidae > Pogonocherus > Pogonocherus hispidulus. Next base: position 30,031,408 of record OZ004694.1, on the reverse strand, counting down.
AGCAAAACAAAATATTTTAGAATCTCATACAGCTTAAGAGCACTTAGGTACATTTTAAAATACGTATAGTTCATATAGGGTGCCCTTTAAACTGGGGCCATATCAAACTTATGTTTTTTTTTTTAATGGAATGACATATTTTTTATTTTATATTTGAATTCGGATCATTTTATCCGAATTCGCCTATATAGTTCGCCTTGTATTATACAAAGTAGTTCAGAAGATGTGAGCATTTTTGTATCTTAATTGTAATGAATTGAGTACCCTGCATCTTTTTTAAGAAAATAAATACTAGATAATTTTTGGCACCATTAATTATGCTAGGTATACAGTCAAGTTTTACTTTACAATTTTTTTACTGATTTTTTTAAATTTTCGTAATGAACCACGAATTCTGCTAATAAACTGCTCACAAAATTAGTTGACAGCCAATTTCCTCTCATTTTAAGAGACTACATCTCGATAACTTCTTTGCTGATTTTGGTAAATAAAGAAAAATGTAAAAGTTCCGACTCTTTTAGAACTCTTAAGGTATAGGGAATGCTTCATACAATATAAAGAGTCGTGAGAGACCTTAATGAAAATGATATAAAATATAGGGTGTTTCATTTATAAAAATTGAGAAAACTGTTGATGCAAGTTTAGATTCGCCCTGTACGCAAATAAAGATATTTTGAAGGAAATTTTATAGAAAGTAAAACTAAACCATAAAGCATAATTATTAATAGTCAAAAATTGTCTAGTATTTATTTTCTTGAAAAAGATACAGGGTGCTCAATTCATTGCGATTAAGATACAAAATTGTTCATATCTTCTGAACCGCTCTGTATAATACTAGTAAACCCTATATTTGCGAATTAGGAAAAATGATCCGAATTCAAATATGAAATAAAAAATATATCATTCCATTAAAAAAAAAACACCTGATATAGCCCTGCTTTACTTTTAATAACTAAAAGTACAAACAATTGCTAGGATTACTACTCGTACTTTTATTAAGACAATGGGTACAGTTTAATGTATTTCATACAGCAGTTACTTCTTACAAACACACGATGAATCACGTTTTCTATTAACTTCTGCACTATCACTAGAAGTTGATGATGATCTTTTTCTTGAATATGTTTTCGAGCCTTTGCTACCCTGAAATAATAAAAATCCTTATTTTAATAATTAAATAAATATGAATTTGTTAACCTCAAACAATTGACTTAAAAGTATGCAGAATCTATAGAATGAATACCTGAGCAATGTTATTCCTGAAAATAGTTTTTTAAATTTATAGTAGATTAATGGGCCTATTGGCCTTGTATTTTTACAGGCATATTATTATTTAATTCTTCTGCAACCACCAATCTTGGTAAGTATCTTCCTTTTGAAATTAACATTAGTTTGCACTTAATCGTAAGTAGGTATATGATTGATACCTACATAGGTAACTTATAATTAAAAAAAAAAACTTAACAAATATTTTTATTATATTATACAGAGTGAGTTTTATGTATGGAACGCCTCAATTATCTCAGAAACGGCTTGCCCGATTTTTATGAATTTTGGTTTATAAGGGTTTTGTAATATGGCCGATATTATTGTGGCATTTACATTGTTGTCAGGTCTTTCGTTTTTCCGGAAATATACTGAAATTTGTTATTTCAAATGGATCACCCTATATATTTTTTTGTTTTTGAAATCTCTAAGAAATTTAGAATATTTTTCATGTAATGTTCCCTATACCTAATTGCCATAATTTCGGAGTTACAGCTACATTTGCAATAGGTATCTCCGCCGAAGTTAAAATATTACATCAGGGCGGCTATGTCTGCGACAAAAACAATTTTGACGTTTTAATAAACTATTATTGTTGGTGTTTATTGAAAGTTACAATGGACCGTTTATCTGAGAAAGAACGAATTGAGATTTTAATGATATTAGGATATGGTGATGTGCGTAGAAGTCAACAGGAAACGTGTAATATCTTTAATAATTTATATCCTAATAGAAATCCCATAACAAGATCTACTGTAAGTTGTTAAAAAAGTTTAACCAAACTGGAGCCATAAAAGATTTACCGAAATCAGGGCGTATAAAAACTGCAACAACTGAAGACAAATCTTTAGATGTTTGTGTTATGTTAGAAGAAGATCCACACTTGAGTACTAGACAAATATCCAGGGAAGTTGATATTTCTCAAACATCCATAATGAAAATTTTACATGCCAATAAATTCCATCCTTACAAAGTAAGATTGGTTCAAGAGTTGTCAGATGATGATTTCGATAGACGTGACGAGTTTGCCGACACAATGATGGAAAAATGTTACGATCAAAATAATCCAAATTTTTTAAATAATGTTATGTTTTCCGATGAGGCCACTTTTTGTATTGATGGAAACGTAAATCGGCATAATTGCAGATACTGGTCACGTAACAATCCTCGTTGGATGAGAGAATCCCACACCCAATTTCCACAAAAGATTAATGTATGGGCTGGAATAATAGGCGACAAAATAATTGGTCCTCTTTTCATTGAAGGAAACTTAAATGGTCCGGCGTATTTAAATTTATTACAGAATAATATTATACCTGAGTTGGCTCGGTTATTTCCAAATCTAAGTAAGTATTCTCAATTGCCTGTTAATTTAGAAATTTTATTATTTGAAACTTTCAGACAATAACAATGTCCCAAATAACAATATTTGGGTGCAACAAGATGGAGCCGATCAAGCTCCACCTCACTATGCGCGTGACGTGAGGCAATACCTAAACGATGTGTTTCCCAGAAGATGGATTAAAAGGCGTGGTTTTATCGAATGGCCCCCGCGATCACCCGACATGAATCCTTTAGACTATTTCCTGTGGGGTCACTTAAAAAATATTGTTTATAAAACCAAACCTGCCAATATTCAGGAATTAAAAGATAGGATTACCACAGAGATAAGAAGAATTGAGCAGTCAGGAATGTTACAAAATGTACTGCAAAGTTTTAAACATCGCATGGCTTTCGCAATTCGTTCTTTCTCAGATAAACGGTCCATTGTAACTTTCAATAAACACCAACAATAATAGTTTATTAAAACGTCAAAATTGTTTTTGTCGCAGACATAGCCGTCCTGATGTAATATTTTAACTTCGGCGGAGATATTGCAAATGTAGCTGTAACTCCGAAATTATGGCAATTAGGTATAGGGAACATTACATGAAAAATATTCTAAATTTCTTAGAGATTTCAAAAACAAAAAATATATAAGGTGATCCATTTGAAATAACAAATTTCAGTATATTTCCGGAAAAACGAAAGATCTGACAACAATGTAAATGCCACAATAATATCGGCCATATTACAAAATCCTTATAAACCAAAATTTATAAAAATCGGGCAAGCCGTTTCCGAGATAATTGAGGCGTTCCATACATAAAACTCACTCTGTATAACTATTAATAAGTGCATATAGTCTGTCCGCCTTTGCAGGCGGACACACTATGTGTAAGACCCTAGAGAGCATATTCCATAAATAGTTTTATTATTCATGCCATTACTTCAATTATGATTTTTAAAATTGCCTTTTCTCAGGAAACATTAAGAATTTTTTAGAACCTCAGCACAACTTTAATATTGACCGTTTTCTGAGGAAATCGTCAAAATCTCACTAGCGAGTCCCACCTTTTGAACGTTTATCGTTCTATATTTTGTTGAACTTGTCTTTAGAAGAGCTATCTGAAGATCTAGTACGTAATATAGAGGATGTGTTACATTAAAAACATTTATTTTAATTCATCACCCTGTATACTGTATATAAAATGCAATAAAAAGGAGCATATTAAAAAATTGCAACTCTAGCTTCTCACTGAAACGACGTTACGTAAAAAATTTATAAAACCTACAGTTTCTTAGATATGATATAAAACGGACCTCCTTTTGAGGTGTACCTCAAAAGGAGGTACACCTCAATTAGGTCATTACAATTATGCCCATAGTTACGGTTTTGATTAATTCAATTGTGAGATACGTTGAATCGGGGAGTTACACGCCTTGAAATTAGTCTGTTCCCGTTCTGAAATGTAATAAATATACATTGTAAATTATCCTAAATATTTATGTCCTTGCCCATTAAAAATATCCACCCGGTTACCCAGTCAATTTGTTTTCATTTGGTGCTTATGTTTAATGTGATTTATGTGATCATCAACTGGAACTTTAAGTATTTTTGCTATTTGAAATTGTTAGAACGTAACAGGAAAAATGAACCACGTGATACGTCAGTTTTTAAATTATAGTAATAATTATTGTTGAAGATAACATATCTTATGTTCTTTCTATATATCAAAAATTAAACACAATTTTCGTATACAAAATAAAGGACAGAAATAAAAAGAAAGGAGTTAGAAATGACCCCGCATCTGTCAATTTTTTCATAAAATGTCAAATATCTCCGAAACTACCATTACCACGTTCCACTATTAAACTAAACACCCTGTATATTCAAAAATAGTTTTGAAATTATATTCTATCAATATATTATATATCTACATATATTTAGTAGGTAGATTTTGCAATTTCTGTGACCATATTCATAATTAATATACTTTTATCACTCTATATAGGCCCACCCTATATGTATAGGGTGGGCCTATATAAGAGTATATATATATACAGTGCGAACGCCGGCTGTGGAACGCTCTGAATAAAAAAATCCCTGGGGGTCTATGTCAAAAATGCTCGGACACGTCAACCTCAGTTTTTGAATGCGCATCTTCTCATGTAGTTGAAATTTGTTTTTACCCCCACCCCTTTTTTGCAATGACGTCATCGACTTTTTTTTAAATAGCAACCCCAATTTTCTTTTACGGATTCTGATTCTATTCGAAATTCTGGTACCAGCAATATTAAATTTAATGTCATATTCATCTGTTAAGTTAGGTGGTACATTATCACTTTTCATTAGAAATACAGATTTGTAACAAATTAATAAAAAACATCTCAAGAGGCCGTGGAGATTATATTTTATTGAATGACAGAAGGCAAAAAACTAAAAATATTCAAATATCAAACTAAATGTTCAAATTGAGCCCCATTTGTCGCTTGGCAAAATGCAAGTCGATGAATAAATTCCTGCCTAACATTGTGTAACATCGCTGGTGTAATTGCCCGGATTTCATGTCGAATTCTTTCTTTTAAAGTTTCGATTGAATTTGGCCTATTAAAATAGACTTTACTCTTAAGGTAGCCCCACAAAAAATAGTCCAAGGGCGTAAGATCTGGTGACCTAGCTGGCCATTCTATTGTTCCCCGTCGTCCAATCCAACGCTCAGGAAAGGTATTATTTAGATAATCTCGAACCATAACGCTATAATGCGGAGGTGCTCCATCTTGCTGGAACCACAAAGCATTATCGGGAATATCAGCGTCATTGCGATTCGGATAGAGTATAGCTAGAGCTGGGACGAGATGATCTCTAAGTAGTTCCAAACATTTGTCACCCGTTAGTGTTCCCTCAATGAAATAAGGTCCTAGAATTCTGTTACCAACAATGCCAGCCCACACATTCAACTTTTGTGGATATTGGGTACGGGCCTCCATCATCCAGTGTGGATTTTCAGCTGCCCAATAGCGACAATTTTGTCTATTAACCGTGCCGTTAAGGCAAAATGTAGCCTCATCTGAGAAAATAATTCGGTTGGCTAAATCTGCATCGGCATTGCACCTCTCCATAATGCTATCACAAAATTCAATCCTTCGGTCATAATCGTCTTCATTCAGCTCATGAACTAATGTAACTTTGTACGGATGCCACTTATGTTTTTTCAAATATTTTACAACTGATGTTTGACTGATTCCATTATTAGCAGCCAACACTCGAGTAGAACTATGCGGATTTTCTTGCAACTCCACTAGCATATTCAGTTGTATTTCTTCGGAAACGTTTTGATGGTGCCTTGAGTCGCTTCTAACATGACCTCTTTCGGAAAACTTTCTTTCAATTTTACTTACTGTGGAGCGCACTATGGGGTTATCATCGGGATATTTAATATTAAATAAAACGCAGACTTCTTCTTGTGTACGCTGGTTATCTCCACAACCTCTCATAATCAAAATTTCAATTCGTTGTTTTTCTGTTAAGTAACGAACCATTTTTCACAAACGCAAATAATAGGGGGAAGTAAATAATATAAAGTAACAATGAGTACCTACTAAAATAACAACAATTAGCTCTGCCAAATCGACTCTACAACAAACTGTCAATAAAGTATCTTAACACTTTGCTGTCAGTTTAGCTTATTTTGTTTTATTTGACATAAATTAGTAAAATTTCCACGGCCCCCTAAGATGTTTTTTCTTAGATTGTTACAAAGCTGTATTTTTTATGAAAAGTAATAATGCAGCTAACTTAACAGATGAATATGACATTAAATTTAATATTGCTGGTACCAGAATTTCGAATAGAATCAGAATCCGTAAAAGAAAATTGGGGTTGCTATTTAAAAAGAAGTCGATGACGTCATTGCACAAAAGGGGTGGGGGTAAAAACAAATTTCAACTACATGAGAAGATGCGCATTCAAAAACTGAGGTTGACGTGTCCGAGCATTTTTGACATAGACCCCCAGGGATTTTTTTATTCAGAGCGTTCCACAGCCGGCGTTCGCACTGTATATAGGATTTTCAGATTTATATTTTAGATTATCCTTTTTAAGATATGTCGGCCTTTCATAATGATACACTCTGTATTTAAATAGCTAATAATAACTGGTCTCTACTTACAACAGAACTGTCATGGAACGGTGAAACTTTACTACCCTTTGAACTAGATGAGGTATCTTTGACAGGGGCAGATCCAGGAGAAAGTGAACGTGCTTGTGGTTTGCTTAACGATCCTATCCTCTCCAGTTTCTAAAAAAAAAAAAACTTTTGAATACTATTATAGACTAGATATACCAAATATCCAAATTAAATAATTTGGATGTAAACTTATGGATCTTCCAAATGAAAAGACCTTAATTTGAAATTTTAGGAAGATATAGCTTGTTTATATAACTAACCCTGCACGTTAAGTGTCCATTCTCTGTAGATTTGACAGGCATGAATGTTGGGTCGAATTGAGAGAATGGGTGGCCGATGGGTGGAGACTTATATATTCCAACTATCGAATTATTAAGATTTCGGAGGTGCACGTAAAGCCGAAGTAAAAAGGCACATGGAAATAAAGTTAGCCCTTATTGCAAGGGTACCGGATTTGTCTTATAATTGCAACAAAATTTCTTTTTAATGTTATAAATTATATATCACCGGAAAGATCAAAAGATACACTAGGTCCCTATAGTAGCAAATTTTTGTTTAATACAATTTTAGAGAAAATAATTTTTAAATATACGTTATTTTAGTACAAGATTGTTTGCCTGGAATTTTAAAAATAAAAAGAAACACCGAAAATTACTACTATAGGGACTTAGATTAAGGTCTTATCTTTCAATACTTTTTTACTAAAAGTCGCTATCTTTTATAGTTTTTTTATAATTAGACACGAGCCGAACGCCGATTTAGGGCTTATTTCGACCTAGTGAATGGACTCTTAAGTTGAAGGATAAGAGCCACTCACTGGCCTGTGGATTATTGTGCTGGTGTGTTTTTATACGCACCCTTCTCTACACAATCTGTAGTGTAAATACTTCTATTATTTTGTTGTCTAGATGCAGAATTCAAACAATGAAACATCTAAAAGGGGTGTCCAGTTTGATATGAATCAATATAGCTTTGATTATACAGTACGCGCGGGCAGTTTGTAATTCGTAGGAATGTCTGTAGAAATCAATCTTCCACATGTAGAATGTCTTCTTTGATAGTTTTAATACAACTAGAATACCTTGTGTATTTCTATCTATTTGAATAAAGTGTTATTTCACAATTACTTTGATATAGGGTTTACAAGGTCTATATTTAATAGCAAATGAGATCTAACTCGAATAGTGTATCATGTATAGATACCCTAAGATATCATAGTGTGTCATATGAAATATGTATAAGTATGTGCTAATATAGTATAGAAATACAAATATATTATGTATGTGTAGATGTCTTGGTACTTGAATTCTAGATCTATACAAACTACATACATCCATTAGAAGTATCTCGAGAACGGAAAACTATTTTAATCTGAAAATATGGTATTGAGCATTCACTGATTCGATCTCTGTATGAAAAATATTTTCCAGGCGAAAGTATTTTTTATTAATGTTTTGGAATCTGCTTTAATTTTAAAATTACTTAAAGGTTTCCATATGGCTCAATTTAATATTTTTCCAAGACATAAAATCTCAATAAAAATTTTTTCCATAAAATTTAACAGAAAATGTTTTCAACAAAAAAATTGATTATCAAAATCGACCAAAAGCAGGACATTGAAATTTTTATAGGGTCAATAAGGAGACATTAGGGCTGTGTGGACCATAAAAAACTTTCTAAATATTTTACAGAAAAGTATTGGCCGCATTCTATGAAAACAGCAAAAAATATTTTTTTTAAAATAGCATTCCCTGAACTAATGACACTAATCAATAGAAAATAAAATTATCAATCTATGTATGATGTTCCTATACCGAAAATGTCATATCTCATTGCCAACTAAAATCACTCTATTATCTCCCTAAAATTTTTAAAATCGATATCTATATCATCCTGTCGAACGAAGATATATCCCTTATATGTAAAAATATAGAAGGTATTGTATAGTACCTTAACGTATCGTACTAATTTTAAAAATATTTAGGTATAAGTATTAGGTATATGAATCCAGTAGCTTAACCCCTTTATATTTACCTCTACTTCTTCAGTGCCTCTTCTCTTACTTTGTTTTGCTCGTTCTCTTTCCGCATCTAAATACATCTTGCGTGAACTATAAGGTTGTTCTTTATCTTCCTCGATTAATGTCTTCCGTAAATTGTCTAGTTTTTCCTTTTCCAGTTGTACAGCATATTGCATAGCCAATACTGAAAAAAAAATGTTTGCCATCAATGATCCATTGTCCATATTTTATGCTATGAAAATGTAAATGAAAATAATTATAGTGACGAACAGTAATGTTAAGCGCTGTGCCGGCTGGTGCCAAAATAAGCCCATAGAAGTAGTCTATCGCCCATTTCATTAGATACTTTAAATATGTGACTAAAAAATAGTTACCGTGGGATAAACCCCTTATAGTACATATATTCTTCATTTGCAACGATTTAAAATTGATTTTTAGCGTTAAATGATAATACCTGGACAAGAATCTCAATAAACTGTTTGGAGATAGAAAGCCCTTTCATGTATTTTTAAAATATTTAGTCCTAGTCCTAGCAAACCAAATTTTTGTATATGTATAAATATAAATGAAATTACTTTTCTCGCTTATATTATGTGCATCGTGCATGCATTTTTTTACCCCAGCAACCATTATGAATTTAGTTTGATAATAAATAGGAAATAAAGTGGATACTGGAAGCAGATGGTTCTTTATGAAACAATTAAATAGGAAATGTTTTAATTCCTGCCATTACTAGGCAATTACTGGCTTACTGTCAGTTTGTCAAATAATGTAATCCAACAGTTCCAATACCATAACCTCAAGCAACGTCTCCATGACTATATTTATATCGCGCCGACAATTTCAAATTTCAACAAAAATGTAGGCTATAAAGTACCTATCCTTTAATGTAGTTCTACAACTGCATGTTCGCAGCAAAGAAATCTCCGTTACAAATTACAAAACATTTAACCCACCTAAAACTTCAACCTTGTGCGAAGGAGACCTAATAAGTCGAAACTGTCTTTTAGTCTTAGGAGTGACTGATATTCATTTGGTAACGATGTGTAAGTATACTCTTCTGTCTTTATACCTGGTATAAACATGAGGGATGTTCTCAGGAATTTCTATCTTGATACAGGATAATAAGTGAGATTCTATTATTAATGGCCCATAAAATAGTTCAACGTTGCGTATTGCGAGAATGCTATTTTTAATTTGGATTCCATTTTGCAAAAAAGCCATAATTTTCTTTAGTAAAATTGTTTTCAGTTATGAGTGGGTATTTAAATAGGCACTTAGCATATCTGATTTAACCGTGAAATGTCGACATTTCTATTATTTTTAATGAAGTACTCTCTATGTATATAGAGAGATCCAAATATTAATCATTATTGAAAAATATCTATAAAATTAGAAATACAAGTCGACCTATTCCTCTTAATACACTCCCATTAGCTTTCAGTAGTTAAAGGAAGGAATTTGTCGTTCTCACTATAGGTAGTATCATTGAGTCGGTACTACTTCTCCTGAATGGTAGTATACCTATACTCATATACATTCTAACATGTAATAATAATATCACTACCCCTCACTCCTAATAACAACGATTAGCCCGAAAGTCAGCCTTATGTAGCAGGATGAGGGCATCCTGGACAATCTCATTAGTTGGGAGACAGTCAAACACCCACCCATGTTAATCTGTCACGTTATCCTGGCAGGTATGCTTCCCATCATACATATAGGTAGTTGGTTACCTATGTATGTTAAATTTACTTCCGCGTGCGACAATATAATATAATTACAATTAAAATATACAATAATAAATATGAAACAAATATAAATAAAAATTGTTGAATCGATGTGAGATCGTTCCCGCTATTTCTTGATCTAAAGCATTAAAAATCAATACTCTTAGCGACTCTGACCTCTCGACTCATGATATACAGTATGGACCGTTTTTATTGTTATTATAATATATGTAGTGGTTTAATTAATAACTAGAAATGGGAGAAAATCGCTACCGCGGTTTTCGTTCCCATTTCTAGCCCTTCCGGGGGTACATATTAAAAAAAAATGAGATAATCCCTTGTATAATATGAAATAATAAATTTAGAGACAGAAATCTAAAATTTTGTATCTGGAATGATGATGCAATTATACTTAACAATTTTTCTTAATAATATTTTGATGAATTGTAAGGGTTCTTGATGGTAAAACATCATTATTTTGAAGTGCTGAAAGTAAAATTCATTTTTTAGTAAACATTTGTATCAATTTTATCAATGGGGCCCTCCGCTACGATTCGGAGCCCCGCCCGCCCTTCGAAAAGGTGTAACGGCAGCGTTAAATAATATATTCCAGTCATAATTGTTTCAGCAAATTAATATTGTAGAAAATATTTACTTTTGTAAGCTAAAATGATGAATTTTACAGGCTGCCAAAATGAACGAATGAATTCCAAACTTTACCTGCAGAAAGAATAAAAACTACGGACGATGAAACAGAATAACTAAACACTAATACTAATAAGGTATTGGAATTAAAAAGTAAAGTAAAAAAGTAGCAACCAGCGAGATTCGAACTTGCGAAATTCTGCACTTCGATGTTTGAAATCCTGCGAGTTATACCATTACGCCACCGCGTCACTCGTTATTATTTGACACTGAGACCATTATGTAAACAGTACGTGTTAACCTGAAATTAATTTTTACCGTTATTCTAATTGAAACAGCATTTCGCTTCAATATTTTGGTAATCAGAAGTGTTTGACATACTATCGATTCCGTTAGCAATATTTCTCATAGGAAAATATTAACCTCTCTGAAGTTTAATTAATTTGACAATTTTCGTAGGAGGTGCTTGTCGTTAATGCAATCTCACATCGGCAGATAAAATGAGAAAGAAGTTGAGACGGACGCGACTCGTGATTTTTGAAAACGAAATAGACGTAGGAGTGGTCGTATACGGTCTCGAAAAAATCTCAAAGGATTAAAGAAAGAACGGAACTTTCATGTGAAGCGGTTATCAAAGCCGTAAAAATTAGAAAAAGGGTCGAGGGGGTCCCGCGAAAAGTTGGATTTTGGCAGGCGTGACGGAGCCTTTAGGCGCAAGAACAAACGCCGGTGCTAGCCGCATCTCTCTCGCTGAACGGCAATCGAAGAAAATTTTGTAGAGGTTTTTTGAAAAGGCGTTTAAATTGAGAAAACGCGTAGGAACTGGGACGAACATGCGCCTAACTATAGGAGAAAGTCTAACTATAGGCTACTTTCACTTACACAACATAGATTACCAACTAACTATACTGTGCCGAAATACTGATATTCTGGCAAGCTTACCAATTTTAATATTATTAACGATATTGATGATACATATATTGGGATCTGGGAAACCATAAAATATAGAAAAAATGGTTAAATGGGTAATTTTAGTTTTTAAGTTGGTAACTAACCGAAAACCATTCGAGTAACTGTTCTATATATAGCTACTTGCGTTTTTGATATATTTTGGTTTTTGAGATTTTTAACATCTGTAATCTGTAAATCTATAAAAGCATTCTTAAAGAAACTTTTTTCGTAAAATTTTAATTTGATCTTTAGACCGTTTAGTCAAGTTTAATTATTTAATGCTATACTCGGATTCGTCTTTTGTTATGGCATTATATTCAGTTTTTCACTCGTTAAGAGTACTAACGGCAAGAACACTAACTTTTCAATTAGATATATGGCAACATCTCAAAGGATACATGAAAACAGCGATGTAGTTTATTTTATGTAAGTAGTAATTTCAAAGTTTGATTTATTTAAGATCATAATTAAGTATAGGTACACATTTATTCTTATCGCTGCCATATTTAATTCTTCACTCATTAAAATGAGTTCGATTCTAGTTTTTCAATTATCCATCACTTATAGACAAAAAATAATAAAGTAAGTATTTGAAAAACTGTAAAACCAATTTTTCGATTAAATATAGCAATACTTCAAAGGATATACCTAGGTACGGATTACGTAATTAAAAATAACTAATAAAAGATAACAACTTTTCATAACTAATTTTACAGAGCAGTAAAAAATTACTAAACAAAAAACTAAATTTGTTGAAAGTCAATAATTTACCAAAATCAGTAATGCAGAACGTAGTTAACTCGTAGTTATCAACCAAGATGTCTACTAATCTACTTCAACAAATTAGTAAGGAAATACGAATTCCAAACCGTTTTAAGATATGTGAAATGTTACCTATAAACAAAAATGGTTAACATTCCGAACAGTATTATCTGTCGGATCTCTTATAATTTTTGAGAACCCAGTATATGTGTCGCAAATAGCCCACACTTTATAGTTAATAGAGCTAAAATTAGAGAAGTACCTAGAGGATAATTTATAGTTAGTATAGTTATTAGAATAGTTGAAGAATATAGTAGTTGTTAGAATAGTAGGTATTAGTTCTCGGTACAAAATAATTTTCGCTGGTTTATAAATATTTTGATAACGGAAATAGATCTGTATTTCCTATAATTATCGCTTATAAAAGTGATACATGTTTTAGTTTAGTAACATGATTCAGTACGAGAATTTTCGTTACTAACAGGTTTTAGCGCAGATATTTATTTTCTTTGTTCTAGAAGTGTGGCAACACGATTGTTGAAAGACCTTCGCCTCGTGAACTAAAAGATCCCGTGAACTATATAATATATTTTTAAAACAAAATCAACCTTTTTGTTGTGCTTCTTTTTGCTTTCTCGCCAAATCATCCTCTAATGCAGCTATCCGTCTCATAAGTGGCAGCCTTTTAATATCACCATGTCTTTCATATGCTAGTGCTGCATCGTTTCGTTTTCTTATCCTCTTCAGTTCACTTTCTGACAATGGTGCAGAAATTGCAATCACTTCGGGGAAGTTTGGTGGGACCGTAACACCCTCAAAGGTAGCCATTGTTAGTTTATTTAAAGGTTTTTTACTCTAAAATCGAAAAGATATGTAAATAGTTAGGTGATGATATAAATATATACAAAACACTGCTTCTTTTGACCTTACTATCGCTTGTAAGACGAACATGCAGGGCCTGCTGCGATTTTTTCTATACCATATAAATTCAATATATAACCAGTTAAGCATTTTTTTATTTAAAATCTGACATGATATGGCACTTTAATCAGGACCCTTCAAAACCCCCATATGCGAAATTTGAACAAAAAATATACAGGCCGTTTATTTCTACACGATATCAAATTTAAGCAAAATATCGAATTTGAATGGCACTAGACCAGTCAAGTGTGCCACGGAATTATGTCAAAACAGTTGAATATTACATGGAATCACTTATATTTAATTTTCTGCCCAATATTTTTCTTATAATTTTTATTTTTATTTTTGATGGCGCACATTAATATTTTTCTATATACTAAATGTAACATAACTATAGCAACTATTAACAGAATGGGTACCTAGCACTAAGTTCAAGCCGTTAAACTCTCGAGCTAGGAATTTAGGGGAATATTGTGAAAGTAAAAATATTTCTATTTTTGCATCATATACAAAAGACAATAAAGAAAAATACAATTTATCAAGACTTACTTCAACAAACACAGAATTTCAACTAAATGTTAGCTTAGCTTAGCTTTTTATTCATATTGTCGAACAATTTGGCTTAAGTACCTTGCTTTTTACATCAAAACTAAATACTAACTAACTAAATGTAGCAATTATATTTCTTGTGGACCAGATCCAGGGTCATTATATTATGTTGATGCTTTACCGTTAATTGGAAAAATTTTAGATTTTATACCTTTCCACCGTTTCCTTAATCCATAGAGTTTTAGAAAATATTAAATTGGACAAAGCCCAGGGTATTTAATAGTTTCTAATTGGCCATGGCAGCCCTGGAAGAACCAATAATTTCCCCCCCTAATGATTACATGACTACTTCTCCTTGTATGGAGAAGCATTCACTATACGAGTCACTTCCTCTATGCCGGGAAAGTTCTCTAGGATTCATTAGGGAAACGGGGACTTCCAGAATCTGTTTTCCCGTTAGGCTCCATTCAGAAAAAACACTAAAACAATACTCTATTTGTTGCAGAAAATGGTGGGAGTATCGCATACAAAATAATAATAATCCATACGAATACAGTTTATAATTTATATTAAAATTCCTCTTAAACACCTTCAATGCAGGTCTTTCTTATTCGTCTATTAACACTTATAAGACATCATCACTCGCCTTGATTCTAGTATTCTCTCCAAACGATGAAAATGTAATAAAACTACATACATTAATTGGAACACATAAAAAGCCGTACAATCAGGCTCCCTCTCAAAGGATGTAGAGAGTAGATAGATCAAAAAGATCCTTCAAAGAAGTGGAATAGATACGCAAATATTTACTAGCCATAGTGTAAGACGTGCTGCAACTTCAGCAGCTTATAGATCTGGTCTAAGTATTGATCTCATACGCAATACAGCGGGATGAACAAAAGGTTCATTGGTTTTTTAAAATTTTCATAATCGACCTTTAGTGAATTATTCCGGTGGCTTTGCAACTTACATACTTAGATAATACATAATAAATATCCTTATGTATACATACATGTATATGTTGTATAGTTAGTTATATGCTTTATAGTTGTATTTTTGATGATTATTGTAGGTAATGTATTTATTTTTGATATTTTTATTGCATACCCTCCTGTTCGGTAGTTGGGTAACTGTTGAACAGTATATAAAAAAATAAATAAGCAAAATACTCGTACATCTAAGATTCAACGTACCTTTAACCTTTTTGTTTAGTTTTTTAACTTTTCTAGTCAAAATAATGAATAAAGAATATAATATGAACATTTTAGCATGCAGTTCTATAGATACAACGTGGATTAGTAGATTAGTTATCTAAAAGCGACATCGAATTCGCCTTGTAATGTCGTTTATAATTATTTCTCAGCTATTCTAATTAAAAAATAAAATAACTGAATTTGAAAAATACGTACACCTGAATCAGCTTTCTCTAACTGCACGCTACTGCGCCTTATTTCTGAGTTCTCTTTTTCCAATTTCTCAACCGCAACCTTCAGCTCCTTACTCTTTCTTCGTTCTTTCGATATTACCGATTCTACTTGTTCCACCTTATCCTTTATTTCTAAACTTTTTCTTCGCTGATCTTCCAACAAATTTTTCATTTTGTCTCGTTCGCCTGCGGCGGCTTGCGCTTTCCTTAAAGCGTCTTGTAAACTTTTAAGCTCGTTATCGTGCTTTTCGTTTAGATCTCTGATGTATTCTTCGTGAGCTTTTTGAAGTTTAGCAATACTGTCTCCATTTTCCTTTAGCAGGTTTCTCATGTCTCTATCAAACTGCTCCTTCAATTTAGCTATAAGTTCCTCACATATTTTCTTTTGGTTAGCCAATTCTCCTTCCAACCATTTAATTTTTGCATCTGGATCTGTATCACAAATCATTGATCATCATTGAAAAATTAAGGAAACATGTTTATAAGTAAATTAAACATTTATAAAAATATATTGCTACATAAATACAAGTACCTACGTAGCGTGTATAATGAAAAAGTCTTTGCTTAACGGGCGGTTTTGAATTAAGAGACGTATTTCATTTATAGCTTCCCATAAACACTATTGTAATTTTTTATTTTATATTTGATCGGAGTATGAAACCATTATCATCAAAGTCGCGCGACCATAAAAAATTAAGTAAGCTTCCATGGCAACCATGCCAACCATGGCATGGATTTTTTTGGGCGTCTGTTAGTCGAAAACGGAAAATTATTTTGATCTGAAAATTTGGCAACGTTGATCCTAACTTCGTTATTTTAAATGAAATACCCTATATATTGTATCATTTCTGGATTCTACGTGAAATTCTAAACACATTTCATGTAGGATGTCCTACCTATCTTCAACTGTTTTTGAATAGTTGAATTTTGCAACTTTGATACCCTATAAAATCTAAACGGTTTGAAATCAAGCAAAACGGTTTGCATATTCCTATGTTAACTTTTCATAAGCTATCGTTTGACACTAATTTCAGATTTAACCAAGAGATGAAATTTAATCGAAAATTTTAAATTTCTGGCTAAATTTGAAATTAGTGTCAAACGATAGCTTATGAAAAGTAAAGATAGGAATGTGCATGCAAACCGTTTTGTTTGATCTCAAACCGTTTAGTTTAGATTTTACAGGGTGTCAAAGTTGCAAAATGTCAATATTCACCTGTCAATATTTCAAAAATAGTTCAAGATAGGTATAGGACATCCTACGTGAAATGTGTTTAGAATTTTACGTAGAATCCGAAAATGATATAATATATATAGGGTGTTAAACCCTAAAAACCATAAACGTGAAAATATTTTAAAAAGGTAAGCCCCACTGACCTTTGTAATTAACCAAATTTTCAAAATCACCCTGTACGTACTTTTCCATATATCGATAGCGACCCTTCCCGGTGGGACACCGTGTATATATACATATGTATATGTAAAAGGTGTTTTTTTAAGGATGATAGAACATTAAACTTTAAAAAAATATGAAAGAAAATATTTTGTGATTAAAAAAGTAATATTATTTAAAAAAACAATCTATTACATTAAATATTTAAAAATTATTTGCGGCATGTGGCCACCGCGGCTGTCCGCAAGATAGCGTATTCTTTTGATCCAATTTTGGGTGACTTTTTCGAGCACTTCTGGTCGTATGTCGTGAATAACACGAACAATGTTGGCTTCTAAGCCTTCAATTGTTGCTGGTTTATCAGCATAATGACTTGACATAGCCCCACAGAAAATAATCTGCGGGCGTCATATCACAGGACCGGGGTGGATAGTTAACAGATCCATTTCTCGAAATTAATTTGTCACCAAACCTTGTTTGCAACCACACTTTCACGTCAGCGGTAATATTCCTTTCATTACGCACATTCCTTCGACGCATTGGTGTTTTCAAATCATGTAGAGAGTATGTGGTACGAAATCTATCCACAGTACGACGAATAAATAGCTCAGATGGACGATCATGTGGGCCATAAAAGTCTTCTATGCGTTTGGCGAACCGACGAATGATTTTCAAAGTAAATTTGAGGAATTTGGTAGCGTTGTTCAAGAGTGAATCTATTCATGATGATTTGCCAAAATATACTGAAAATAAATTTTATAAACAGTGTCAGACTAACAGTTCAGTCTGTAGTAGTTGTCATGTAAAGTTCTATCAAACCTAAAAAGACACCCTATATATAGTTCTATACAAATACCTATACAGATATATTTTTTCTAATTATACCTGAGGAATCCGGTTTATTTTCTGGCAGACTGGATTCACGTAATTGTTTCAACAGATCTTCTTGTTCTTTTATTAAATCTTTCCGAGATGGTTCTTTTATTAAATCTGCTACTATTGGTTTCTGAACTTCCTCTTTTTTGAGTGCATTTTTCATGTCTTTCTCAAATTGCGCTTTCAATTTAGCTATAGCGTCCTCACAATCTTTCTTTTGTTTAGCCAATTCTGCTTGCAGTTGTTTAATCTTTGCCTCTAAATCTAAAAATATTGATGTGTACATATATAATAATATAATATATCTACCCCTTATTCTTAACCCAAGGAAGTCTAAGATTTGTTTGGGAGAGGGAACGGCATATTATTATACATTATTTAACAGTATAATTCCTGCGGTCTGTCTGGTTTTCTGATTCAGTTTAAATTATTTAAATCTTGTCAGTTGGATATCCCAGTTGGATAATAAGAAAAAAATTAATTTTGGAACATATGAACATTCTACGTTTACAGTTAGCTAAGTGTAGTTATAACGAAAGTTTACTAGTTACAAAATAGTGTAAGGTAGGAAGTTGTCTTTTACTTAGTGTAGTAGGTTTGTCTATGGTGAAACCTTATATTAAATAACTGAAAAGGTGAACTAAGTATAAAATAAATTGTCGGATTGAAAATTTCATTAATTATGCCATCATGCTCGGCAAATATGAGGGATGTTACGTTAAAATTGTGTTTATTTTTTTAATAATTATTTAATATTACGAAAAACAGCTTCTGAAGTAGAATTGAAAATTGTATTTACAAAAATTAAAACCAACTAAATGCCTCGTAAAGGTCATGCTCAATAATTGTTTTCACCGTCCAAGATCCCAAATTCATAGAAAAATTATAAAAAATGTGTAATTTTAATTATTTCGTAAAAGTTATCATCTGTAACTGTTCAACGTGAATTCGCTGAATATAATAAAATAGTAGCACTGACGTAGTTTACCACATAACACAAAAACACTATACTGCACTCGGCGCTCGTTTCGCCAACCAGTTGATATCATCTGGAGATGATTATAACTAAAAACCAGTTTTAATCATTTCCAGATGATGCCAACTTGGTTGGCAAAGCGCGCGTCGAGTGCAATATAGTGTTTTGGTGTTATGTGGAAAACTACGTCAGTGTTATCTTCACACCAAAGGTTCCAACCCTTTTCAATGTAATGGTAATAAATTATAATAAAATATAAATCATAATAAGGCATTGATAAAACATTTCGTTTATACATATGCAATAAACATGCTAAAACGTTATATTATAGTACTGACTTTAAATTCTAATTCGTTTGTTTTTCGTTTTAACTTGAAAAAAACGTTGGAAAAACGGGCGTTCGGTTTTTTCAAATGTTGTTCAAGTTAAAATTCGAAAATCTTCACACATCTCACATAGTTTATGTAAGTAACAACTGTTTAGGTGTAAATAGAACATAGTGTTAGTATAGGTTTAGTTGCTACTTGGTTGACGAAACGCGCGTCGGGTGCATTATAGTGTTTTGGTGTTATATGGAAAATGTTATCTTGGCTCCAACCCCCTTCAAGATAATAAAATTGTAACAATTAAACACAAGCAACTTATGTTTTTTTTTAAATACCTTTGTCGTCTACTTTACTAACACTTAATTTCTTTATAAATTCTTCCTGTGGTTTATGTAGCTTTGCAATGCTTTCTTCATTTTTCTTAAGAGCATCTCTCATGTTCTTATCATATTGTTCTTTAAGTTTAGCTATGGTATCTTCGCACTCTTTTTTTTGTTTAGCCAATTCTGCTTGTAATTGCTTGATCTTTGCTTCTAGTTCTAAAAAAAATAAAATGTTATTATGCACACAACGTGACACCATCAGGCGATTTAAGAAATTCAAAAGTGCATCGAAAGCTCTTTCCCATAAATGTTAGCATGTACAGGGTGCCCAAAATAATTGACACCCTCTATCCTCTATCCTACTGATCCTTGATCTCTTTATTTCAGAAAGTATAAGAGGTCGAGGTTAAAATTAGATAAAAAAGTTTTTTGTTTTATCTACATTTTTCTTTTTTTGTTGCTCTCGTCTATTATACAGATTGATCAATTTTTCTGAAAAAAACTTAAACTTAGAACACTTAGAAAAAAAGTGTAAACCTGGTTACACTTAGAAGAAAGTGTAAACCGGGTTTATTTTCCGTATACCGGTATACGGGTTTATTTCCCATAAACCGCTTTATTATGGTAGACAATTAAACTCTTTCTTTCAAAAAATCCTTCACTGTATCGATATTATCTTATTGATATACAGGGTATATTATATTAAATCCCTGTGCAATATTTAATTTTTAGATTCTCTATTAAATTTTCTATACTCTACATAAAGTTCCCTATTCTTATTTTGCTTAGTTTTCAAGAAATTGAGGAAAATATGGAAAAATATTATTCCTGATAAGAAAACAAAAAGATTATTAGAATCAAAGCTTTAATTATTTGATATTTACCTACATGTTGATTTAGATGTCATAATTTTGAATATGCAATAATTATTATAAATAAATATATATTAGCTCATTAAAAGAAAAAACGCATTTTCGTCAATATCTTGAACATCAAGGAAAATAAGTCTAAGGAGCGTTATATAGAGTACATATAATTACAATTTAATAGAGAATCTATAAATATAACAATAAGCATGGTGTTCCATCAAAATTTTACTTGTTTGTAAGTTGAGTTTAAACGGACACTTGTTTGAGCTGTCTCTCGAAACACATCCTGTATATCCATAAAGCAATATCGATGCAGTTAAATATTTTCTTAGTCTAATTATTTGCGAAATAAACTAGGTTTACACTTATTTGTCTTATTTGTTTTGCCGAGATTTTTTGGCAAGCGTTTTTTGAAGATGTTTTTCTTTAACCCCAAATATCTTAATAATGGTAAAAGATAAATACCCTTAACAATGTCGACTTGGAATTTTAAGGAGAGTTCAAAAACGTAATTTGATACAACTCTCTTATTTCAAATAAGAAAATTGATGCCTAGCTCAGAAAAACTGAACAACCTGTATAAAAGAAAGTAATAAAAATGAAAATTTAGATAAAAACAAAAAGCATGTATTAAATTATGTAAATGTTTTTATTTGTATCACTACAACTGCGGTAATTTATATAAATACAACAACTGACATATACTGACATATTTTTCTTGAAATTTGACATTTAAGGTAAATCAAAGCCTTTTATTTTACCACGTTTAACTAATAAGAACGGAATAAATATTGTAAATGGCATTTTTCTATTGTAAACCTATTTTGTTGTGGAATTTCTTACCGAATACCACTCGAGATCAAATTATACCTGGATATTCTTTTCTTGCTCACGAATATTTTCAGAAAATTATACATGATAATTTTCAAAATACTCGTGACCTCTAAAAAATTTCCGGCTTTAATTTGACCTTTAGTGGTATTACAAGTGATAATTCACGATGTTACAGCGGTGCGGAATGCAATTTTATATTGTTTTTATGATTTCTTTATGAATACATAAAAAAAGGTGAGTGAGGCGATGGAATTTCCCGACTGTCTATTCGATCCCTCTCGTGAATTAATCAGTCGACTCGATTATCGATTTCCTCTAGTATCATCAGTATCAGTCCTCATTTTCGTTCATCATTTTCCAAAAGATCACCATTTCGACAAAAATCCGAGATGTATTTGATACTTGGTTTATATGATTTTTGCTAAGATTCCAATTTCAACTTTTCAGAAAAATGTACCTACATTCCTTTTGCTATTATATGGTACTTCTAAATCGTTAGTAGTGTAATAATATTTTTGAAATAATGTAAAATTTTACTTTTTGTAGAATTGATTGGTAGAAACAAACTACTGATAATGCATTTTTGCAATAAGTTAATGTATTTAGGTTTTACTAGAATGTTCCACATGGATAAGGAATATGGAAGCAAAAAAAAATATATATCTTGGTAAGTACCTATATCTTTTGTATCCGGTTTTCTTAATCTGTTCTTTTGGTTTACCAGCTAATCTGATTCTTAACTTTTCTGAAATATTCGGCAGAACCCATTAAATAAATGGTGTCCGTTTTTAAACTTTCACTATATTAGATTTTCTAATAACGGCCATATTGAAATTTTTGCCACGTGGCGGCTTTTGGTTTTGGAATAAGCTTTTCAATGATATGTAACATGTTCAGCAATTTGTTTATTTCTATATGGAATAAATTTAACAAAAAACAGTATATTAACTTCTAGTGAAACAATATGGCCCTTGAGCAATTTAATATGCCATAAATATTAAACATAGATTGTTTTTCTTGGGTATATCGGTCACTTAATTACATATAAAAAAGGTTACATTTTTTTATACATATATATATTTCTGACGTTTCGGCTTTATTAGGCCATCTTCAGAGATTCTGCAGAAGATTACATTTTACATTATTTGTTTAATATTTTTTTGATATATTATACTTACATTTATAGGATGTTTCATGTCAAGGATTGTTAACTGTTTACAGGATTGCTCGATTGCTCAATTTTGTCATCCGCCTTTCTGACGTCATCGAAGATCTATGTAATCGAATTGTCGAAATATACCTATTTTGTGTTTGTTAGATTTCACATTTGCAAAAGAATTTTCGTATTTGAATGATTATTAATATTATTATTTATTAAAGTTTGTAATAACAGTATAAAGTGTACCTATTTCTACAAGTTCGAGATCTTTGGATCTTTGATGACGTCACAATTATGGATTACATTGTAGTATAATAGGGATCGAGCAATCCTGTAAACAGTTAACAATCCTTGGTTTCATGTATTGTAACTAACTAAATTATAATAATTTTAAATTGTTTGAAACGATTATTGCGTTATTTTGCTGCATACATGTTGTTTGAGGGCTTTGACGCGACTGAGTTTTAAAGTGGTTTGGGTTCAGTTTTGTTTCTAAGCTGACAGATTTGCTGATAATATTCATATACATGCATTAGGTAGAGGTATAATCTTCTGCAGAATCTCTGAAGATGGCCTAATAAAACCGAAACGTCAGAAATATATATATGTATAAAAAAATGTAACCTTTTTTATATGTAATTAAGTGACCGATATACCCAAGAAAAACAATCTGTGTTAAATCTCTAACGGTCAAGAAAAGAAAAGTTAAAATAAATATTAAATGAAAAAAGTTTTGTATCACTACGTATATGCTATAAATATTAAATAGAAAAGTTAAAATTGGCTAACTAAAAACAGTTTCAGCTACATTTGTTTTTATTAGTTTGGTATCATAGGTAATTAATAAATTATTTTATCCACGACCACTATAAATATTAGGAAGGTTTAATACATCTGTTTTCCGTGGATTAGAGGCCTTCTAATACACTAGTTGATCAATATAGTTATTTATTGTATGTAAGTGTTTTAGATAACATTTTATTCACGCAAGAATGTAATTTTCTTAAGTGGATAAAATGTATCTAAAACACGCTTACGATGGAACATTTTATCCACAATCATCACATTAATGAAATGGAATTATTTGAAATTGAATTAAAAAATATTCGTATTCACAAAATGAAACGTGGCAGGCTGTCATACTTACTGGTTGCTATGGTATATATTTTTTTATTATTTCGCTAATGGAATAAAGTTCTTTGTACACGACTACCTTATAATATATACCTTATAAACGGGTTTTCTAAATCAAAAGGAGTCATTTTTGACAGAGTGAATAATAGCGGTGAATAATCATTATTCACTGGTGTAGAATTTCTAGGACACACCATATATATTTTGTATCTGGCAAGCATTTATCAGTACGTCTAGGCAATAGCCAGGCACTTTAATTAGCTAACTTTATACAAATCATAAAAATTTTGTTAAAGTATTACTTTCATCTGTTTTTTTAATACACTTGAAAAAAAAGTTAATATTAAATAGACTATTTCATTTGACATTAGTCAAATGAAATGGGAAACCCGGTATATATGATTAAAACATAGATTGTCATTAAGATACAAGTTTGTAACCAATAGAAATGTAAGATGGCTACAACCAGAGACATATATGTATATGTATATGTCTCTGCTACAACATTAAATATTGCCATGATCATGACCAATCATAACAGAACTGAAATTTATTCATTTTGACAGTTCGTAGTTGACATATATACATGACAGGAATTTTAAAAATGAAGTTCTTATATTTTTCATTATTATGACTGGTCGTAGAAAAAATAGTGCATGAAACTCATGCAACTCACATTTAATGGCTATTAAGACACTCGTATTCTGTTTACACTCGTAATTCTCATACTCGTGTCTTAATAGCTATCATTAAATCTGTGCATAATATATTAATTATCCACGATCACTATATTAGGAATATATATAAAATTCTTAATCAGTTCAAAAATGTTGTGACTACATATTCAAAAACATCATAGGTAAGTATTAATATCATTCAGGAAATAATACCTACTTATTAAAATGAATATATATTAAAAAGTATATAACGCTATTTTGGTAACCGAGATAGAGAAATCCTAAATCATCGGCAGTGGAATAATAGGTATATTTGATAGAATGTAACATTAAACTTTTTCAGACGTGAAATATTTTGTAAAAGAAAAATGAATGTAGGAACAAACTACTAACAATATGTTTTGCCCATAAATTAATGTTTTCATATATGACGGGTATGGGAGCAAAAGAAGAAGATATCTCAGTAAGTATACCTTTTGTATCTGGTTTGATAATCTGTTCTTTTGGTTTACCAATGGTATCTTCATATTCTTTTTTCTGTTTAGCTAAAGCATCTTCATAATCTTTCTTTTGTTTAGCCAGTTGTTGTTGCAATTGTTTTATCCTGTCTTCTAAATCTGAAAAACATACATACAGTATTATATCATACTGGCTTGGGTAAATTTAGATCTTGATAGCCGTTATGGATTTTCTACGTATTAATAACTATTAATGTCTATATTATTAAATTATTAATAATTTAAGTAGCTTTAATTACTTGCAGCTGGCAAAATGAAGCAATTTGCGACTGTAAAAGAAATTTTGACCCTAGCAGTATTTACTTTCAACAGGACAATTGCCTAGCGCATAATACAGTTCATTCAGTTACATTCGAAGGATGTAAAAAAATGTTAGTGATCGAGCTAATAACGAACCAGTATCCTGGCCATCTCGGTCACCAGACAGAGATGGCCAGACATATAATCTTCCATCCTCTTCCCGCATTTATACTTATCGGTATGATTAAAACTAAAGTTTTTAAGTCTGATCGATTAGAGATTCGAAAAATAGAAGAACGCATTAAAGATGTGCTAATTTCAATTAATGGGAAAAACTTTCGACGAATATGTAGTTCGGTCCTACATCAAAAAAACTAAATAACCTATATAAAAGACAATAAGAAAAATGAAAAATTTAGGGAAAAACAAAAAACCCTTTAACTTATTATCTTTTATCTGCATATTATTTATACTCTCAAGAGTTAAGGGAGTAGATGATCTTATTTTGGACACTCTGTACAAGCAGTGGCAGTATTCTGGACCCCACACTCTTATTTTAATAAAATTGTATTAAAGTATATTCTGGAAATACTCGATTCCCAGAAGAATCTTTTGAGGTCCAACTTTATCAGTTATAGTCCTACAGAAAAATATAGAAGTGAATAAGTTAATATCCATACATAGCACTAGGTTTTTCGCATTGTTCATCAATTTCTAAAAGACCACCGAACCATTTCGTCAAAAAGTCCGAGATGTATTTAACTGTTGGTTGACTTAAAATAATGTACATTTTTTTGCTACAATGTGTAAAAAATTAATATCAAATTCTAAATCAGTTAAAGACTAGTGTGCTACAAAATATAAAAAAAAAATAACGTTAATATCGTTCATGAAAAAATACTTATTAAAATGATTAATAAATGTAACGAACTCTATTTTGGTATCCGAGATAGAGAATTCCTAAATCATAAACACTGTAATAATATATTTGATATAACGTAAAATTTAATATTAAATGTTTCATGGAAAAGGGATATGGAAGCAAAAAAATCGATATCTCAGTAAGTATACCTTTTGTATCTGGTTTGATAATCTGTTCTTTTGGTTTACCAGTGGTATCTTCTTTTTTCTGTTTCGCTAAAGCATCTTCATAGTCTTTCTTTTGTTTAGCCAATTGTTGTTGCAATTGTTTGATCTTTTCTTCTAAATCTGAAAAACACGGTTTTATATCATACTACCTTGGGCAAATTAAAATCTTGATAGATCCTTCACCAATGGGTGCTGAGTATCAGAGTATTTTCGTTGGGATTACCGAGTATTTCAGTTTATGTAGATATTATTAATAATTTTGTTAACCCCGTTATTTATCAATCTTTATAAGCGGTCTTTGTTATATGTACCTATGAATTTAAAAAATATGATGTTTGGAGTAACTTAATATTCATACATAAGTATCCATAGGTTTTCGCATTGTCCATCATTTTCCAAAAGATCACCATTTCGACAAAAAATGTAGGTACACTCTTTTAGCTATGTATAAAAAGTTTATATAAAATTCTTAATCAGTTCAAAAATGTTATGACTACACATTCAAAAACATCATAGGTAAGTATTAATATCATTCAGGAAATAATACAATAATACTTATTAAAATGAATATTCAGGGTTATTCAGAATTTATCTCTAAAACTTTGAGGATATGTGCATCCTTAAATAAGAAATTGATATCACCAAAAAAATTTATAATAAAAGTCTTAGGATTTCCCGTAAACAATGTTTAAAGTTATACCATTATAAAGGACTACGTAGATGGGCAACTGTACAGTGTGATTCACTTTCGAGTGTGTAACATGGGTATCTCGCTTATTATAAAAGATAGACTGTAGGTTTAAATTCGGCAAAGTTGCGGAATTTTGTGCTCAATAAGTTGGCGCAAACAAAACCCCCATATCTGCTTTTGTTTTTGAGTAAGAGGCAAAACAAATTGGCAAGATCTTTTTTTGCCTCTTACTCAAAAACAAAAGCAGATATGGGGGTTTTGTTTGCGCCAACTTATTGAGCACAAAATTCCGCAACTTTGCCGAATTTAAACCTACAGTCTATCTTTTATAATAAGCTATATACCCATGTTACACACTCGAAAGTGAATCACCCTGTACTTCAACGACAATCTGATATACCACATTCCTAAGAATATGGTAAAAAAAAAGTAAACCCGTTTTTGTACCTAGAACGCCTGGGCGAATAGAGTTGGAGTGGGGATAATATCTCTATTGTCTATTCAGTCATCAGTCTATGTGTGTACTCTCTGTGTGCCGGTGTTTTATTTATCGTAGGAGTGTTAAACTGTAAAATTTTTAAAATGGCTCATGTGTACAGTAATGCTGAGTTAATGGACTGTTACCAGTGGATTATCAATTACAAGTTAGGTTTTGTGAGTGGTTGTTGCAGCAAAATGCTGAAAATACCCAATTTACTGCTGATGTACTAGTTACAGATGAAGCTTTGTTTACTCGCAATGGAATACAGAACATTCACAATACACACGTTTGGGCACTCGAAAATCCGCACGCAATTCAACGAAATCACTTGCAACACCGTTTTTCGAACAGCTTTTGTAACAATGTATGTGCAAATTTTTTATAAATTTCATGTTTCTAATACCTAGTAATCAAGTAGCGCAATTCTTCAAAATTAGTGTAACAACATTTTATTCATTTTAAAGACACGTCACTTTCTCATCTATCTATCTTTAAATTTATTTTAAAGTATAAACGCTGCTTGTCTTTTTTGCGCCGGGTGTCGGTATACTCTCAGAACTTCCGAAGTTTTTTTCGTGCTAGCCAGTTTGCACTGTCAGTCCCAAGGTCACTTACAGTGGACCAGTATCCAACGGCGTGCAATGAAAAATTTTTAAATAGTTTTCAGAACCCGCCAAACATTTTTTTTTGCACTACCACATTTGTACATGTATGTTGATCATCCCCAAATTTTATTATGGATAAGTTCTGAATAACACTGTATATTATAAAGTATATAACGCTATTTCGGTAACCGAGATAGAGAAATCCTAAATCATCGCCAGTGGAATAATAGGTATATTTGATAGAATGTAACATTAATCTTTTTCAGACGTGAAATATTTTGTGAAAGAAAAATGAATGTAGGAACAAACTACTGACAATATGTTTTGCCCATAAATTAATGTTTTCATATATGACGGGATATGGAAGCAAAATGGATATCTCAGTAAGTATACCTTTTGTATCTGGTTTGATAATCTGTTCTTTTGGTTTACCAATGGTATCTTCATATTCTTTTTTCTGTTTAGCTAAAGCATCTTCATAGTCTTTCTTTTGTTTAGCCAGTTGTTGTTGCAATTGTTTTATCTTGTCTTCTAAATCTGAAAAACATACCCTAGTATTATATCATACTGGCTTGGGTAAATTTAGATCTTGATAGTGGGTGCTAAGCATCAAAGCATTTTCATTGGGATTGTATGGCATTTCAGTTTCTGTCAACATTAGAAGAAAGTGAATAGCTATTTGCTATTTGCTAATTGCCAAATTTGTAAGACATCAAACAGAAATCCAATACTTTGACTCGTTTTGGAGTTATGAGCACAATCGTCTAGCCGTTATGGATTTTCCTCCAATTCCGGAAGATTGTCTGTATCTATTGTTTAAAAATATGCAAAAAAACTGGCAATTTAAAATATAATCTGCAATTCACTCTGTTTCTTTTTTGAGATATTCGACAAAAACCAATAAATAAATGAAGTCGAGTTTATACTTTTACTTTATTATATTTTTTTATAACGGCTAGATTGAAATTTTTGTTATGTAGCGGCTTTCTATATGGGTTAAATTAAAAAAAAAAAACATTAAATTTTCTTCTGGTGAAATAATGGTCCATTCCATTACATCTTTAATATGCCATAAATATTATATAATAAAATAGAGCTTTCGCTAGAGTAGAGCTTTCGTAAAATAGAGGATAAATTCATTATTTTATAAATACCTAATTTTTTTTAAATTGCTCGGACCCGTCGATTTTGTTTTGTATTTACCTTTAATATAAACTTTAACGTTTTTTACATATTTGGAAATAACTTTTTTACGAATACTGTCATATAATATTTTGTGCGTCTACTTATAATAATAAAGGAGATATGCCCAAAAAACATGATCCATAAGAGCAAATAAATTAATTTGGTAGAAACTGATAGAAAAGTTAGTAGCCTGATGTGTTGATATGCATTACCTGATATGCACTGTGTTAATACTGCTTAGCCATCGAGTTAAAATAAAAAACCTATACCAAAAACCTATTGCAATAATTAATTGTGATATGTACTTTTGTCAGTTCTTCCAAATTCTCGAAAACTACCTATCTACTAGTTTGTGTATAAGGTGTGGTATGTGAAATTAACGTAGTAACGCAGTGGCGGCTGGTGACATTTGGATATAGGGAGGCGCAGATATAAAAAATGCGCCGAAGGCGAAAATTTTGCATATTTCAAGGTCAAACCCCTTAAAATTATAAATTGGAAATTCGCAGAGCAAAAATATTTGCTTGAAAAATAACTTTTGTTAGATAAATATCCTCCTTTTTAATACGATTGACGGAAATCTCGACAAAAATTATTTAAAACAATATTTAAATAGGTAATTAATATATAGAATCAAGAATTTACATCTACGTTACCTTACAGCAAAAAGCTGTAAACTATAGAATTCAGGAAGCAGGAACATAACTATTTTTGGTTTTTAGATATCCGTTAATTAAAAACGATATGGCACAATCACAAACTCAAAAGTATTTTAGTTATTCAGTTCATAGTTATCAAACGACACATTAAATTATTAAGTAGGTAAACAAACTTCATACAGTTATTTATACACGAGTACACTTACTTTCTAAAATTGAAATCAGCTCTACGATCTTTCATAGAAATACATTTTTCCATAACTTTTTCATCGAAATTATTTATTTGGAAGGCAACGGCCAATTCTTTTATTTATACCTACTTTATCTTCCAGTGGAAGATTTGCAACATTAGCTCTAATTATACTACTAACAGTATTAATGTTAAGTAAAATATAAAATTGTCTTTTCACAAAAATTAAATAAGTACTTTAATAATGTTAAAAATATGTAATGTGTTAAAAATACGTTATAATGTTTAATAATGTTCCCGTAGGGCCGCGAAATAATTGCGGCCAAATCTGCATAATATAAGCATATGGAAAGTATCTAACGAGTGTAGTCGAAAAGGAGATCGGGTCGGTTGCCATAGTTACCTGGGCCGCGACTCAAAATGCGGCCACTAATCTGTGATCCTTTGCTCACTGTGCAGTGGCAGCGTGCTGTGATCCAGTGATGCGGACTGCGGCATTATGAGTACAATAGCACAAGCGCTCGAGCCCTTCCTTACAATAGTTTTGTACCACAATAAACACGTTTTAGCTTTTAACATTTGCATTTAATTTATAATAATGATTCCTTTGATATTTTTGGAAGAGGGGCGCCATGCGGCCTTAAGGAGAAGCCGCCACTGTAGTAACGTAAAACGTCAACTAGTAGATGTATTATTTTTTAAGAAACATTTTGTCCTTAATTTGAAACAAATTAATGCTCATAGTTTTTACTCAGACATTCCACACAGATATGACACTTACTAAATAATAAATTATGCATTTGAGTATACCTTTTGTATCCTGTTTGCTAATCTGTTCTTTTAGTTTATTAATGATTTCTTCATACTCTTTTTTCTGTTTAGCTAAGGCATCTTCATAGTCTTTCTTTTGTTTGGCCAATTCTTGTTGTAGTTGTTTAATCTTTGCTTCTAAATCTGTAATTTTAATATACATATTTAATCCATACAATTTTATATCATATTGGCCAAAAGTAAATTTAACATAATATATTAAAACAGAAACACTTGCCCACTTGTTATTATTGCCCTTAAGGAGTATATTTGAGACATACCTTTGGAGTCTTTAGTCATTTTTTCAAGAGCTTTTTGTAGCTCCTCGTTTTTCTTTAGCATATCTTTCATGCTTTTCTCATTTTGTTCTTTCAATTTGGTAATAGCGCTTTCATGTTCTTGTTTTAATTTAGTCAAAGTATCATCGTGCTCTTTCTTTTGTTTAGCTAATGCATTTTCATGTTCTTTTTTTAGTTTAGCTAGTGCATCTTCGTGTTCTTTCTTTTGTTTAGCTAAAGCATCCTCAAGCTCTTTTCTTTGTTTAGCTAATGCATTTTCGTGTTCTTTCTTTAATTTAGCTAGTGCATCTTCGTGTTCTTTCTTTTGTTTATTTAGAGCATCGTCATGCTCTTTTCTTTGTTTAGCTAGAGCATCCTCATTATCTTTCTTTTGTTTAGCTAAAGCATCTTCATGCTCTTTCTTTTGTTTAGATAAAGCATCGCCATATTCTTGCTTTTGCTTAGCTAATATATCTTCATGTTCCTTCTTTAATAGAGCTAATGCAATTTCGTGATCTTTCTTTAGTTTAGCCATAGCATCATCATGTTCTTTCTTTTGTTTAGCTAATATACTTTCTTTTTCTTTATTTAACGAAGCTATTGCATTCTCTTGATCTTTCTTTAGTTTAGCTATTGCATCATCATGGTCTTTCTTTTGTTTAGCTAGAGCATCTTGATGTTCCTTATTTAGTCTGGCTAGAGCATCATCATGATCTTTTTTTAGTTTAGCTAAAGCATCATCACTATCTTTCTTTAATTTTCCTAAAACGTCATCATGTTCTTTCTTTTGTTTAGCTAGGGCATCTTGATGTTCCTTCTTTAGTTTTGCTAGAGCATCTTCATGCTCTTTCTTTTGTTTAGCTAGAGCATCTTCATGCTCCTTCCTTTGTTTAGCTAGAGCATCTTCATAGTCCTTTAGTTTAGCTAAGATATCTCCATATTCTTTTCTTTGTTTAGCTAATGTATCTTCATGTTCTTTCTTTAATGTAGCTAATACATTCTCATGATCTTTTTTTAGTTTAGCTATAGCATCATCATAATCTTTCTTCTGTTTAGCTAAAGCGTCTTGCTGTTCCTTTAGTCTGGTTAGTGCATCTTCGAGTTCCTTTTTTTGTTTGGCTAATGCATCTTCATAATCTTTCTTCTGCTTAGCCGATTCAGTTTGTAACTGTCTGAGTTTTGACTCCAAATCTAAAAATGATTTCTATTATTTTAATATAATTTTTTATATAAGAATATAGAAATGTAATTTAATTGAAGCTGTTTATATCATAACATTATTTGTTATTTAAGAAGTAACGATAATCAATTATCGATTAATACGGTTATCTCAAAAAGAGGTCATGCTTTGGTAACTTCCCGCTGATTTTCCTATTAAAATAAAATTTTACTTCGTAGTAACAGAAATATTAATCTTTTCCACTTTACCCATTTTATCATCAAAAAGCAACCTTCGACTTATTCACAAAATGACTGGTTCTATATACAAAAAATAGCACTTAGATCTTTTACTTGACTCACAACTGAAATAACTGAAAATATGGGAACAAGATAAACTCTATTCTATACAGGGTGTTCCACGTAGACCTTCCATTAGACATTTCTAGAATACTACGCGTAGTGCAATTCTGAAAATTTATATACGGGGGTTTCTCGCAATTTTGTATCTATTAAAAATATTGCCAACAACGTCACACTTCCGATTCTAACGGAAGTAGACATCAACTCGCTTATTTCAAATGGAATGTACTATTTTTTATTTCATTTTTGGATTCTATGTCAAATTTAAAGGTAAGTTTCATAAGAATACCCTATCCCTAAACGATTGAGTTTAGGGATAGGGTATTCTTATGAAACTTACCTTTAAATTTGACATAGAATCCAAAAATGATATAAAAAATAGTACATTCCATTTGAAATAAGCGAGTTGATGTCTACTTCCGTTAAAACCGGAAGTGTGACGTCATCGGCAATATTTCTAATCGATAGAAAATTGTGAGAAACCCCCGTATATAAATTTTCAGAATTCTAGTAGGCGCAGTATTCTAGAAACGTCTAATGGAAGGTCTACGTGGAACACCCTGTATGTAGGTATAAAAATGTGTATACATTTCACGATTTTCGTTGTTTATAGATAATCGTGTCGTTTATTTCACCAAATGCACTAATACTAATATATGTATAGACAATACTAATAAAGGAATAAAATAATAATTTTACCTCTTTTACCTCTTTATATTGAAAATAATAATCTCAAAATTCAGAGGCGTTTCCTATTGCGCCCTGTAACGAAAATATGATACCGTACCAGTACCGATAAATGATAAATCCTCCAGCAACCGCTATAAGACAATTTATTATACGCACATTAGACGACGTGTTTGCAAGATATTTTACTATGCTGGTCAGCCACCACTGACGACTCTGAATAATTAGTCTGCCGATTTTCATTTCCATAGGCAAATGAAAACAATGTCTTAATGAAACGGAAATTTTAACTAAGAAAATGTAATTTTTAATTAATGTAATAGTAGCACTGACGTAGTTTTCCAGATAACACGGCGTTTCGCCAACCAAGTTGGCACCATCTGGAGGCGATTAAAACTAAATCTATACTAACACTATGTCCTATTTACACCTAAACTATTGTTAGGGTAACAATTAGGTAATACGTCGCGACTGTTCACTGAACAGTCGAGACGGCTCATTGAACCGTAATTTACTATCTAATAATGCGGGCTATATGGGATTCACCCTCTGTCACTATTCATGCTATTTTTACACTTTGCAATTTAAACTCTCAAATGCATTCAGTCGTCTGGAATTTGTTACATTCCTAATTAGTCTTAAATTGCTACTATCTATTTTATGGTTGTTCTCAAACGCATGTCGGGCGACACTAGACTTATCTGTTCCCATATTTGAGATGAGCCAAATGTTATGTTCATTGAATCTAGTTTGAAGTGACGTTCTAGTTTGTCCAACATACTTTTGATTGCAGTCTTTACAGCTAATTTCGTAAATCCCCGACTTTTCCTTAGTTTCTATTTTGTCTTTTGGGTTGCCTAAAAGTTGTTGTAGTTGTTGTAGATATTAATACCTCTAAGAATGGTAGTTGCCCAGAGTTTTCAATTTCATATGTAAATTTAATTGACGAGAAATGTCTGTCCAATTTAGAAACAAAGTTGTCAATATCATTGACTTTTGTATCAAACACTACAAAGATATCATCCACATATCTAAACCAAACCCTGGAGAAATATTCGAATTCTTCTTTTGCTTCCATTTCGAATCTGTTCATAAAGAGATTGGCAATGAATGGTGACATAAAATTACCCTTTGCTGTACATAAAGTTGCTTGTCATGTTGTTCGAACAAATTACCTTTGAATCGAAAGAAATTTTGTTTCATGCAAAGGTTAATGAGTTGAAGATATTCTTTAACTAGATCTTGACTGAGATTGTTTGATTCCAGTAGATCCCTGAGGTAGTCCAAGGTATGTGGTATAGAAACATTATAGGACACAATGAACAAACGTCAAAGAAGAACGTCGCCTTATTAATGGAATCATTGGAATTAATCACAGAAAAACTAGATGGTGCAAAGGGTAAACTTTCGAACTTCTCTGTTCACCTATCAATTTTACCACCTATCAATGATTTGATAGGTGGTAAGTCGGCGAACCAATTGATGAAACAATAGAACGCACCGACTTTCCTGGTTTATAAATCTTAGGCAAGCAGTACAATATAGGTACACCTGCGTTAGATAGATGTAACCTCGTATTTACAGCTGGAGTAATAAGGTTGTTGCAGGATTTAAGTACATTTTTACTTCAGTAATAATTTTTGATAATGGATTTCTAGAAAGTTTATCATAAATATCATATAAGGTCATTACTAATCAAGTTGTCTACCCTTTCATAATAACACTGACGTAGTTTTCCACATAACACCAAAACACTATACTGCACTCGACACGCGTTTCGCCAACCGGCGAAAGGGAGATGGCATTCTGTCATTCTGGAGATGATTAAAACTCATCAGTTTTAATCATCTCCAGATGATTCCAGCTTGGTTGGTGAACCACCCGTCGAGTGCAGTATAGTGTTTTGGTGTTATGTGGAAAACTACGTCAGTGTTATATTCTCACCCAAGGTTCCAACCCCTTTCAAGACACTGCATAATAGTCCTCTTTATCTAAAATAACAACCTAATTACCCTTATCAGCTTTTAGGTAAAAACTATATTTTTCACGCAACCGTTTTATTATTTATTATCCTTAGTGGATTTTGGCTTACTATTAACTTTAGTGACAATATTTGTCGAGATTTGATTTCTCCAAGCTTCTCTGGGAAATCTTTTAGGGGACTCAGGAAGGTACTGAATTGAACCATAGACATAATAAAGGGGATACAGAATTGTTTATATTTTATGCCGATCAGACATAGTTTTCAACAGAAAACGATGATGTCAAATCTCTACGGATTGTCCTAGATCTACCACCTGTGTTTGAAAACGTTGAGTAGGTATATTAATTATATTTATCTAATTTTTTTATGTGTAATTAAGAAAAAATAATATATTAAATATTCATCTGTTTTTTAATTAAAATACACGTTTTGCGACTTTTTATTTATTTTCAGTGTTTTTTCGCAATAGAACTATTTAGAGCCTTTTATAATCAATCTACAATGGTTCAACACAGCGTGGCCTGTAAAAAAGTTGGTTATTCTAACCTCGGACTGGTATTTCGACGGTAAGTGAAGTTATATTTTTTTAGCGTAAGCAGTGGTGTTGTTAGCTATATTTCAAGTAAATTATTGCAATAAATACTGTTTTTTATATTTGAATTTCTTTGAAAACCT
Organism: Pogonocherus hispidulus; assembly: GCA_963924545.1. Classification (NCBI taxonomy): domain Eukaryota; kingdom Metazoa; phylum Arthropoda; class Insecta; order Coleoptera; family Cerambycidae; genus Pogonocherus; species Pogonocherus hispidulus. The sequence continues at coordinate 29,995,448 of OZ004694.1, read as the reverse complement.
ACCTAGGAAATTCATTGAATGAAGGACTAAAAAAATATTTACCTGTTTATCTAATTTTTGGTACCGTTACAGACTACAAAGAGGTAACTAGAATATTAAAATACGGCGGGCAAGGTAACTACAGCTACTGGGAAATAATAGAGAGTTTTTGAACCCCTTAAAATTTACGTTATCGTTATGGTTATGGTTATTCTGAGCATACGCAGTGCCGAAAATGATACTATTTTTGGCACTGCGCATGCGCAGAATAACGATAACGATAACGACGTGCTAAAATTTAAGGGGTTCAAAAACTCTCTAATAGTTACGAAATCATTCCGTTAAAAGTATTAAAGGTTACAAAAGGGTTATGGCTGTAAGTAGCAACAGATAGTTTTAAAAAAATACATAAATAATTAAGATGTTAGTTCTGATAGTAACGTAAATAGCACAGTATGATTGATTTGCTAGAGGGTTGAAACTATTTATGGGAAAATTTGTCAAAGTAACCTGTTTATTAATTAATTGTTTTATTTTTCAGCTATTACAATTAATTGGTTAGGCCATACAAAGACATGTTATCTAATTGTTTATTTTAATAATTCAAAACTGAATAATCCCGATGTGTTTCTTTAAATGTATAGGGATGTATGTATTAGGTAAAAGTTTATAAAAATAAATACGAATGGGAATGCGTGAATAGCACTCACAAAAATAAATATTTTTTTTTTATATAATTGTATAAACATCCAAGTATATTTTTGTGGAAATACTGAGGCAACAGTCTATAAATATTAGCGTTTATAAGCTTGAAAATTTGGAGCTGTTGATAATAATAATAAGGAAATTAAATATCAAATGATATTGATAATGAAAGCTTTGCAGTTCAGAAATCCGTGAATAGCGCTCGACTGACAGATAATAAAAAAAAGGAAAGCCTGCAGTAGAGAAATGTGTGCATGCATAACGCTCTACTTTGCAGAATAGTTTCTCAAAAATCATTCATACCTATGTCATCTAAAATGCCTTCAGGGGCAGATAATGCAAAATTTAATCCCTTGTTAAGGAAATCAATTTCTCCTTTATGGAACGACTGTGAAGAATGATTTTCTACAATGGTGAGATTTTTTTGAGGAACACCTTGTTTTGACGTGTTACTGATTAATCTTTTCAGTTTTTTATTTTGTGACTACTAGTTCTCAATAAATTTAGTGTTAATTGATAAAAACATGATCCTCTGAAAGTCACACCATTTTTCATGTTCTAAATTATTTAACTTATAGGTAAGCTTTTTGTAAAGTCCATAAGCTTGTAACTCAACCATACTTGATTTACTGTACAGATACTTAATTTCTAAATCTCGCCATTTCTGCATTGAAAAAAACGGTCGTTCGGTTTTCCCAATTCTAAAATCTTCACGCACATTTCAGATAAAGTTGCAATGTTTGCAAAGCAGAGATGGCTAGTTTCTGTAATAGCGAATTAGGCTGAGAAGCACTGTCTCCGTGCCAGATCGCATTTGCTCCTTTCAGCTTTGCTCTAACTCTGCGTCGATGCTAACAATCACGTCACTGCATCTGCACAATTCGAATTTTCTAAGTTCGGTTAGAAAACATGTTCGACTGGTCTGCATTTTCTGTTTTTGCACTTTATTTATCATGCCGTTGCTCTTTTACTTTGTTAAATCCTTATATAACATAAGTGTATGATTACGCCTGTAACGTAAGTATATCATTGAAGGCCTAATTTATCTACATTTGGTTAATAATTTTAAATTACATAAAATTACACTGCATGAGATGTCTGAAAATAGAATATTTGAAAAATTTGTCTTGGGTAAAAATGAAAAGGCAATAGAAAATTTGTGTTCGTGTGTGTATTTAACCTCTTCATCGCTATATTTTTTAATGGTGTCAATAAAATTGTCTATCTTTGCCCTCTTCTTTTTGGAAGTTATATACAGGGTTATTCAGAACTCATCTCTAAAACTTTGAGGATATGTGCATCCTTAAATAAGAAATCGATATCACCAAAAAAACTTATAATAAAAGGCTTAGGATGTCCCGTAAACAATGTTTAAAGTTATACCATTATAAAGGACTACGTAGCTGGGCAACTGTACTTCAACACATCTGATATATCACATTCCTTCAAAAAACAGTAAACAACAGTTTTTGTATCTGGTGAACGCCTGGCGAATATAGTTGGAGTGGGGATAATATCTCTTATTGTCTATGCAGTCATCAGTCTTTCTGTGTCGCTGTCTCTGTGCGGGTGTTTTGTTTATCGAGTGTTAAACTGTAAAATTTTCAAAATGGCTCATGTGTACAGTAATGCTGAGTTAATGGACATGATTCTTATTTATGGCGAAGTTGGACAAAATTCATTGGCAGCTTCGCGCTTGTATGCGGAACGATTTCCCAATCGACACACCGACACATCGACTGTTAGGTTTTGTGAGTGGTTGTTGCAGCAAAATGCTGAAAATCCCCAATTTACTTAATAATTTGCGTTTACAAGATCAGCAACCAGGAGGAACATTCGGTTTAGTGCGGCAAAATTGGATAAGGCGTGCCCAAAATTGTGTACAAGTTCAGGAATATTATTTCGAACAGCTTTTGTAACAAGGTATGTGCAATTTTTTTATAAATTTCATGTTTCTAATACCTAGTAATCAAGTAGCGCAATTCTTCAAAATTAGTGTAACAAAATTTTATTCATTTTAAAGACACTTTGGTCACATCTATCTATCTTTAAGTTTATTTTAAAGTAAAAACGCTGCAAATCTTTTTTGCGCCGGGTGCGCCGGTTTTTTTTGTTCTAGCCAGTTTGCATTGTCAGTCCCAAGGTCACTCCATTACAGTGGACCAGTATCCAGCGGCGTGCAATGAAAAATTTTTAAATAGTTTTCAGACCCCGCCAAAAAAATTTTGCACTACCACATTTTTACATGTAGGTATGTTGAACATCCCCAAATTTTATTATGGATAAGTTCTGAATAACCCTGTATAGAATACTTCTTTCACTGGTAGATACGGATAATAATAAATTTAAGAACGTAACCCTTTTCATCCGTCATGTTTTTTATGAAATAGAACGCTACAACTGTAGATAATCACAGAGCAGAAAGTTCGAACTTTGAGGGACCAAAATCAGTCCGGTCGAATTTAAAACTACTCTGCCCGTGTGCAGATTTTTCCCAGTACAACGCGAAAATAATCGATACTGAGAGCGTGCTAATCACCCGAACACGCGGAACTACGACAGTTCGCATTTAGTGCGCCCTAGGGCGATCAGTGGCATTCGCTATAAGTAACAATAATTTAGGTGTAAATAGAACATAGTGTTAGCATTGGTTTAGTTTTAACCATCTTCAGGTGATGCCAATTAGGTTGGCGAAACGCGCGTCGAATGCAATATAGTGTTTTGGTGGAAAACTACGTCAGTGTTATCTTCACACCAAAGGTTACAAACCCTTTCAATGTAATAGTAATAAATAATAATTAAATATACCTAAATCATAATAAGGCATTGATAAAACATAATCTTTTATACATATAATATGAAATAAACATGCTAAAACATTATATTATAGTACTGACTTTAAATTCTAATTCGTTTGTAATATTCGTTTCGTTACGTTAATATTCGTAATTCGTTTGATAATACCATAGACTAACTGTTAAGACTGCTCCATTAAATAGGCAGAGTTATTAACACCATTTTTTAGTTGAACCGTTTGCTACTAGATGTCAGCGAGATTTAGTTTTCAATTCGAAATTGTCTAAAACATCACAAGCTCAGCACAACGGCACAAAAACTTCCATCGCAAACGCTACATTGTTGCCGATGTTTGAATATGATTCGCGATACGATAGCGATATAGTAGTAGGTGTCCTGTTGTGTTCTCGCTGTCGATTGCGGGCTACTTGTCATCTGCGTACCATGTAAATTCATGATAACAATTAATAGAAATTAAATAAATCATATCGCATTCTTATAACTGAAGTTATTTAATTATTTAGTTATTTAATTTGTACTTACTATTTTTTATTTGGAGTTACTTTTAACTCCAAATAAATTGTCATAAACTAAAATTGTAAATTTTTTAATGGAAAATAAATTGCACTGCTAAAAATAGTTATTTATTTAACTAGTACAAAAAATACACGTTTTCGGCACAAGGGAATGGGTTGCCGGACGACGCGTAGCCGAGTCCGGCAATTTTACGAGTCTCGAAAACGTATTTTTTGTACGAGTTAAACATAATATTTTTTCCAACCGCTTCTAATTAGCACCTCCAGTTTACCGATTCATCGAAGTCACTATAAGTATGTTTCTATTTTTTTATTTAATTAAACTTCAATATATTATGTGACATGCAATGTCAATGTCAAATTACTTTTCGGTACTATGGGTACTATAGAACTGTCCAATAATCTCTTTTTGGTACAGTTGCTATGGCGATATCAAACAGTCCCGAAATGGCCCTCTTTTTATACAAAATAATTTAATGTTATAGTGTCGTATTCACAGGGTTGGTAAAAAATTTATTTTTTTTATGAGTTTAACAATATTTTTTTTCCAACCGCTTCTAATTAGCACGTCCAGTTTACCGATTCATCGGAGTCACTATCTGTTTCTATTTTTCTATTTAATTAAACTTCAATATATTATGTGACATGCAATGTTAATGTCAAATTACTTTTCGGTACTGTACAACTGTACAATAATCTCTTTTTTGTTCAGTTGCTATGGCGATCTCAAACAGTTCCGAAATGGCCCTCTTTTTATACAAAATAATTTAATGTTATAGTGTCTTATTCGTATCGTTCGAAAAACAATATATTTTTTTAAATATTGTAGCCTCTATTTAATTTTCCTAATTTATGCAAAATAAGAATCTATTAGATCAAGAAATCTTAAAATTCTGTTTAAATACCTAACAACACAATTAAAAAGAAATTATCTACCTTAAAGTTTTTATCGTAGTAACAAAAAAATTTATATATGTAAATACAAGTCTCTAAAGAAAAACATAGAAAGCCAGTGTAGGTATATAAAAAGTATGCACTAAATACATCGTATACATGAGTAAACAAAGAATACGGTTTGTTCCAATTTGGATACAAAGACGGGGAAAGTTTTGCAATTCTTCGATAGTTTTGAAATCTGTCCAAATGAATACTGTTTTCGAGATTATTCCAAAAAACTAAAATTTCGTTAACACTCACGTAGTTTTCCACATAATACCAAAATACTACTACACTCTACGTTCGTTTCGGCAACCAAATTGGCATCATCTGAAGATGATTAAAACTAAATCTAATCATTTCCAGATGATGCCAACTTGGTTGGCAAAACGCGCATCGAGTGCAGTATAGTGTTTTGGTGTTATGTGGAAAACTACGTCAGTGTTATCGTCACACTAAAGGGTCCAACCCCTTTCAAGATAAATTTGCGTTATATCTGACGTTAACTTTAGCAGCAAAGTGAGAAGTAAAAAAAATTCCCTACGAACTGTTTAACGCTGTTGAAGAAAATACGCAGAAATGGGACACCTTGTATAATATCCGTATCCGAAAACTACGTTAGTGATATATTCACACCAAAGGTTCCAACCCTCTTCAAGATAATATCCGTAGTAACCAAGTCCATGTAACCAAGTGATACCTGAATTGTACTGGAAAAGAATAAAAGTAGACGTGTTATATACATAGGTATTGCAATGAAAATCCATGAAAAGCTGACAACGGAAATTTGGTATTAGATCATTTTACATATTCCCCGTCCCGAATAATTAATATTTATTTATTGTCTAATAAATTGAATTATCTAAGTATTTTTATAGGTCAGTCTGCCTGAATTAATAATCCATATTGCTTTAAAAGAACTGCCTGTTGGAACTGCCATTGGAAATGAGTAGGTATATTTTCAAATCTTAATTGTTTTTTTAATAAACATCTATAGTTTTTAAACTCATAATATCGAGACATTGTTTTTCAATTATTATTATTGCAGCACATAACTGTATACACCCTAACTCAAAACAGAATAATTATATTGCTACTTGTGGGCTTGTGGCAACGTGACAACATAGGAAAACCAAAAACTTCGCGCGAAAACGTGCGCACTGCTTCGAAGGGCGCCCTCTCATATTGACTGGTATATACTAAACGATTCTTTGAGTTTGACTGGGTTTTAGATTGTTAATAAATTTTAACACGTGATGGAGCAGTCTTAACAGTTAGTCTATGATTATACCTACACAGCGTACAGACATGTACCTAATACATCCCTGTTAACAGAGAGGAAACGCCGGACTCTGAGCGTAACTGAGCTCATTCGCACAAGAACGTAGAATCATAAGTTGGTCAGACACTTTTTAAAAAAATTATAGACTAACCTACCTTTTTTAATTTCAGCTTCTAGGTCTTTCTTCAACTTTGCAATTTCATTTTCAAGTTGTAGAATTTTCTGTTTCTGTTTAGAATTTTCGTCTTTTAGCTTACCGGCTTCATCTGCCACTTTCAATGCTGCTGCAAGGTCTTCTTTTAGTTTTGCATTATCTTTTTCTAACCGATTCATTAGTTGTTTTAGATTAGTATCAGCAGCTTGCATTTCCGCACTTCTTTTGGCTTCTTCTAGGGAGGAATTTAAATCTTTCTTTAATTTTGATATTTCACCTTCCAATTGTGCTATTCTTTGTTTTAATGTATTATTTTCATCTCGAAGTTGTGATGCTCCAATACCATTAGCTTGAGCCTCCGCCAATGCTTTATCTAGATCTTTTTTAAGTTTAGCATTTTCTGCTTCTAGATGTGCTATTTTTTGTTTCAGCTTTCCAGCTTCATCAACTGCTTTGCTTAAATCATCATTAAGCTTTTTATTATCATTTTCCATTTGCGATATTTTCTGTCTTAGTTTATTTTCATCTTCTTTTGTTAACAGTTTTCCTTGAGCGTCGATATTATTTCTCAGTTTAGCATTCTCGTCTTGCAGCTGTGCAATTTTCTGTTTCAATTTAGACTCATTTTCCTGCATTTCCATTAGAACAGCATTAGCTGTTTTTAAGTCAGCATTTAAAGCCGTTATTTCTTTATTTAATTTTGCAATTTCTTGTTTTAGTTTATCAATTTCAGCACCACTTCTGCTAGAATCACCCATAGCTCCATCAAAGTTCTTCTTCAGATTAACATTTTCTGTTTCAAGATCGGCCAGTTTTTGTTTTAGTTTGGCAATTTCATCTTGCAATTGAGATAAGTTTTTTCCACAGTGTGCATGTTCATCTTTAGCACTACTTAGATCTTTCTTTAATTTTCCATTTTCACTCTCTAGATCTGCAACCATTTTTTTAAGTTTTGCCTCGTTATCTTTTATTTGGGATTGCCCAATCTTTAGTTTCGAGTTTTCATCTCCCATTTGTGAAAGTTTCTGCTGCATATTGTTAATTTCGTCTCTCAATTGTGATATGTTGGCCAAAGCATCTTCCAATTGTTTCTTAAGTTTAGAATTCTCGGCTTCAAGTTGAATAATTCTTTCACTTTCCTTTGATTCGCCTTCTTTTGTTTTGGATGAATCTGTTCTAAGTTTTAAGTTTTCATTCTCCGCTTGTGAAAGTTTCTGCTGTAATTTGTTGTTTTCATCTTTAAGTTGTTTCAAGTTGGCCCAAGCATCATCTAAATCTTTCTTAAGTTTGGCGTTTTCAGTTTCAAGTTGAGCAACTCTTTGTTTCAGTTTTGCTTCATCATCACGCAGTGATGCAGCTTTCTTTGCTTCCTCTGATAGTTGTTCTAGTTCCTTTCTCATTTTTGAGTTTTCATTTTCTAATGTAGCTATCTTCTGTCTTAACTTACTATCATCTCCTTGCAACTGTGCTATAGTACTAGTAGCTTTTTTTAAATCATCTAAAGCATTGTTTAAATCCTTTTTCAATTGTGCATTTTCTCCTTCAAGTTTAGAAATTATATCTCTTAATTTATTCAATTCTGCGGGATCTATACCCTTCTTTGCTTCTTGCAAAACTTTTTCAATGTCTTTTTTTAGTTTTGCATTTTCATTTTCAAATGTTGTTAGGTTATTTTTCAGATCCTCATTTTCTTTCTTTAACTTGGCATTTTCTGCTTCTACTTGTGCTAGTCTGTCTCGTAAGCTAGCTAAATCGTCACTAGTTTTTTTAGCTGACTCTAATTGTTTTCTTAAATTGGCTAGGTCTTTTTCTAAATCTAAATTGACTTGTTTTAAATTTTCATTTTCATTTTTTAATTGGTTTGTATCTGAGAAATCACCTTTAGCGCCATCCAGTTCTCTTTTTAACCTATCATTTTCACTTTCTACATGAGCCAGTTTTTGTTTCAGTTTAGATAATTCGTCCTGTAGATCTGAAACCCCAGATGTTCCTTTTTTAGCTTCATTAAGAATTCCATCTAATTCTTTCTTTAATCTTGCAATTTCTGCTTCTAAATTATTAATGTCTTGCTTATATTTACCATTTTCTTTTTCTAACTGTGCTACTTTTTCTGACCATTTATTAGCCTCTACTAAAGCAGCGTCTAGATCTTTTTTGCATTTAGAAATTTCGTTATCCATTTTTGCTAAGTCTTGTTTTAATGTCCCGTTTTGTTCTTGTAAATCGGATACCTTGGCGTAAGCCTTTTTAAGTTCATTAGACATATTTTCTAGCTCTTGTTGTAACAGAGCATTGTTATTTTCCAAATCTTTTATATGATTTCGGAGTTTTTCATTTTCTTCTTTTAATGCAGAATCGCTTTTAACTGATTCAACTTCTTTAACAAGCTCTGGTTTTACTCTACCAGTTTGAGCCATATTTTCTTTTAACGCGTTGTTCTCATTTTCTAGTTCCATGAGTCTTTTTCTTAATGTTTCAATTTCGTCACTTAACATTTGACTTGGATCGCTAACTTTTAATTTTCTTAGAGCTTCTTCTGCTGCATCTGCTCGTTTTTGTTCTTCGTCCAAGCGCTTTGTTAATTCATCGATAATTTTTTGAAGATCATCCTGAGGCATAGGTTTAGCTCTTTTACATACTGTCACCACATTATTTAACTGATATTCTAAATCATCTATTATTGCTTGCAATGCTTCCTTTTCTTTTAAGTCTTTTCCCTGGTCGCTTTTAGATATGTCCGCTGTAGGTAGTGATTGATTTAATTTGTCTAGTAATTCATTTATTTCGTTACTTTGACTCTCTACTTGTTTTTTTAATTCCTGATTTTCTTTTTTCAATGCATCAATTATTGCTGAATCGCCATGCATATTTTTCAAGTTCTCTAATTCGGCCAAAAGTCTTTTGTTTTCGTTGGTCAGTTCTTTATTTTCTTGCTCCAAGGTCTCTTTGGATTGTTTTAATTTATCAACTTCTTCTTGCTGCTGTTTTCTTTCATTTGTTAATAGTTGTAAATCATTTTCTAGTTTAGAACTTCTACGGCTAGATGTTACTACATTTGAAGTTAACATTTTTTCCATTGCTTCCTTTTCCAGCCTTAAAGATTCCAACTCAGGTAAAATTTCTTTATACTTTGCATTTTCTACTTCCATATCAGACAATTTATTTTTTAAATTTATATTTTCATCTTCCAACTTCGCTAGCTTCTCTTTACAATTTTTTAAATGATCCACTAATTCTTCTATTTGATTTTTAGCTACTTCTTGAACTTCTGTGGAATGTCTACGTAAAGCAGCATTTTCTGCAGATATTCTGTCACTTAATGATACGCGTTCTTGAAGCTCCAATATAGTGTCATTGGCTTGCGACAATTCTTGTTCAAGTGGAGCAATTGTGTCAGTAGTTTCTTCCTTAACAACAGTTTCCTTTTCAACAGGCACAGACTTTCCTTGCATGCAGTCCCATTGGGTATAATCATCAGTTCCCCCCTTTTTACAGTCCCATTGGGTAGTATCATCAGTTCCGCCCTTTTTACAGTCCCACTGGGTGTTATCATCAGTTCCGCCCTTTTTACAGTCCCACTGGGTATTATCATCAGTTCCGCCCTTTTTACAATCCCACTGTGTATTATCATCAGTTCCGCTCTTTTTGCAGTCCCAAGAATTATAGTCGTTCGTTCCCACTTCCTTAATGTCAACTTTTTCTTCTTTTCCTATTAATTCGCCCTTCAAAATCGCCTTGCCTTGATCTGCTTTCTGTTTCTTTAGTTTTTCCTTGATGCAGTCCCATTCTTCATATTGCCTACTGAGTTCCAATGCAATTCTTTCTATGGCACATTTTGATTGCCTTAGCATTTGCCGAAGATGCTCGTCGCCTGTAACTGAACCTACTTTTGTTTGCTGTGATCTTTTGTGTGTTGTTGATTTTTCAGCTTTGCGGGCATCTAATTGGTGGTCCATTAAATTGAACGCATATGGTTTTTGCAATTTCTGTGATTCTTCTAATTTTAATTGTGGTTCATATTCCCTTAGAGCTACTTGCAACATTTTTATTTCATCATCTTTCTCTTTCAGTTTTAACTGCAATTGCATAATGTCTTTGACATACACACGTATTTCTTTCTGTTGTTTTCTGTTTTCAATCATCAAATTTGCCATTTCACCACCTGCGCTGTGACAAGCTGGTTTCTGTACTTCTTTTGCTAATTGATAGGTATCAAAAGTTACCGATTCCCGGTCCTGTAATACTTCTTGTAAGGTGTTTATTTCATTTTCTTTCTTTTTTAGTTCAGATTGTAAACATTCAATACTATCCTGACACTGACATACTTCTTTTTCAAGTTTTTCGTTATGATCAACCAATTTCGTTATTTCAGCATTTATTCCTTTTATTGAATTTGTTAATTGGTCAGATATCTTTTGAGTTTGATCAGAGTCTGGTGGGTCAGATCTTGACATTAAATTTATTATGCTCTCTTTTTGTTTTAATTCACGTCGTAACGTTTCATTTATTTGTTTCAGTTGATGTATTTCTCGTTCCAACTTATCGTTACGGTTCCGCAGATTTGTCGTTTCTCCACTTAATCCTTCAATAGAGCTTCTTAACTTATCTTGAACAAACGCAAGTTTTTCTTCAGATGATCGGATAACACACTCTTTTCGTTCCAGTTCGGTTCTCATTGAGCAAAGAACGCCTTTTAACCTTTCCTGAAAAGCAAATAGAAAATATAATATAATCTAATCTATATTTTAAATATATTTATTGAATGCACTTTATATTCATTTCCAACACTACAAGCGATAGGCGATAGATAGCGAAGCGATTTGATTGGCGATATTAACACACTGACATGAATGCAGTGAGTTAAAAAGATACTGCCTCTTCAGCCACACCTTTTTATCAGATTGTTTTCTAAATTATATCAATAATTATTAAAGAAAGTTAGATTGTTTTTCGTATCACTGTTAAAAATCCAATTGTACTTCAAAGTAGGTACCTACTTTCTTACTTCTAAGGAAAGGACATAAAGACTAACTTAATCCTAATAATATTATTTCCAAAAAATTATTAAATAAATTGTGCTATACAATTTTTGTCAATATATTTTCACTTATAATATCCCTAGTGATTAAATTATTGCCGGAAATTTTCTCGAGGGTATGAATATTTTGAATAATTTTCTTAAAATATTCATGAACGATGAAAAATTTCCGGTTTTTAATTTAAGCTCGTGGGATATTCGGTAAGCAAATTTGACACCATTACTTTATAAATATTATATATTTTCCCAAATTTAGTCACATGAACTTTTTATATATAACTTAAAAACATATTATATTTTTGTTTCATATTAACTTTTATCTACTAATATTGGTGGAACATCATTTATTTTTCATAATTATTCTAAAGTATCTACTTTAAAATTTATAGGTATGTTTAATAAAACGCGAAATCTCTTAGTGAAATAACATACCATTTTCCAAGTTTAGTTACATGAACTTTTTATAAATAACTTAAAAACATATTATATTTTTGTTTCTTATTAACTTTGATCTACTAATATTGGTGGAACATCATTTAATTTTGAAAATATTACTAATAGGAAATGACAGTGTGAAATTTTCTTCATAATTTTGGAATTATTTTTTATAACTGGATTGCGTATTAGTAGCATTTCTCTGTATAAGGTTGTTGTATTTGGTATATTTACCATGAATATGACCTTGAATGTCTATCTTAATTTAAATTTTCCACTGTATACTTCCCTTTGGAGAGGAAAATCCATTTTTGATCTAAGATATTGTTTCTAGAGATGAGCAATAAATCGCGAACTGTGAAATATTCACGGCGAATGAAAATTCGCAATCGCAATCTGCTAACGATTATGAAATAAACTGTACTTGAAGGATTTATGGATTTCTGCATAAATAATAGTAGACATCCTGTACATATATCAAATTTGGACATATATCTGACGGCACTTTGATGTTAAAAATTCGTCGTCGTTGACTTTCAATAGAGAGTTTTTGAACCCTTTAAATTTTAGCATGTGATTATCGTTATCGTTATTCTGCGCATGCGCAGTGCCAAAAATGAGACTCTTTTAGGCACTGCGCATGTTTACCATTTAAGGGGTTCAAAAACTCTCTAATGAATCTAGCGTCCGGCCTTATTTTCACCGATAGATGACAGTCGTTCATAAAAGTCGAACTAACAAATCAAATAAGAAATGACAAATTCAAAGCCAATCATAGTGTGGCGTACTAGTGGCGACCTCATGCTTGGAAGGGACGCCATGCTCAAATATTTGAAAATACTGGCCTACTGAGACAGACTTTCGCAAAATAGGCAAAAGTGTCTATATTTGTTAATCCGGGCTCAAACGACTCGTGTACTTGGCAAATATTTATTATTGGCATATACTTGCCATGTTGTGTGAGTGGTTTACTTACAATTATTTGTCACCCGTCACGTTCCCATTTTCTGTCGGTAAAAATGGTCCGAGTCAAAGGGATCAAAATTATTGGTACACTTGCCAAATACAGACTTGTCTATACTTGTCGAGGCGCTCAAACGAAATGCACAAATAATTTTGCTTTTATACTACTCTATTCAAGGTTTTAACCAAATGTTCGTGCTGGCGTACTTGTAAACTGTACACGTCGTGTGAGCGCCCTGCTTGCCATGGCTATTTACAAAGCTGGTATACTTGCCAAGTACGCAAATATTTGTGTACTTGACAAGTACACGAGTCGTTTCAGCCCGGCTTTATGTATGTACGCTGGTACTACAAAGGTATTTATTAAGTACAGAATATTGCTCCAGTTCATCTAAATAAAACAACTTGTGAATTTATGAAACTATTACCTGCTGATCGTCACGGCCTCTAGCTAAAACATCAATGTGACACACTAGCCGTCGTATTTCATCCTCTTGCTCAACTATACAACATTCCAGGTCTTCAACTTGGCTTTCTAACGCATCTCTTTCCTTTTCTATACACTTTGCCCTTTCAACTTGTCTGCGCAAAATATCACATTCACATTCTAATCCTATTAAATTTTCATATTTCGATTTGTACATGTCTTTTTCAGATTTTAAGACATCCACACATTTCATCTGCATGCTCATATGTTCATAATCCCCCTGCATACGTAATAATTCATCAACGTCTCGCTTCAGCTTATCTCTCTCACATTTTAATCTCTCTTTTTCTTTGCATATACATTTTAAGCTCTCCACTTCTTGTTCCATGCACACAAGTTTCGAACGTAACGTATCACTTTCTGTCTTTTGATTTAAGGCATCTATTTCAGCAGAGGTAGATCTACACCTTACGACTTCTAGGTCATCTTCTGCAGCATTTTTTTCTTTTATAATTGCCTTTAACTTGTCTTCCAATTCATTTACTCTGGCTGACTTTTTTCGCAAAACGACTACCTCTTCATCTATTCCTCTTAACTGTTCTACCCTTTTACTTAATCTATCACGATCTTGTAAAACTTCATCTAGTAGCATAGACCTTTGTTTAAAGACTTCTATGTCCTCAGGCAAATCGTTATAAACATACAGTTCTCTTTCAAGTTTTTCAACACGATCTTTTAGTACATCTCTTTCTTTTTCCGTTTCCTGCAAAGTTGCTAACTTCTCTTTTAGAATATCAAACTGTAACTCCCTGTCTCCAACTAAACCTAAAACGTTCATCACTTCTTCATATTTTACTAATTCTTGTTTTAACTGACAATTTTCTCCTTGAATTGTAGATAATTTTGCACAATATTTTTTCAAAACTTCTACTTCTTTTCGAATGACCTGTGCTTCTAGGTCTGGGGTTAACTTTCCACTTCTCATCGTTTCAATTTCTCTCTCTAGTGCACTTATTTCTTCTTCACATGAATTTGGTTCGGTGGGTTTGCTTCCATTAAATGGAACGTAAATGTTTCTTTGTGCATTCTGATTATCTTTACGATTTGATGCATCCTCCAAAGGCTTTCCTAAAGCGATATTTCTCTAAAATACAATTTATTAAGGAAGCGATTAAAAGACAAATAGGTATACCAAGAAGTACCTTTAGCTCATCTAATTCATTTTGAGAGTTTTCTAATTTTTTCCTCAAGTCATCACGTTCTTCTACAATATTTTTGATATTTTCCAGTTGTTCTATAGCAGCTGCAGCTATTTTACGTTGTTCTGCACAATATGCCTCTTTGGCCTACAAATAAAATAATAATAGATTCAAAAACTTGTATTAAATATTCAATTATTAATTAGAAAACTTACAAACCCCGCCTTAAAAATAGTTGTCATGTTGACTTGACGTGATTGTAAATTGACAGTTATTTAACGAAATGGTAGCCAACTCATTGTTTAATTAAATACTAAACAAATTTTTAATACATTGAATATACATATAATATAAAGATATAAATATTACATATTCAAATATTATATTTATTTTCTGTTTGTTATACTTGAATATATACTTGTTAAATTATACTTCTGTTTGTTATACTGTTTGTTTGTTATAATTGTCTGTTGACACATGGATAGTGAACAAAAATCCGTAAGAATCAATAAAATTTAAATTTAAAAAAAAGTTAGTATCGAACATCAACCCTATAGTCTGTGAAAACACGTTATTATCAAAAAGTTTTAAAAAATCCTATTTAATTCGCCACGCCCTCTGGTAATAATTTATCTGGGGAGCTCATATCTCCCTCCCTAGGTAAATTGGGTCCCCACTGAAGTATGTTCACAAGAACGGTTCCGGTGACTGGTTCCTGGGAAAAGGGAGGGGTTTTAGTCGGAGTAGCGTCCGACACTATCAGGAGCGATAGACATCAAGATCCTGGTGCCAAGCGGTTTCCCCTCTTACAAAAAAAAAAAAAAGGTAAATTGGGTCCGTAGTCCAGTTTCCACATCAGAATTAACCTATAATCAACGTATCGGCCAGGAGAGGTCATAATCTTATAAAAACTAGTCTTATTTCAAAAACGACATACCCCACATTGAAACAGATTCCGTAAATACATTCTACGATACCTCTTTATTCATAAATATTTAATCTCAGAACTATCGGCAAAAGTTCTGAGATTAAATCAGCAGAAGACGAACCAATTTCGTATCAACCGTACATTTTAGTACCTACGTGAAAACACGTCATTCCAAAAAACTTAAAAAATTGCATTCTTTAATTATTCACCACACCCTAAAACAATTTATAACTTTGTTGTTATGGCAAATACAAGAAATAATAACGATAATATTAAGAAATAATCAATTGGTTCTTGGCACAAAAAAAAGACATAAGGTGTACTTCCTTTTTTTTTTTCGTTTATTTAACGTCGGCCTATTTCCGCGACTAAGGCCAATCACCGACGCCAGGAGACGAGCAACCCCCAACCTGGAAATTTTGCCGAACCCCCACTTTTTATAGCAGGGTAGGGATCTTTTACTTTTTATAGCAGGGTAGGTCCTATCATTTCATAGACAAGGGATCTCCGGCTTTACATCCTATCCAAGGGATGGTACGTCTTCTACGCAAATCTCGCCTAAATTTGCACAGCTTCTGTGAATTCACCAACGTACAGGCCACTAGATAATGCGGGCAAGCGCCGACGGTCTTCCCTGCATGGTCACCCATCCAACTACTAACCGCGACCTACCTTGCTTGGCGCTCATATCGTTAATATGAACGGCAAGTTGCTACCACGGCTTACCCGTACTTCCTTTTAGAATTAAAAGAAAGTTTAAAATAGCATACTTAGGGTCGGTCTTTCCACCTCCTTTTAAGTTCCTGATAACTATTTGGCAGATTAGACTGTGAAAACTGAAATACTGAAATGTCATATTCTAATCTGCCAAATAGTTATCAGGAACTTAAACGGAGGTGGAAAGATCGGCCCTAAGTGTTGCATTTTCCAGGTTAGATTTCATAAATTTCAAACAGCGAAAACTTTTTAGAACAGCTTCTATTTATTTACCTAAAGTTATGCAATATTAAGTTTCTTTAATATGAAATATAGCAATTGTAGAAATTATTTGAGGTAACAACTTTTTCTAGCGAAATTCTGAAAGGAAGTAAGTACTCATTATGTCCTTTTCTTGTGCCAAAAATCAAATGATTATATCTCATGCAGGTGAAAAGTGGAATATAAAAAATCATTTAAACGTGAAAATGAAATGAATGGTCAATCTAATCATCCTGATAGTTGCAAGGCATATCAAAGACAACAATACTTTGTGTTCTTTTATGTGATATATTTTTATAACCAATGTATGGTATAACTTATGATGGCCCATGGATAGGTAGCCTTTAAATGAAGAAGAAGTGATATTAGTTGTTAAACTTAATTTTATTAAGATGCTTGCATTTCATTATATTTAATTTTTAAAAATATTTCCGCGAAAATTTATCATGACAAATAGCTCAAAAAATTTCTAAATCTATATTTATTATCTAAGTATATCTATATTATCTAATCTATATTTTTCCATTACAGTACTTGGCGTAAGAAATATACTAGTTACCAGAATGTCTTATGAAAAATGGAGCACATCTTATATTTTTTCTACTAGATACAAAAGTAAATAATTATGTTTTATGTGAAAAAAATCTAAAGAATCCTACAAACCCTTAAATCTGTTGTAAAAATGCACTTAAAACGTCAATTAAATTCTAAAGGTTTGGGATTAAGTATCCGAGGACTCTTAGGATCCTTGTGATTAGAATAGAGGGTTGAGATATTATTATTTTTATTATATTATAATATGATAACATGTTTCCCTAGCTGTTCGTTGTCAACACTACTGAGTTCAATCTAAATATTAACAATATACACGAATTATTTCTAACATATGCTGTGTTTCTGAATTCAGAAATTATATAAAACATTAGGTATAGTTTCCATTTAATATAAGCAAATTACTACCTAGTTCCGGTTTAATGTGTTATACCATTTTCAGTGAACCCAGAAATATCGAGAATCTCCAAAATTATTAGATTTCAATTAGATAAAAATGAAAAACACAAAGTTTTTGCCTTTTTTAACTCAAAATAAATTAGGATGCCCTTTAGAACACCTTCTATTTATTTACCTAAAGTTATGCAATATTAAGTTTTCTTTAATATGATATATAGCAATTGTAGAAATTGAGGTAACAACTTGCTTTGGCGCATATTTTTCAACATAAGACTATGTATGCAACTTTGTCCTCACTTCACCAACTTGTATCTCTTTCTATCTCTGCAATATGGATAGTGATCTTTGAACTTCACATACACTGTATATTATTCCATTAGTTCATGAAACATGCCTTAGAAAAAATTAAATATTAATTTTGTTTCAATGTCTGCTGTACTCCCTGCCCAGCTAAATTAGAAAGGGAATATTCTTACGGCGATATTTCGTCGACTGAGTTTTTTCCACTGAACACCAAAATACCTTACTGAATTCAACGCGCATTTGGCTGACCCAACTAACATCATTGATGTTAAACTAGGTGCGTTGAGAAGAGTTCAGTATTTAATTAAAACCTCATTAGATTTTGTGTTTACAATTTTTCGTACCAATCAATTTCAACTAAAATATATGTATGAATGATCTTATAAAGCGTAGATAGTAGACTTACCGCCAATGCGTTTTTCAATGCAAGATTTTCAGCATCCTTATGAATCATTAACGATGGCAAATCATCAGATGGATCTGTTACTGCTGTTGTAGTAGTCGTTGATTGGTCTGACGCCCTCTTCGAGCCACATCTACATTTACAAAAACAAACTCTCTCTGTAGCCAATGAATCGAGTTTGATCCCTAGAAGTTATTTTTGTATAGATTAATTTAGTAGCAGAACATATGGAGTAGTAGTCAATTGACATTTTGAATTCAAAAGTCATTACATGTAACGATGACTTTATTATCAATTTTCCACTGTTAACATCTTTCTGAAGAAAAGTAAACCATGTTTGATCTAAAAATATCAATTCCGACGAGATACAATCATTACCATAAGTTTAATAAAACTACTTTCCTTAAATTTTCTTTTCATAGATTTTTCTTTTTGTATAATTTTTGCCTGTTTCAATCAATTAGGGAATTGTTATCCTATACCTTCAAGTTGTACTAATGATTTATACATACATACTATTAATTTATTGTATATTTATTTCTATTACATATAGTTTTGTAAACTTTTCATGAAAGGAAAGTTTCATGAAAGTATCAAGAAAGAGGATGATGAATATTTTTTAAAACTAATTCATATTTAAAAAATTTCACATGAAA
Source organism: Pogonocherus hispidulus (assembly GCA_963924545.1). Classification (NCBI taxonomy): domain Eukaryota; kingdom Metazoa; phylum Arthropoda; class Insecta; order Coleoptera; family Cerambycidae; genus Pogonocherus; species Pogonocherus hispidulus. The sequence goes on along the minus strand of OZ004694.1, from coordinate 29,976,779 downwards.
TGTGATATACCTCTGCAAAAGCTGGGCTTAGGTATGGGATAAGTGTGTTTGATTTAGGTTTTTAGCGTTTTTTCTTTTAAATTTGAAATATACAGGGTGTTTAAAGCAGAAAAATGAATTACGGTACAGAGTTACCTAACCACTTTAGACACTGGCTAATATTTTTAAACAACAAAAAAATTACAAACTTCTACGAACATTAAACTTTTTGTTGTATCTCAAAGTAAAAAGGCGGTTATACAAGAAACACAAAGAAGTAACCTTCTATTAAATCAAAAGTACATACAATACAAAAATATATACAGTGAGAACATTAAATCAGTGCCTTATCCCCCCCTCCCCCCCCCCATAACGTTGGAACCGCTCCAGATATTATTTTGAAATTTGATAGATATAAACAATAGTAAAATGTCTATTTTTTGACATTAAAATGAGATGTCAAAATGACATCTATCAAATTTCAATACGTATGATATCTGGAACGATTCAAATGTTATGGAGGGAACTACTGACTTTATATCCTCACTGCTCAACTGTCACTGCTTAATAAGTTTCATGTTTCTAAATAAGACGGCCAAATAATATTTGACACAGGAACGGCCAACGGCCTAGGCGTGGTTCTAAGGTAAGACGCTAAGACATAAATTACAAAACCAGAAGATAAATTGAAATACAATGTTTAAAAAATCACCGTCTTTTATTAAGACTATAGAGTGATTATTTATTATTAGTTAGTAAAATGTAGGTAAGATCTGCCTGCATGTTAATCTTAAATAGTAACTGCAGAAAGCCTAAAAAAATATCTTCACTCTATAATTAAGTAGACATGGATATTTATTTCGTATCGTATCTCCAGTAATAAAAAAAATTAAAATAACCAAGGCCTTAAAAATATTTAACAACATATGGCTATCTATAACTATGCTATTTGATGAATAGATTATTATCATTATTGTGTATTTACCTGCTGCGCACACATGCCCTTTTGTAGATAAATCTTGAGTTTTGGTCGCTGCATCAACCACGGCATGTTTTCTGTTTATAAATCCGGAAGCTTTCATTCCTAAATAACATAAAGTTATTTATAATATACCTTATATACTTTGTTACCTTCAGAACTTCTCGCATTAATAGCTTCTTCTGTATAAATTCCTTTTCCAACATTAGAACAAGCAGCTGTACATATTTTTTTTCCATCTATACAAATTCTCTTTTCACAAACACAAACATCTGTGAAATTTTTTTCGGCAGCGGCACATACTTGTTTTTGAGCAGAGCACACTCTTGTATCAATTTTTCTTTTACCAAGGCTTGCACACTTATTATCTCTGTTTTTAAATGGACAAATAACAGTATTGTTTTCCCCTTTATCGGAACATATTATAGTACAAACTGTTCCTTTTTCTTTACGACCACTTATATGAACCTGTTCAAGAATATTCGCACTTAGTTCATCTGTATCAGTTATTATTACGGTTTCATCCTCAATTCCGTCCCTTGTTATAACAGTACATTTGCCTCTACAGACCCAGGTACTTTTGTCCTGGGTAGCCGGTCTAGCTATAACTGCAGTAGTGGCAAATTCAATCCTGCCCATTTTTTTTGGATTGGCACATATGGCCTTACAAACTCTTGCTGACGTTTTAATGCAAGGGCTTATATGTATCCTTTCTAAAATATCTCCCCTTGGTTCTTCTTGATCAGATATTACTACAGTTTCTGCTTCTTCTCCAATTCTTGTTATAATGGTACATTTACCCCTACAAACCCATGTACTTTTTTCTTCTACTTTTGGGTGTACTTTTGCTGGTGTGCTTGTATTGGTAACTAAGGAAGGAGAAACTTCTTGAGTTCTCGTTATAATAATTGGTGCAGGCGTTACGATTTGTGTAGGTGGATACCATTGTGGAACATATCTCCGAGAGACTGGTGATTCTGAAGGACTTTCACTGCATATAGCTTTACAAACTGTTTCAACTGGTAACGGATCAGTACCACAAATTTGATCATTTAGCACTGGCGCCGTGCCAGGTGGATACCGCTGTGGAACATATCGCTGAGAGACTGGTGATTCTGAAGGACTTTTACTGCATATAGCTTTACAAACTGTTTCAACTGGTAACGGATCAGTTTCACAAATTTGATCATTTAACACTGGCGCCGTAATGGTCTGCTGAGACAGAACTTTTTCTTTAGCGACCTGAGGTGCTTCTGGGACGACTGCTCTTGGTATAAATGATTCCGGTATAGGCTGTGTAGGCATTTCACTAACAGGTGTTATTATCGGCTCATCCCTAAGAGATGGCTTTATAAATGCCCCTTTTGAATCTTCTAAGGTTACTGCTCTTGGCACTATACTTTCATCAAGTTTTTCCATATGCTCCATTTCTCCTTCAGTTATAGAAGTTGTAAGTTCTTTTGGCATTAGATTTAATACAGTGGGCTCTTCGATCGAAATAGACGTAGTCATTTCACTATCTTCTTCATCTGTCATATATGTCAATAATTTTGATTCATCTTGTACTTCTAAATTAAATTCAGTTTTTGAGTCCTCGGCAGATAACAGCGGCTGTGAAGTCATTTCTTCTGACAAATTTATTTGTTCAGAGGTTGTTATTTCTTCTGTTGCCATCGATTCTATTATAGTTGTTTCCTCTGCGGTTAAAGTTCTATCTGATACCGAAAAAAAGGTTTCCTCAATCTCTTGATGGTCATCTTCCTCTTTTTCCACAAAAATTTTGACATACTTACTTTTCTCTATTTCATCTACAGGTGCATCCTTTAAATCGATTTTTTCATCAGATTTACTCTTTACCACCATAGTAGTATCTTTCAAAACCTGGCTCTCTTCTTCTTCATTATCAAATATATCGCTCAATTCGGTAGTTTTATCACATAAATCTTGTTGTTTCACTGTACTTTCTTCCACAATGTTCTTTATTTCTGCTTTGCCATGAGTTACGTATTCGACTGCACCATATGTATCTAGTTGTTCCATTTCATCTTCATCCACGATTGAACTTATCTCTATTTCCACATCAGTGATTTTGTTAAAATCAGCTCTTCTTGAATGAGGTTTTATTTTTACTTTTGTAGGTATACTTGGTTGAGGTGTATACAAAATTTCTCCCGATAATGTTTTGCGTCTAGGCTCAAAAGAAGTAGCCTTCTGAAGCACTCCTGCACCTAACGCTTCTTCGGACAAACTTTTTGTTAAATGTCGTCCTAGTGGAGTATCTATTTTTGTAGGTTCCACAAACTCTTCAGATTCAGAATTAAGGCTTCCTTTACTGTCAGTTTCGAGATCCCGCTGAGATTTGTCGAGTTCTCTTTTCCTAGCGCAAATACCTTTACAAATTTGTTGTTGTTTCTTGTACTCTTCTGAATTCCCTACCAAATTTTCAGCAGATTCAGCACTAAGGTTTACTTTATTATCAGTTTCGGCTGTTTTGAAGTCCCGCTGAGATTTCTCGAATTTTCTTTTTTTAGCGCAAACACCTCTACAAATTTTTTGTTGCTTTTTATACTTTTCTGAAGACTCTACCCAATTTTCATCAGAATCAGGACTAAGACTTACTTTACTGCTACTTTCGGCCGTTTTAACTTCCCGCTCGAATTTGTCGTATTCCCTTTTCTTAGCACAAACTCCTTTACAAATTTTTTGTTGTTTTTCGTATTCTTCTGAAGACACTATCAAATTTGCATCAGAATCAAGACTAAGGCTTGCTGTACTGCCAGTTTCGTCTGTTTTGAAGTGAGATTTGTCATGTTTCTTTTTCTTAGCACAAACTCCTTTACAAATTTTTTGTTGTTTTGGGTACTCTACTGAAGACTTTACCCAATTTGCAGCAGATTCAGGACTTACTTTAGTGCTAGTTTCGGGTGTTTTGAGGTCCCGCTGGAATTTGTCGTATTCCTTTCTCTTAGCACTAACTCCTTTAGAAATGTTTTCTTGTTTTTCGTATTCTTCTGAAGACAATATCACATTTGCATCAGATTCAAGACTAAGGCTTGCTTTACTACCAGTTTCGTCTGTTTTAAAGTGAGATTTGTCATGTTTCTTTTTCTTAGCACAAACTCCTTTACAAATTTTTTGTTGTTTTGGGTACTCTACTGAAGACTTTACCCAATTTGCAGCAGATTCAGGTGTTACTTTAGTGCTAGTTTCGGGTGTTTTGAGGTCCTGCTGGAATTTGTCGTATTCCCTTCTCTTAGCACTAACTCCTTTAGAAATGTTTTCTTGTTTTTCGTATTCTTCTGAAGACACTATCACATTTGCATCAGATTCAAGACTAAGACTTGCTTTACTGCCAGTTTCGTCTGTTTTGAAGTGAGATTTGTCATGTTTCTTTTTCTTAGCACAAACTCCTTTACAAATTTTTTGTTGTTTTGGGTACTCTACTGAAGACTTTACCCAATTTGCAGCAGATTCAGGTTTTACTTTAGTGCTAGTTTCGGGTGTTTTGAAGTCCCGCTGGAATTTGTCGTATTCCCTTCTCTTAGCACTAACTCCTTTAGGAATGTTTTCTTGTTTTTCGTATTCTTCTGAAGACACTATCACATTTGCATCAGATTCAAGACTAAGGCTTGCTTTACTACCAGTTTCGTCTGCTTTGAAGTGAGATTTGTCATGTTTCTTTTTCTTAGCACAAACTCCTTTACAAATTTTTTGTTGTTTTGGGTACTCTACTGAAGACTTTACCCAATTTGCAGCAGATTCAGGCCTTACTTTAGTGCTAGTTTCGGGTGTTTTGAGGTCCCGCTGGAATTTGTCGTATTCCTTTCTCTTAGCACTAACTCCTTTAGAAATGTTTTCTTGTTTTTCGTATTCTTCTGAAGACACTATCACATTTGCATCAGATTCAAGACTAAGGCTTGCTTTACTGCCAGTTTCGTCTGTTTTGAAGTGAGATTTGTCATGTTTCTTTTTCTTAGCGCAAACTCCTTTACAAATTTTTTGTTGTTTTCGGTACTCTACTGAAGACTTTACCCAATTTGCAGCAGATATTGGGTGAGGACTTATAACAGCTGGCAAAACTTCTCCGGGTAAGTAACCTTGAGGAATTAAATTTTTTTGGGAAGCTCGTTGTTTATCTGGTAACACAACAACTCCTCCTGATGCAGCTGCATTGGCGGCACATCGTTCTTTTGCCTGTCGAATTAAAGTTGCACATCTATATTCAATGCCCTCAGATGGTGTTTTCCTCTGCAAATCTAAATAAAAATATTATGGAAGATACAGGGTACTTCACGGAACTGATTGGTTAGACGTTTGGAGTGTTAGGATTATAAATTCTTTCTGAAAATTTATCTATCTAGATTATCACTTATAAACTTTTTAACCAAAATAATTTCAACTAACTTCATAAATTCAAGGTTGTACACTTCCCACTATACCAGAAATAGATAGCAACTTCGTTATTTTTAATGAATCTATACACTTTTTATTACTGCTCTGTTTCTTATTGTACTTTTAATATTATCACTCCTGTTTGCTTGCTATCCTATTAAAAATTGCACTCCATTTGAAATTTGATATCTTCAACCAAATGAACGTTAAGGAATTGACATTTACAAGGCTATTATATATCGCGCTATACAGACATACAGAGAAGTTACCTAGTTACATACAGGGTGATCAGAATTTTGTACCAACTTTTGTGAACGAAAACCCTCAAAACTGTTTCTTTTTCAAATGTATAATTCTACGGTATCTCATAAAAAATATATTCGTTAGTTGGTATTGGGGTTCCCTATACTTAACTCTTTTAGTTGTACTCTTATTAATAATTTTTGTAAAAATGTGCACGTACGTGGATTATCTATAATAATTTCTAAAAGATAGATATGAGAATGACCCTAACAACCAGGGAATATTTTATATTAAACTAATAATTTTATTTGAAAGAAAAATACCAAAAAACAGTGTTGAACAAAGACACACATAAATATACGTAAATGATAAAACTGCTCTGTATGGGCACCATTATTTTCTATGCACAATAAAATTAATAAATAATGAAGTGCTGATGGCCGTCGAGATCATCAGATCTGTCTCCACTTGATTTCTTCGTATAGAGACATTAAAACTTAATAAATAAAGTGCAAATTGCTTTGAAAATACAAATCCGGCATAAGAACTACAATAGAGTTTTATTATGCCAAGAAAATAATTATTACATATTGCATTGCATAGAGTTTTTATATTTTGTTTTTATGTGTACCTTTGTTCCACACTGTTTTTGTTTTGCCCTTGTCAAAAAATAGTTTATTATAAAATATTCACTTGTTAATTTCATTTTCATAGCAGCCTTTAGAAATTAAAGTAATTAATCCACGTACTAAAATATTTATATATAATATATATTATTTTCACAAAAAATATTAACAGAAAAAAAAAGACATTATGGAATCATAATAATAATCCATAGAGAATACAATTTTACATGATATACCGTAGAAATATATAGGAGGTTCCGTTTAAAATACAAACTCGTTTGAGGGTTTCTAATTTTTCAAATTCGGCATTAAATTCTGAGCGTCCCGTATAGAATTATGTAACTTTCTACATGTGTCTGGAAAGCGCATCCATTCGGCTTTTAAAACTCCCACTAAATCAACTTGTACATTTAAAAAATTGTATCATTTCATTAATAATAATGAAGTTGACAGCTATCTCCAAAATAATCGGAAGTGCAACGACATTGATTTTATTTTAGTTAAAAATAATTGTAAGTGATAATCTAGATATATAACCAAATTTTCAGGTAGAAATTACCACCTGAGCTCCCCAAATGTCTAACGTGCCACAGTTGTGTGAAAGTGTTAGTTAAGTGTCCAAGTTGTACTTGGTCACTCAACGATGAAAGACCATTGAGCAGGCCGAATCAAATTTTATAAGCACTACAAAGATCTCTGAAAATTAGAGCAATAAGAAAGCTTCATTCAATAGGCGAGATACAAAATAGGCTTGCAGCGCAAAATGTTATTTCTGAGTAATAATATATTTCTCAACTGACCATAAAAATGAGATTATGCTACAAAAAATATTTTGAAATAACTTTTTACATATATATTGGATTAGAAAACAAAAAATTACTGTAATATCTTTGAAAAATATATATTTAAAAATCCAGAGCATTTGAATACCATCACTACGTTGAATATTTACACATTCCGAAACTAATATTTAAATTTGTATATTAATGTTCAAAATGTCCACCATTATTATTTCTTCATTTAACACATCTACTACGCCTGCCTACATTATCAAATGTCTGGATAACCTGGATTCCTGCAACACTTTTTCAAGCATTTCGGATTGGTCATGACATTGTCATTAATAAAAGATATCTTTAACACTTACCTGCGTTCGGCAGGCATGATGGGACTATTAGGCTCGAGGACAAAGCCGGTGTTAGCCGCATCTCTCTCGCCGAACCGCGATCGACGAAAATTTTGCAGAGGTTTTTTGAAAAGGCGTTTAAATTGGGAAAACGCGTAGGAAACGGGACGAAAATACGCCTACGCATAGGAGAAAGGTTGCCCGAGGAGCCCGAGAGGTAGAGAGGAGCCCGAGAGGATCCCGAAGAGATAGCTTAGAAATTTTGTCGATCCGGCGACGGAATTTAGAGCGAGACAGAATCGACGCGTTTTAATATATATGGATGGCAGTTTTACAAAAATATCAGGGGAATATCAAATATTTTTAAAAAGAGGTCACATAGCCGCTACAATGGTACAACCACAGACATATAATTATGTCTATGGGTACAACTAACACACCTTAACTAATACTAACTAACTTTACTAATACATGGAATTATTGTTGTTCTATTCCATCATACAAAATTGTAAATAAAAAACTTAATGTGTTGTGGAACTTTAGAAGATATGGCTTTTATTGAACAAAACACATTGAACACATTGAACAAAACACAATATATCTTACTAAAGAGGCATTTAAGGCCCGTTATTAGAACTTTTGGCCAAAAATGTTGCGTGAACTTTCTATTCTAGGATTCTGTCTACGATTTGTTTTAATTTTAATTTATTTATTTTAATATAATATATCCTACATTTTATCGAATATCCTATAATTTGTTCTATAATTTATTTTTAATTCTTACCTTTTTTTATCTTTTCTTGCTCCTTTTCTTCTGGTTGCCCCTGATAACAAACAAAACTGTTTTAAACCATAAAAGCGTTTTACTTTAATATATACCTCAGTTAATTCAAGCTTTATTAATTTATGTTTTGCAAAAATTCCTTCTGCCATTTTTTTATCAGGAATTTTGATTCCTACGAGCTCTGGCATTGGCTCTTCTCCTTTATATTCTTCATCTAGTTCTTTTTTATCACGTTCTTGCAGAGTTCTAATATCATCTTCACTCTTGCCTTCTTCCACTATTATTGGGGAACCTATATATTGATCCATTGTTTCGTCAAGTATAACTATATCAAATAATTCTATCTCTGGGCCTATATCTTCAGCAGTTATGTCCAGTTCTATTATTTCTTCTTTAACAGGCACCCCTGGGTAACTATCTCTACTTTTTTCCTCTTCTATTACCACTGGCCTAAGTAATAGACCAGAGAATTCCTCATCCGCTAATCCAAAATCACTACGGGCTTCTTCTAAGTGATCTAAACCTTTAACGTCTAATTTTTCAACAGATTTTTCTCCTATTTTTTTCTCTCTCTTTGGTTGTTTATCTTCTGTATCTTCTAATCTAATTTTCTCTGGTAATTCAGCTAACTTAGGACCCTTCTCTCCTTCTGCTATTCCTTCTTTCCTCTTTCCCAATTTTTCTATGCCCTCATCTTTTTCCACAGGCTCTTTACCTAATTTATCCTCAGATTTTCCTAGTTCTGTACCAAGTTTATCCAAATCTTCCTTCCCTCCTTTATGTATTTTTTCTCTTTTATCTGGTTTTTCTAAATGTACCTTATCGGATAAAACATCAGGGCCTTTAGCTTCTCTTACTATTTCTGAATCACTTTTTTGTGGTTTGTCTTCCTTCCCCTTACCTTTTTCAGTAGGCCCTATACTGGCTACTTGTTCTTTACCGACTTGTTCACCCGATTCTACAGGAACTTTACCTTTCTCTACCGCTACTTTACCTTCCACATATTTTTCTTCCTCCAATCTGGTGTCTTTTACTTTTTTTTGTGCTTTATCTTCATCTTGATCTACAGATTCCCTTTCCCTTTTGTCTATTTTGTCGATTTCTTCGTGTGTACTCCGTATTGGCTTACTCTTTATGTCAGGTGCAATGTCTTTCTCTTTTTCTTTTTCTTTTGCATCTTTACCTAGTATTTCATCTACTACTTGCTGTTGACTTTTTATATCGAAATATTTGTCTTTTTCCATTCCTTTCTTTGTTTTTGCTTTATCTTCTTTTTCTATTTCTACCTCTTCTTCTTTATCACCTGTTTTATCTGTTTCTAATATTTTATCATAGCGCTTTTCGGATTTATCAATTTCTACATTTTTAGCTTTCTCTGCCATACCTTTATTTATTTCCCCACGGGTATCCGCTTCAGATTCCTTCTCTATTCTAGGACTAAATTTGTCTTTTTCTATTTCTTTTCTTATGTCTCGTTCTTTCTCTGACTCTGGTTTACCTTCCTTACTTCTTACTTTTTCTGGCTCCCCTGTACTTCTCTTAACTCGTTCCTTATCTGGCTGTTGTTTACCTCCTTTATCTTTTCCTTTCTCTGGCTCATGTTTACCTCCCTTATCTTTTTCTTTCTCTGGCTCTTGTTTGCTTTCCTTATTTTTTTCTTTCTCTTTAATCACTATAGCCTTCCCTTCTTGGCTGTATAAATTTACAGAATCTTTGTCTCTTTCCATCTCCCCTTTTTCATATATTTTGGGGTCATATGGTTTTTCTTTTTCTACTTTTTCTCCTTTTCTTGATTTATCTCCTCGTTTACCTGTTTCTGTACTTGCGATGCTTTCTTTCTCAACGACAGTTCCCGTGTTCTTTTCAACATCTTTATCTGTTATATCAGTTCGTTCCCGTCCTTTAGGCAGTGTGTCTTTTTTATCGACTAAAGATCGTTCTTCTGTCCCCTCATCAGGCTTCTTTTTATCAGTTCCCTTTCTCCCACCTTTACCATCGCCATTTATTTTGACAGGAGACCGTTCATCTATTCCTATTCCTTCCTTTTTATTTTTGTCAGTTTCTTGTTCTTTATCCCTACCAGCTCTGTTAGTAGTAGTTCCACTACCTTTTTGCTCTATAGTTACTCCTTTACCATCTTTTCTATTAACAGATGGTCGTTCTATTCCTTTGCCCTCTTCCAACGTTTCTTTTCCCTTACTAGTTCGGTCCGAAGGGATTACACGTTCTTTCTGTCCTGAATGTAAAGTGTCACCATCTTTTGGAGAATGAGAATGCCCTTCAATGTCTTTACTTTGTTCACTCTCTATTTTATCTTTGGCTATTTTCTGGCCTGGCTGTATGTTCCCATCTTTTTCAGCAATAAAACTTCCTATTGCTCCTGCATCCCCTTTCTTCCTTTTATCTACTCCCTTTTCGTCTTCTTTGCGAGTTTGATCAATTAGGTTATTTTCTTTATGTCCGCCTCCGGCCCTCTTGTTGTCATTGTATTTTCCTTCATTTTGAGTACTCCTATCAGTAGGAGTCACAATTCTTTCCTGACCCGAGTGAATATCATCCGGATGCACATCAGACTGTCCTGTTCCTTCACCTTCTTCCTTCTTTTTGCCTTCATGTTTTTCTTCATGTTTTCGAGATTGGTTAGAGGGTATTAAAGTTTCTTTCTGTCTTGCACGTAACTTATCACCATCTTTTTGAGAAGGAAGATGCTCTGCTGTCCCTTCTTTCTCCCTCCTTTTGTCACTGCCTTTTCCTTCATCTTTTTGAGTAGAAGAATTTCCTACTATTGCTTCGCCCTTTTTCTTAGTTTCTCCTTCTCCTTTATTTTTATCTTTGCCGGTTTGATCTGAAGGAGTTGGTACTTTCTGCCCTGAGCGCAGCACATCATCTTTTTGAGCAGAAGAACTGGGTTCTTGAGCTTTTTGAGGTCCTTCTCCTTTATTTTTGTCTTTGCCGGTTTGACCTGAAGGAGTTGGTCCTTTCTGCCCTGAGCGCAGCACATCATCTTTTTGAGCAGAAGAACTGGGTTCTTGAGCTTTTTGAGGTCCTTCTCCTTTATTTTTGTTTTTGCCGGTTTGGTCAGAAGGATTTGTTCCTTTCTGCCCTGAACGTAGTAACGTGTCACCATCTTTTTGAGAATGAGGACTCACTTCTCTATTTTCTCCCTCTCTTTTATCACTGTATTTTCCTCCATCCTTGGCTGTTCCTTTCTGGCCTGTATGCACATCACCATCTTTTGAAGAAACCGAAGGACCTTCTGTTCCTTTATTTTCTTTCTTTTTTTTATCTTCCCCTTTTTTTTCTTCTTTGCGGGTTTCTTTATAAGGGATGGCACTTCCTTTCTGCCCAGAATGCATAATGTTACTATCTTTTGGCGAACGGGTACCCTTTTCTATTTCTTCATCCTTCTTTTTTTTGTCACTGGTTTTTTCTTTATCTGTACCAAACCTATCAGTAGAAGTTACAGGGGTTTTTTTGGCTGACTGCACAACAAATTTTTCACCAGCAGAACGGTCTTCTGTTCCTTCACTCTCTTTCTTCTTTTTATCTTCCCATTTTTCCTCATCTTTGCGAGTTCGATTAGAAGGTGCTGCATTTCTTTTCTGTCTTGAACGCAATATGTCACTAACTGGAGACTGAGAACGTTCTTCTATCTCCTCTCCCTCATCCATTTTATCAATGCCTTTTCCTTTATTCTTCGCAGTCTTATCAGCAGGAGTTACAATTTTTGTCTGACCTGGGTGGACATCACCATCTTTTTGAGGTATAGAAATGTCTTCTTTTCCTTCGCTTTTTTTCTTCATTTTCCCTTTTTCCTCATCTCTGCTTATTTGACCAGGAGTGTTTGCACTTTTTTTCTGTTCTTTTTGAGGTATAGAAATGTCTTCTTTTCCTTCGCTTTTTTTCTTCATTTTCCCTTTTTCCTCATCTCTGCTTATTTGACCAGGAGTGTTTGCACTTTTTTTCTGTTCGGAACGTAGACCGTCATCATCTTTTGGAGAATATGCACGTCCTTCTTTCGATTTGCTTTTATCCTTTGTTTCACCACTATCTGTAGGAGTTTTCCTTCTTCTCTGATCTGCATATCTATCATCATCTTGGTCAGCAGTAGAACGCCCTTCTGTTCTTACGCTTTCGTTCATTTTATCGTTCTCTTTTTCACTTTGATCAGTTGTTTTTGTAGGCGTTCCACTTTGTTTTTGACCTTTACGCAATGCATCACCATCTTTTGCAATAGGAGACCTGCCATCTATTTTTTCTCCCTCCTTCTTATCTCTATCGCTCTCTCCTTTTTCAGCTTGCTTGTCCTCCTTTCTGACACCTTTACTAGTCCTGTCAGTAGGAGTCGCACTCAGTTTTTGTTCTTTACGCAGTACATCTACTTTTTTTTCAGGAGAGCGCCTACTTGTTTCATCACCCATATTCCTTTGCTCCCCTTTTTTTCTACTACCTCGATCATCAGAGGCTATACTTTCTTTTTTTCTTGGACCTAACACATCATCATCTTCTTCAGAAGATGAAGAACGTCTCTCTATTTCCTTGCCACCTCTCTTCTTCCTTTTATCCACTTTTCTACCGGCGTTGATATCACGTTTCCTAGAACGTGGCTTTCTGTCCTGTATAGGAAAGTAATATATGCATAAAATTTAAAAATACATTACTACATTACTGCACTAAGAAATGCACTTTCTCCACTAAAATTTATTTAACAAGATTATGAAGAACATTATCGGCTCGGGTATTATACTATTATCAGAGGTTCACCCTCGGATGTTTTCCCTTCTCATTTCTCCATTATTCACATAATTACAAAAAATGTGTCATACTGTCAGACTAATACAAGCAATTTATACTATTCAAGAGAGTATACTAATGTATCTTTGGGAGACTATATTTTTATTATTAAATAAAACATTTTGTATATAAGTACTTTCTTTTTTAGATAAAGCATAAATTCACGAATATTTTAATAAGTATATATGTTGATTCCGTCTTCCATAAGCGTAAGGGTATATCAAAGGGAATATAAGGGTAGGTATATCAAATGGACATAAGGGTATATCAAAACACCTGTGTAGGTTAGGTTAGGTTCAAAAGTGAGTGGGCTGAAAACCAGACCCTCCACCGCGACCATGTGGTCTATTATGGCTCACACCTACTTATATTTCACCCAACAGGTCCAGCTTCTTAATGTAGCTGATTACCTTATTAGGTGAGAATTTGTTCAGATCCTCTGGCAGAAGTTGTCCTTTGCCAAATAATGAGTATCTGATCCTTTCCCCAGCGGGGAAGGTGCACAATATGTGTTCTGCCGTTTCATCATCTTCTAAGCATAGGCGGCACTCAGCATCTTCTGCTAGGCCGAATTTGCACAGATGATATTTTCAACAGCAGTGGCCCGTATATAGGCCAATTAGAGTTCGTAGGTGAAACCTAAAAGTTTTTTAGTTCTTGTTTTTGAAGGGTTTATTATAAACGCCTTCGAATGAACTAATCGTGGTAGTTCCTGCCAGTACTGGAGAATTTGCCCCTCAGCCCAGGTCAAGACCGTTGCTTTGGCAGTACTCGAGGATATGCCAAACACCGGTTCTGGTCCGACAAATTTAGAAGCAGCGCACCCTCCCTAGCTAGAGAGTCGGCCTACCTCATTCCCTTCATGGCCAGAATGGCCTGGGACCCAGACCAGAGTTACTCTATTTTTTCTGCTCAATTGAGCAAGTGCCTGCTGGCAGCTCCATACCGTTTTTGAGTTGCAACGGTAGGAACCAAGAGCTTTAAGAGCTGCTTGGCTGTCTGAGAACATTTTTATCGATTTGCGTGTAAGTTGCCTTTGTTCCAGCCTCTGTACACACAATTCGATGGCATAAATTTCTGCCTGAAATATAGTTGCATAACTGCCAAGGTATACTATACAAGTATACTATAATATATATTATATCTCATATATTACAAAAATATCGCTCAACATTATAATGATTGGAATAAAATGTACTTAAATATAATATATAGCTATATCCGAGCGATATATTTTTACATAGCCTATTAACGCTGGCCTGAGCGATATTTCACTCATATATTTACATCTCCCTTTCGTCTCGTTGCCCGCAGGTATCAATACTTTACACGTGATACACAAAGTGACGTTAGTTTTTAATCTATGTCAGTTTGTCTTGCTTAATTCTGATTCGATTTGTTGAATTCTCGGTCTTTTCGTTATTCACTTTATGTATTATAATTAAAAATGGAACATTTTATCGAAAGCTTGAGAAAATACACGTGTCTCTGGAAAGTTGATGAAGAAGTAGGTATATAAAAATAATGAACTGAAAGATGCAGCTTAGAGGAATATTATAAAAGAATCTCTGTTCCTTCGATAATAATTTTGAAATTTTTGATCATTCAGCTCATTAAAAAGTGCCATTTCACCACTTTCTTTTCTAAATTTAATATGGTTTGCTAACCCAAACCTTTTTTTTCTTTTACGTTTCATAGCTAGAATAGCTATACTCGCATCAATTTCTGTATCAAAATCATCTTCTGATGAACTGTCAAATATATTAAACAGAAAATTGTTTCGAACCGCCATTTTGCAAGTACAGCCGCTAACAACTATATTACAATATCTTCTCGTGTGCTATGTCTCCTACAATATTATATTATATCTCACCAGGAAGCTATAATATATATTATAGCTTCTTAGTATACAGGACGGGCAATTAGAGCTATTTTCGCTGTTGCAGGTCTTTTTTATTATAAAAGTGTCTTATTATAAAACATCTTCAGTAAACGTACTTTTAACAGAACACCATTGATAACTAATTGATTTTGCCTGGTTTGAATCAAAAATAGGAGTACAAATCAAGATATAGGATAAAGTTTGTCAAAAATATACCATGTTTGCAAATTTGACTAAGCGACAAACCTTGTTATTGAGAAATGTAGGTTATATACTTAAAGAGTCCATTCACTAGTCCGAAATAAGCCCAAAATCGGCGTTCGTCTCGTGTCTAATTATTAAAAAACTATAAAAGATAGCGACTTTTAGTCAAAAAGTATTGAAAGATAAGACTTTAATATAAATCCCTATAGTAGTAATTTTTGATAATTCTTTTTATTTTTAAAATTCCAAGCAAACAATCTTGTACTAAAATAGCGTATTTTCAAAAATTATTTTCTCTAAAATACATGTATTAAAGGTCTTCACAAACCAGAGCGGTACGCGGCAGCGGTAGAGGTACAGCGGTCGGTGTTTACACGGCGGTAAATGTACGTGTTCAAACCGGCAGCGATATACCGCGAAGACGCTGCGGTATTGCAGCGATACAATTGTGTATCGCTGTAGACACAGTTGACCGCCGTGTACCGCGTACCGTACATAAAAATGCTAATCAAAAAATTTATTAAATTCGTCAAAATACATCCTATTTTATTTGATTTAAGCCACCCTGAATATAAGAATATTAGAAAAAAGGATAAAATCTGGCAAGAGATAGGAGAAGCTTTAAATGAAGACAGTAAGTACTAAATAAAAGTTAACCAAGTCATCTCTTATTTGGAATGCCATTTGTACTGCTTTTCTGGGGTCATTTCGTATAGGAGTAAATGCTGCGATTTCAGTTTCAGGCGGTTCTAGAAATTCAATATATTGGGCATCACATTTTGTGTTTCTTAAAATTATGCAAAACATATGACGCTTTTACAATTTTACAATTACCCATTTTCTCGTTTTCTTTCTATTAATATGATTTATTTTTTTTATTTACATAATCTAAATGTAATTCATTTACCTACCTCTTTCTACCTCATTCATTATCTTCTATTATCGTCAGCAATAGTAAATCTTCTTCATCAGAAGAATTTATCCCACTGTTTCCTAACAATCTTTAGTTAATAGGTACAATAATACTACCCAAACGACTGTCCAAGGAACCGCTCTAGTTTGACTAACAGAGCGATATCCCGCTACCACGTTTTTACCGGTACCTCTACCGTTACGGATTACCGCACTGGTTTGCGAAGCCCTTTAAACCAAAATTTGCTACTATAGAGATCTAGTTTATCTTTGGATCTTTCCGGTGATATATAATTTATAACATTAAAAAGAAATTTTTTTGCAATTATAAGACAAATCCGATACCGTTGCAATAAGGGCTAACTTTATTTCCATGTACCTTTTTACTTCGGCTTTACGTGCACCTTCGAAATCTAAATAATTCGGTAGTGGGAATATGTAAGTCTTCACCCATCGACTACCCAACCTCTCAACTCGACCCCGAATTCATGCCTGTCAAGTCTACAGCGTGACCCTTAAACACGCAGTGAATGAAATGAAGATAAAATATTGAAAAAGAAAATTACAAAAAAAAAATGTTTTTGGAGTCATGGTTTCTCCCAGACGGCTTTTTATTCAAATAGAGCACTGGATGTATGCACAAACAGCATGACATATTTTAGATGAAATAATTATTTTCATATAGGTACATATTATATTAATTTTTCTATGTATATTTTAACAATATGGCCATCACACTCAAAATTCTCAACTCATTATTTGTGAATTTTTATTATACGTATTATTTATTCTTACGTATTGGTTTTTAATTATCACTACACCCAAATTATTTATTGCAAGTCTTCGGAAAATGATCGTATTAGCTTTTCTTAAAAACTATAAATTGGTTTTTAATTTAATCTACAAGTTTGTATATCTTTTGGTTTTTTTTTGCAAATAAATTTCTTCTTTTAACATAATGGTATTTATATTATTTTTAAATGAAACACTGAGGAGATGATTACTAAAAAAATATAGGTACTTAAGTAATAAAAATAACTGTACCCCAGACTGATCCATGTATCCCAGAATTTTGGCATCAGGTAAACAAAAAAAAAAATATATGTAAATCTTCGCATATTTATAATTTAATCCTAATCATATCATTTAAATACTTAATGTATATTTCATAAAAATGTACGTCTTTTTCATGTTTTCAGGTAGGTAATGTTTATGGGTATTTTAAATGTTCTTGTAAAACATCAAAATAAAACTTTGCATTTCCAAATTGCATCGCATTCCAAGCATCGCTTGCTAATTACATTAATCAACACGCTATTTATATATAAACAGCGTGATGATTAATGTAATTATTCCTGTAATGTAATTAGTGATTAATTAATGCCCAAAAAGTTTTAGAAAATGCCGACTTTTTTAAACTTGATAGGGCGCCCTTAATTGTGGATTGGGAAATTGAAAACCCGGAAAAGGTATTCGTGTTATAACCAAAAATGGAGACTTTGGAACCTTGCCTTATCGAATGTCTACTCAATATAAAGCGAAGAAAATTTATTATAATAATTATTTATTATGTAACAAAATCCAGTGCCTCTAATATTTTTTTTATTTTTCCATATCTTCCCTCTGTTGTATTCGTTGCATGGGTATAAACATTTCTGTAAATAAAATGTTTGTCGATTCGTATTCCGTGAAAAATACATATTTTTCTAGATCACTACCAGTGAAAAAAGTAAAAGTAGCCATTTCTGATTAGTAAATAATATGCTTAATAAAAATATATTGGTTTCATTTAATTGAGGTCTATGTAAAAAAAAACTGATGCAATTTTGTTTCGAAATTACTCGACTCGTTTCACTTATTTCATTTAAAAAGTCATGTGTAATAAACATTAAATAAAAATATTTTTTGGGATAAAATCCAATACTATAAACCCATTAAGTGAAGTTTTAAAAAGTATGAAACTTACATATTTAACCACTGAAAATATGGAAATCCCATTGGCGAAATCCACCCACAAGTTAAAATTATTTAATTAAAAAGTATAGGAAAAATCGGACTACAATTCAAATAAGAATTTACGCTAGATCACTTAAATTATAAAGAAGTAGAGGGTGATGATTCAAGTTTTAAATAATTGGTAGACCTTGCTACTTATTCTTTTTTTAAATAAACCATTTCCAAATTTATTTAAGTCAATTAAAAAAAATGGATTTGGTTATCCAATAAAGCAATTGTTTTCAAATTGATATTAATTGAACAAGGACACCATCCATTATCCGACATCACTTTAAAAAAAATTTCTATAATTTGCAAAACTATTTAATATTTATTTAAGTAATCAGTGCAAAAGATAATACACCCGGATTCATGAAAGAGGCGTAAGGCTTTAGTCGGACTAACCAACTTTGCGCCGCCAACTACACCTTTTATTTTAACCCGCGCAACATGGGCGCAAATTTTTCGCGTAACCTTCGCTAGTCGGACTAACGTTAGACCTCGTTGATGAATCCGTACGATAGTGTTCAGCAAACACCGATATCTTACTAGGTTGTAATCATAGGTAGGACCATACATGAAATATTGCTAAAGACACTTTTGGCACGTGTGGCATATAATATTTTTTAGACAATAGTACATACTTAAGTCGGTTTTTAGGCTACGGAATAAACTTATGTATTTTTAATCGGGACACCTTGTATATCATTCCTTATTTAAAAGTAGCTTTTCCTCCTGATTATAACTATGTATAATAGTATAGGTATATATTTAAATATTTAAGTACGGCTTTAATCTAATGTTTTCCACATTAAATTAACAAAATTTTTTGTTCATTTCTCTCTTCGATCTGATAGCACCATTAAGCTGGCCTTGAAGAAGTAGGTAGAGACTTTACAATTAATTGGTCTGTAACTTTTACACTTTTTGAGTTACGCTGGATTCCCATAAGAAACGAACTGCTCTGTATATAAATGATCTCAAAATAAAAATCATTAACTCATTGAGACTTGTTTTTTTAAGCTCCTATAACCCTTTGCCTCCATGAGCTCACAATTGTGACTTCCGTATTTATTGTTACTATAAGGGTCAAAATAACGTTAGACTCGGTTAACACCCGTTCCGTACGATTGTGAGGTCTGTCAGGAACATGCGCTAAGCCATTGTTCTGGTTGTTTTTGATTTAGTAACGCCTTGGTGACTAACAGCTGTGCATCGGTTCACGCGATAATGGCGGGCAAAAGTAAGTACACATTATTTTATATGTGTTCATCATTATTACAGTCCCTAATTACATTGCATGAAAGATAAGAGATTGTACATTATAATAAAAATTATTTCACACTTAAATTTTGAAAAACTGTTTCTGCTCATACCACGTGATTTCGATAATCACAATTGTGTATTCTTGGAGTGAAGCCGGAAATTCACAACTATTCACAACTTTAATTAACATTTTGTTTTAGGTAGCCGTATTGATTTAGAACATTTTATGGACAATCCTGATGAGATTTTTGATTTGCTGAGCGAGATGGGATCAGATTTGGAAATCGATGAGGGCGAAGATGGGGACGATTATTTAAATTCTTCAATTTTATCTGCAAATAGCATTGAAGATGACGAAAGTATCCCACCAGAAAGAACTGGTTTTGAATCTGATTGCTGGGATAGTGATGACGATATACCACTATCACATTTTCAGAAAGCAACTTGGAAAAAAGACGCTCCTTTTCAGTCCATAGATGATTCGGTAAATGACAATATGCCAAGCGATTGTGAGATTCTCTCCCCTTGGGAATACTTCAAGAAATATTTGAATGATGACTTTTTCCAAATGGGGGCTGAATATACAGTTAGGTATTATATGCAACAGACAGGAAAGCCAGTGAATATTTCATGTGAGGATATAAAAAAATTTTTTGGACTGCACGCAATCATGGGTGCTACCAAGTTCCCCACGATTCACATGTATTGGAATGCCAATTATGTGTTTCCTTTAATAGCTAATGTTATGCCTCGTGACAAGTTCTATTTATTAAGAGTTAATTTTCACGTCGTAGATAATCTTGCTGTCTCTGATGAGATAAAGAAAGAAAATAAACTGTGGAAAGTGCAGCCAGTTATAGATTTAGTAAGAAATAGATGCTGTCAAATAAATAGAATGGCAAATGAGTCATACTCAATTGATGAGCAAATGATCCCATTTCTTGGTAGATGTCCGGTACGCCAATATGTAAAAAACAAACCGCGTCCTGTTGGTTTGAAAAATTTTGTCCTAACTACCTCTACAGGAATTGTCCTTGATTTCGAAATATATCAAGGAACAACAACAAATTTAAGTACCAGGGAGCTAGGTTTAGGACCATCGGTTATTTTAAGATTGGTAGAGACTATTCCTGAAGGAAGCTCCGTATTTTTCGACAGATATTTCAGCACTGTTCCACTGATGGAAAAATTGCTTGAAATTAACATTAATGGAACAGCAACTATAATGGCAAACCGAATCAAGGGTTGCGAATTCCAGAAGGATAAGGAGATGAATCGTGGGGATTGTGAGCAATTTGTACGAAGTAATAAAAACATTTGTGTTACCAAATGGATGGACACTAAGTCGGTGCTTATGATTTCTACAGCATATGGAACAGAACCTCAGTGCATGGTTCAAAGATGGGACAAAACGAGAAAAGCGAGAGTAGATGTACCCTGTCCAAAAGTTGTAAAAATATATAATCAGAAAATGGGTGGCGTCGATACTTGCGATCAGATGTTAGAATATTACAGGTCTTTCTACAAAACCAGAAAGTGGCCTTTAAAAGTAATTTTACATTTATTCGACCTTGCTATTGTCAATAGCTGGCAAGAATATAGGAAGGATCATGCGGTGTCAAAGAGTAAATCAAAAAGGATGAAATTACTTGAGTTTAGGCTGAAGCTAGGAGAATATTTAATAAGTGGAACAAAAAAATGTGCATCTGAATCTGAAGATAACAACAAGGAGAATGAGGAGATGCAACCAGAAAAAAAAAAGAAACGACACGCTGCACTGCCATGTGAAGATAAACGATTCGACGGGTTTGAACATTGGCCAGGAAATGATAAATTAAAAGATCCTCTCAGTTGTAGAAGTGAAGGTTGCGACAGTCGCTCACGAATACGATGCATGAAGTGCAATGTGTATTTGTGTCTGAATAACTTAAGAAATTGTTTTTTAAAGTTCCATAAGAAGTAAATTAATAAGTTACCTATGTCTTTGAACATTTTCTTTACTAATAAATATTCAGTT
This sequence comes from Pogonocherus hispidulus, assembly GCA_963924545.1. Taxonomy (NCBI): domain Eukaryota; kingdom Metazoa; phylum Arthropoda; class Insecta; order Coleoptera; family Cerambycidae; genus Pogonocherus; species Pogonocherus hispidulus. The sequence continues at coordinate 29,955,580 of OZ004694.1, read as the reverse complement.
TCACAATAGTGACTTTCAGTGTTCGCTCCCAATACTCACAATTGTGAACGTCCTGTAAGTCCTGTGCCGAGTCTTAGGAACGACAACTATTATAATAGCAAATATGCTCATGCATAAAGAAACCACGAAATCGATGGTAGGGACCATATTCACAAAATTAATTTTCCGGGAGTCAAAGGGATAAGAAGTATGCGATTTTAGAAAATTTCCGTCGCCAGTTTAATGTTAAAATACTAAGAACTGCATGTTTTAACTTACCGCATTTGATACTTCAGGGGATTCACCTGACCCAACTTCCTGAAACAAAAGTGGTAAAAAAGTATAATGTTCATATAGCTTCATTTAAATTACCTTTTCATCTGGACATATTCCGTCCATTTGCTGTTTCTATAATAAAAAAATAATTACTAGGTATCCAATATAATCATTAACTGTATTCATACCATGGAGTTTAATTTTTCTCTTTCTGTACCACTCAATTTGAGGCCATCAAGAAATGACCATAGCTGTGCAAGATATTTTTTTAACTTGGCGCATATTTCATCATTTTTACTTGTCATCAATATATCGCTCAGAGCTCCTATTGGAATTAATTGATCTTTACACTACAAATAATTTCGAATAGTACAAAATGTAATATAAAGAAAATATTTAAAAGAAATAAATGAATAAAAAAATGTGTAACCGCATTTCTATAAACAATATAAATAGAGATTATATACAATATTTACAATGGAGATTCTCCTATATAAATACGGTATACCTACGATAAACGTACATATTTTCCTCTTAGTATTAGCTCCAAAATATGTTGTCTCCTATGTTCTGGCTCATCACACCAAGATCGTAAATCAGTCTCCGATGGATACTCTTTCATTCGCCCTTCTGATCTTTTCCTGCAATTTTCTTTCGGACGGTGGTCCATAAATACCCTTGTTTTTTTGTTTACGAAAGTCATTGTCTCTCTTTATGTAACATGCACCATTGAAATTTAATTATTTTCTGTACTAAAGACGTAACCCATAGGATGAAATACAATTAGACGCTGACATAAGTCTTGACGTTCATTCTGATCATGATTTTGGTTGATATTATACACTTAGTTAGTTACTAATAATTATTGACGTTAATTACCATAGTCACAAATATTAATTAGGATCGTCGTCTTAATAGTCCTAGTGATAGGTTCCCGTAAAAAAGTGGGCATTGAGTTTAGGATAGTTGGGAGGAATCTAATAGTAGGGAGGATATTATCTAATAGTACACTTTGTTCAAACATTCGATAACAACTAACAGATCTAACTAATAAGATCTAACATAAAAATATTTCAAGGTGGATAGACTAGATATATGATCAGGGAAAGATTAATACGTATATATCCATAGACATATTATATGTCTATGATTAATGCGTATATCCATATTTGTGGAAACATTAGTGGCTCCGGTGAAACGAGGGTGTCTGCAGCAAAACGTTATTCTGTCTCTGTAGTACCTCAATTGTATTATTGCACAAAGCAAGCCACTTTGTAGGTACATAACCCAGGGTGGGGTTGTGATTAATATAGTGTTAAAAACTATGATAACTCTGTTATAAAAAATATAAAAAAATCAAATACAGATGATAAACGATATTAACATCTTTTTACGGAAATTAATGGAATAAGAAGTACCCCTGAGATAGTTCAGTACCGAGTACCGCAGGGAACAGTGCTCCGTCCTATACTTTTTATCATATACATAAACTCCTTGTTCAATGAACAAAGCTGCGCATCCATTCTGAGCTACGCGGACGATACTGTTCTTTTCTACACGGCAAACAACTGGAAGGAATTAAAAAGCAATGTTGAGAATGACCTAAAAGTGGTTAAAGATTATTTTAATAATAAATACCTCACGCTAAACCTAAGCAAAACTAACTATTTACCTTTTTATTTACATGAGAAAGCTGCCCCGACTTTTGATCAGCTTGCTGTGGATGACTGGTTCCATATATCGTCTGCAACAGAAATAAAATATTTGGGTATATTGATTGATTGCAGACTAAAGTGGGATATTCATATTAGTTACGTGGCTAAAAAATTAGGGAAGCTAATATATAGGTTTAAATATCTAACAGACGTTTTGACTTCGAAACACTTAAAAATTTTATACCATTCACTTATTGAATCGCATTTAACATATGGAATATTGGGATGGGGTGGTGTTTTGGACTGTCATCTAAGGCAGTTAGAAATACTTCAGAAAAGATTACTGAAGGTCATATTTAATAAAGAACTTACTTATTCTTCTGTTGCCTTATTTAAGGATGCTAATGTCATGGATATTAGATCCTTGTTTTTTTATCAGTGTGTACTGTATCAGTGGCATTTCAGCACACCAACAGAACCATTTATCGAAACCAGAGGAAATATCAATATCCTTAGAGTGCCTAGAACAAAAACAACATGTGGACAGAGATGTTTCAGTTTCCTTAGCATAAGAGCTTACAACACGCGCCCACATAAGATAAGACAACTAGGTTCAATTAAAAAATTCAAACGGGAAATTAAACAGTACATACTGATGAAACCGACAAATGAAATTCGTGATACTATTGACCCAAAACATATTTATAACGCTTTATTCTAATTATTACTACGACTTTCAATCGTAAATTTGTATTCATGCTGTACTTACCTCTAATATTTTGTGTGAATTATACACAGCAATTTTGGTGGTGATGGTCTTTCTGTAGTGTTCTTCTTCTCATGCAAGTTCAATTAAAGAGAAAGAAAAAAGAGAAAAAAAAGGGAAAGGGAAAGAAAAGAAAAAAAATGTATCTTGCATCATGGTTTTTTATCTGATTACCTTTTATATCTGGTCAGCTATTCTTATAATGGCTGTTTGTGTTTTTTTTAGAATAGTAGCACTATTGTTGTAACAAATATTAATTATATACTGTTTTCATGAGCAGTGACTTTGTCACTTATATGAAGTTCTTAAGTTTTTTTACAATTACCTACTGTATGTCATCGGTTTAATTAATGTATGTTTTTTTGTTTTGTTTGGTAAATAAACTTTTTTCATAAACATAGGAATATAATTCAAACACATTCGAAAGGAAAAGTAAGTTGTCGGATACACAGTTACCACTGTTTCCAGAATCCAGCTGGAAAAGAATAAGGACGGAAGCAACACGTGTGATACCTGCGTAGAGATAAACCACATGTTTGCAACATATGCCTCTCTGAATTAGTCCATTTTTAAATGTGTTAATTTTTGGGGTAATCTATTCTATTCTATCTTTTTAAAATTAGTTTTGATTGTACAGGCTGTTTCATTTAATAGTGGCAAAGTAGAGATATATTCTTTAAACAGATCGCCCTGTATATTTTCACATTTTACGAACCAAAATTTAATTCTGTGTACATGATATAGCACACTACATACTTAAACCCAGCCGTTTAGGAGATATTTGACATTTTATAAAAAAAATATGTTGTACGAGGCACTATAACTTTGTATATGTATAAGAAATAATCATTTAGTTTTTGGCAAAAAAAAAATTACATAAGTGTTCCCTTTCATAAGTAATAATTAAGAAATTCGAAAATAGCTATCTGAAAGTGTTTCATTTTCCATGTTTCATTTTAGGAATTTCAAACCGAGAAAACGTTTTAATTGAAAATGGGACATTCTGTATTATTTTACATAGTTATGCTAAATTAAGTTCTCGTTATATAGACATTGATATCAAGCGATTTTCTTCCCAGTTTGCAATAGGTTGAAAGACGACATTTTAATGATGTTGTAGACCGCTCCAGTGCTTCGGACAAACAATTAGGTACGTCAAATATTCATATGTCTCTTACGGTCCCATATCTGTCATGTCTCAATACCTACATAAAAACATCTGTCAATGTCTGATTACAAAATCAAATTTCACATCGTAGTTTTATGGATTCACAGTTGTGTAAAATATCTTTAGCCGAAATTTGTCATTGAAAATTCATTGTAATAAGGAATAATGACGACCTACATACAAAAAGGGAACAGGTTATTTCTAGATAGGGGTGACATCAAGCCTGAAAGACGAAGATCAGAAGCTCGTCTAAAAACATATCCATCGGCCATCGATGTAAGGGCATGGTGTGACATAGTGGAAGATCGGAGGCAACATATTTTAGAACTTGTAAATAAAGGAAGGAGCAAAGTAAATTCCACCCAACTGAAAACGACATATAGCAATATTTACCAATATGTTTTAGTGTCTAGGAAAACTTATTCCTATAGAAGCTATAATTGATGCTTTACTTGCCGGAAAAATTGAGAATATCAAAAAACTGCAAAACTGCCTTAATCAATTATGGAAATTTATAGAAAGTGCCAGTTTAAATAATGAAGACAAAGAAAAATTAGTTGCGATAGTACGATATGATAATTGAATTATTCTAATTGGTTTCAAATATACCTACTCTTATTTTTTTCAGAGGCAAAAGATGGATTCCATATGTGCTGGTGAAGGAAAGAGTGAAGCCCTCCAGAGAGATAAGGTATTATGTGTGGCGCCAGAATTATTAGACTAGGTTAACGTTAGTTCTGGGAAATTAAAAACAATAATTATTCCGTTTATTTCCTTTACCATTTTAAAGAACATTTTAGGGTTGCTTTGAATAGCCTTAAATATTATTGGAAGGGAAAAATTATGCACATATTTGTGGAATTATATTAATTCTGATATTATAGCCCAACACAGAGGCCTTCAGAACACCGTGTCACATTTTCTACTTTAAGGGATCAGCAATTAAGTATTGTTTTCGTTCAATTAGAAAACTAAAAACTAATTATTCAAAAGTAATACCACAGGGTTACAGTTTAAGATCCCTTTTGTTCTTTATTTTTGCAAATGATACGCCACCCTGCTACAAAATTATAAATATGTCCTTTTGATGGTATCAAGTCGTGTATAGGAACACAAATACCTTCTTGCTTTCCTAAAAAACTTCCTTAAACAGAATATTATTGTAGACTTTCAGTAAAGTATTGAAAGAAGATGTTTCGACGAATCAACTATCTACATTTTAATATAGGTATTTAAGAGTAACATCATGATATGTAGGGTGTCAACTCTAATTTTGACCCCCTCTGTATCTTTATTTGTGAAGACATTTGCAAATTTTAAAATGCCACCTTATTTTCAAATTTTTTTAAAAATTGTATACAAACTTGCTTACTTCCAATATAACATAAAAGGGTGGTTGAACATAAAATTAATAAAATGTTTGATTTTAGAGAAAACATCGAGAACATAATTTTATTGATATTTAGAAGTAAACAAAAAAGGGGCAAAACCCCATCGCAACATTGAAAACCAATATTTCTCATGTATATTTTAGATTATCTTGCCCTATTTATACGTAAACCCATAATAGTTGTCAATTTTTATAATTAGCTCAAAGAGCTGTAAACGCTGTATAAGGTCGAATTTTCAAATACTTCAAAAAATAAGGAGATATAGGAGGTCCAAATTAGACTTGTGACCCAGTACGTGTAAACATATCCATCTAAGTTATTTTCTAAGATACTATTGAGAATAATACGAATGGGGGACCTCGAAGTGTATTACGAAAATAAATTGTCCTCTGATGACCAATTATAGTCGTTTTAGGCTTCGCACTACTGATCTATGAGTTGATTTCTTTATAATCAACTTAAGGGTAGTGCTAAGAGAACTAACTTCTTTTTCAATACTTTTCAAACTAAATACCTCTAGTATGAATTTTACAAACCTATTGATCACAAAATAAATAACTCATCTCCTAACTTAGTAGATGAGGCATCTTTCTCCTAACTATAAATAATCCAAGTTTTACATAGTTACCTCTATCCTAGACTCTTTTTATCACACATCATCCAATTGAATTGAATTACGATTTAAGTTATAATTTAGTACTTTAACCACGAGACTGAGACTAATATCATCATATAACAAAAACGTATGTACACTAATAATTTTCATATTGCATTAATTGCCAAAATTGAATTAATTTTCTAAAAACTATTTTAGTTGTATCATAATATACAATATATGTATTTATCTATCTAATAGTTAAAGCGGCTCTATAACATCTATGGAATATTTATTGATGTTTTAATAACACCTGAATATGGTTAACCATTATTTACGTTAAACAAAAATAAAAGTACTTAGCGTAATTGTTAATTTATTATTTCTATTAAAAGTCGAACTTATATTTTAGGATGCTCAGGGAAATACCTCCGACGAATGTGTAGCAAAAGCTCGTCACGAAAGAGAACTAGCAGAAGTTGAGGCTTTAACAAAAACACATGAAGACACATATAAAGTAACAACAAAGGGGCCAGCTAGAATTATAACCAGGGTCAAAGGAATCCGACCAGGATTTAAAGTAGCTCCGGGAACAAATCCTGTTAAAACTGTAGTCACAAATGCTTTTCCTAATTCGAATAAAAATAAGGCGCACATTCAGCCTGAGAAATATCAAGATCAATCACGTCAAGGGTTACCTCAGGGTCAGTCACATCCGGGATCACCTAAAAGTCAGACCCGCCAAGAGTCACCCCAAGGTCAAACTCGTCAGGTATCACCTCGAGGTGAGTCACGTAAGGTGTTACCACAAGGTCAGTCACGTCAGGGATCACCTCGAGGTCAGTCACATAAGGAGTTACCTCAAGGTCAGTCACGTCAGGAATCACCTCGAGATCAATCACGTCAAGTAACTGCTCAAGGACAATCACGTCAAGCTCAGCCCTCAGCTGCATATAATCAAGAATTATCAGAACATTTGCCTCAAGGGGGATCATACATGGAGGAACCTTCAAGACTCACATCAATGCATCAAGAGTGTTCTGAACTGATAGATTCCATACCTCTGTCGAGTTCTAGAGGGAATAAAGAAGACCAAATAGCTCCAATAATATCATCGAATTTTAATATTCCGGCATTCGATGAAACTAAAGATCCTAAAATACAAATTGAAGTAATTTTAATATATCTTCAATATGAATAAGAGTATATACCTTTGGATAAAAATGCTATAAAGAAGCTCTTATAGTTGAATTTAAAAGAACATCAAGTTTCTTGTTCAGTCTTACTATACCTACATATAGCTAGAGAAATTTGAAGGAATTCAGAAATATATTCCTGAATATGCCTTGTTATAAGCAATATCTCCCAGCTGCATTAGTAAAAGTAATATTTGCTTCCTTAATTTTTAAAACATTATCAAAAAGCAGTCGTATAGTAGCACTGCTTTTTGCAGATCTACTTACTTACGATACTTTTCATATACTTACTCTTTATTCAAAGGCATATATAATATAACAGGTTACTATTCGCTATATGTAGATAGATCACAGGCGAACACTTCAGCTATTTTAATAAGTTTTTAATAAGTCTATATTTTCTTAGGTAAATGGGAAAAAATAACTGCGCTATTCAACTTTTTTTATTGATTTTCTCATCTAGTTTATTTGGAGATTAGTATAGTTCAGGGTTTCAGAATGGACTATTGCAAATATAAATAAAAATACAGTTAGCTCATATAAGAGCTCACGGTTTTGAGCTCACGACCATCAAACATGTGAAAGGGATACAATAGTTATTATATCAAACGAGATCGTGTTGAGGGAGTCAAAGCTTCCGGACTGCGATCGGTTCACTTGCATAGGTCGTGTCCACAAATAGTAAAAATCTATACAAATTTGCTATTATGAATTAGTTATTATTATTATTATTATTGTTATGAATATAGCGCTATCGCTATGAATACAGCGGTGAATCTCCATAGTGAATACGACAGCTATATAGACCGCCTCTCTTGCTAACGTGTTGCGCCAGTATTTGAAGCAGTCAATATAGAGACATAAATCAAGTGACGTCGAATTTGCTTTGTGAGTGTGAGTGAATTGAAGTGTGAGTCCACAAGAATGGCGGTAGTCACTATTAACTTTAAAATTTTAAATGGACATCGTTTAAAAGGTGTTTTTGTACTGTACTGAATAGTGGCCTAATTGTTAAATCTAATCAAGTCATTCCAGAGTCGAATTTTGAAAAACAAAATTTACGAAAATTGTTTGCGTCAATACTAATAACTTCTATTTTCCTCATACTTAAACATTCTATTAAAAAAAACACAAGCACAGTATAAGAATGCTTACGCAGTATAAGAATGCTAACAGTTCAAGGATTGGTGTTGTTCAAGGATGCATGGATACGTTCCTCCCGCTTATTTTGAGGATAAATCAAAATTAGTTGAATCTTCTACATTGTGGGCACTATATTCCATGTTAAAGTCTACGCTCAACATTAAAGAAAATGTAAAAATGGGAAAAAAATAGTGCCTTATTTATTAAAGAAAAAATCTGTAGTACACCACACGAAGAAATAAAAAATTTTAACAGGAGAACAAACCAATAAAATAAACCAATTTATAACAGAAGCCGACATTGAATAAACATTACTTAATTATGAAAGTAGGTAATTTTCGTGATTTTTTAAAACATAACTATCTTGTTCTATGTTAGTTTCAAATTCTGCAGTTTATGGGCGTTTCGGGGGCATGTCGAAGGGATGAACTTATGAAGATGACAATCGCTGACATAGAGTATGCTGATACCGTCCTAATAGTCAAAATACCCCTTACCAAAACAGATGTTCGGTATACGAATATTCACAGTGGTAGACTCCAAAGAAATCCAACTCAGTCGGCAGTATCTGGCTGTTCGCCCTACTTGTGCTTCAATTAACGGTTGTTTTTTTTTCTTCAAAAACGTAAATGTGTCAACAATGTTGTTGAAGTTACATCATTGCACTGATTCAGTCTCATCTATGATCGCAAGATACTTTCAACTATTAAATGCCACGGCGTATACCTCTCTTGTTTTAAAAGAAAATCTGCGATACTTGGCTGGGAGTGGATATGGCATCATGGGCAATGGAAGTTCTCCAGTGTTACTGCGGTTATACCTATTGAGGACTCAATGGCAAATAACAAAAATATATCGAATTGTGAAGCTTTGTTGTAAGTTAATTGTGAAATTCCAAGTCTTCCACTAGCACTAGAGCGCCAGCAATGCAATGTACAGTCTAAGTCAACAACACAGCTTACCCACTTTTCAATGTCTTATTTTTATTTTAGAAAAAAAATAACATATGGGTACGAAATGGTCTGTTATTGGCTAAAATTTAGATACATTAATTTATGTACAGGGTGTTCTAATTTCTGGTGACATTAAAGTAGGCATTTTTTTTAAAGGGAAATGCATAGTTTTTTTTTAATTATCAGGGAGACCATGAAGAAAGCTTTCCAAAAATATAATATAGTTGATATCTGCCTCCAACCGTTTTTTAAATATAGGTAAGTACTTAAATTTTGAAAAATTATTAAAGTTTAAGCTGTGTTGTTCGTATGTTTTATGGTGACATTATTATTATTGATTACAAATGCACTAGTTGAGAGTTCACTTGGTTCAAATTCGTTTACTATGTAAATTCATGCCACTTATTTCCTAGCACACTCATAACTTATGCGAAAATATGAATAGCATGGCTAATTTTTCAAAATTTAAGTAGCTATATTTCAAAAATGGATGAAAGGAGATACCAACTATATTATGTTTTTGGAAAGCTCTCTTCATGGCCCTCTCGGATGATTAAAAAAAACTATGCATTTCCATTTAAAAAAAAAATCCGACTTTAATGACACCAGAAATTAGAACACAGCAAAATGAGTCCCCACTCTACCCCCATTTCCATTTAAAAAAATTGTCCTATTGCGCGCCCAGCTGTCACTTTGACATTCAAAGCTGTCATTGATATGTCAAAAAATTCAGAATTTAGTCAGATATTATCGTTCCAAATTTCATCACAATCTACCCAGTGGCTCAAAAGTTAGAGGGGGGGGACGGACTTTATGTCCTCACTGTATATTGTCCCACTTTTAAACGGCTGTAAAATCTTTATTTCTTGAGATAGAGATGTCTTACAAAAAAAGAATTTGAATGTTTTTTTTCCAAAGTTTGATATGGTAGTTTCTGATTGTTCTATCGCCTTCGATTTTCAAGCAGACGACATAACCTCAGTTTTAAGAGACACCCTGTATATTTTACGATTTTCGGATAGATATTTTTTTTCTGATTGCAAATATATGCCATATGAGGTAATTATCTTTAATACTTTTCCTGTCATTGGCATAAGTAGATCCATAAATTCAGATAGAGCGCTTTACTGTTTTACGAAAAGCAAATACATTGCACTGAAAATGCAAGTTTTTTTTTTGTTTTTTTTTTTATATAAGTATATATTTTTTTGTTATTTATTTATTTACGCGCTTATTAAGCGCGTTTAATTTTTATGGCATACTTAGAATTATATTTTAATTTATGGCAATTACAGCAAAACTATTAAAGATAACTACCTTATATGCCATATTTTTAGAATCGGAAAAAAAATTCTATTCGAAAATCGTAAAATACACAGGGTATCTTAATAAAAAAATTGAGGTTATGTCGTCTGCTTGACAATCGAACGCGATAGGAAAAACCTAAAACTACCATTTAAACTTAGGAAAAAGACATTCAAATTCGTTTATTTAAAAAACACATCTATATCAAGAACTAAAGATTTTACAGCCATTTAAAAGTGGGACACATATAATGAACACAGTGTATACTGTAACCAATAGTTTTAATGGTTTACTTGGAAACTAAATTGTAAAAACTTTGGATGCTTCTACGAGTGCAATAAATACAGAAACATGCAATACTTACATTATTAATTTTAATATTTACAGCAATACCGTTAGTAATAATTAATGTGTAAGTTTATTAATGTATTTGTTTGTTTTTTCTATAAATACAATATTGTTAACCTATTCCAATTTACTTATTTATTTTTTTTTAAAATGACAACATTATCTTCCTATCTTCTGTGCTTTTATTAAATGCCGTTCGCCTTTGTGCGCGAAATACTCCGTGTATTTTGTCAAGTAAACAAAAACAATGAGCCATATTGCTGCATATAGATATTAATGAAAATGCGGCTGTCAAAATTATTTCAACATTCTACAGGCATTTTTTAAAGTACAAAATATAACATTAACATAATATTAATGTACCTACTACATCGAAAATATGTTATAGAATGAAAATAATTTTGAATCTATTTTTCGATTTTGAGACAAATAAAAATTTCAATTGTTTTATGTAGTTAGGTATATATACATATTCAGTGTGTTATTTAAGTATGTGGCTAAACTTCAAGGGGTAATGCTTTGAGTGATTCTAAGACGAAAAGTTCTATATAAGGTATATAAACATAGGTCCGGTAATTCTTCGTTTTCAAGATACAGGGTATGAAACCTTTTTAGAAAATCGTTTTTTCGTAAAACGTTTATAATCCTTTAGGCGATGTTTGCGGCTTTAGGGAATTTGGTAGTGTTTTTGCCCTAGATTAAAATTATTAAGTCCAATGGCATCCCGGAGGGGGGGCACCTTAACCAATATTTTTGACAAGTAAAATGTGCGCCACTGACTTTTTTAAACTTTTTCTCGCATTCAGCAACTAAAAATACAACTTTTTGGCTCTTGAATTTTTTCGTACCTTGCTTTATTTCGAGAAAAAAATAAAAACCACTTTATTCCATGTCCCGGGGACAACATATTAAAAACTTAAAACAAAACTACAAACTATTAAAAACGGGGGTATACCTGTTATTTTTTTCCATATCAATAGTCTATTCTAGTCTTGGCAAATTGTTACAAAATTGTTTTGCGTCTTCTTGTTAATTTGTTAATGTTTGTTGTCTTCTCAGTATTTCTCAGCCCCAAGAACAGAAATCTACGTGTCTTGGTGATTTTTTTCGGTGTCAAGTTTTCGTTGAAAGATCCTGTATATAGGAAACGCACAGCTTCCTTCACAGAAATAAGAATAGGATTTAAAAACTATCTCGAAAAGTATAAGAGATAAAAGACTTCATAGTGTATTAGATTAAGAATAAAGGCTAATAAGTTCGTAAGTAAGAAAAATTCGTAACGATTTTGAAATACTTAAGGTCTTCGCAAACCAGAGCGGTACGCGGCAGCGGTAGAGGTACAACGGTCGGTGTTTACACGGCGGTAAATGTACGTGTTCAAACCGCCAGCGATATACCGCGAAGACGCTGCGGTATTACAGCGATACAATTGTGTATCGCTGTAGACACAGTTGACCGCCGTGTACCGCGTACCGTACATAAAAATGCCAATCAAAAAATTCATTGAATTCGTCAAAATACATCCTATTTTATTTGATTTAAGCCACCCTGAATATAAGAATATTAGAAAAAAGGATAAAATCTGGCAAGAGATAGGAGAAGCTTTAAATGAAGAGAGTAAGTACTAAATAAAAGTTAACCAAGTCATCTCTTATTTGGAATGCCATTTGTACTGCTTTTCTGGGGTCATTTCGTATAGGAGTAAATGCTGCGATTTCAGTGTCAGGCGGTTCTAGAAATTCAATATATTGGGCATCACATTTTGTGTTTCTTAAAATTATGCAAAACATATGACGCTTTTACAATTTTACAATTAGCCATTTTCTCGTTTTCTTTCTATTAATATTATTTATTTTTTATTTACATAAGCTAAATGTAATTCATTTTTCTACCTCATACATTATCTTCTATTATCGCCAGCAATAGTAAATCTTCTTCATCAGAAGAATTCAACCCACTGTCTCCTAACAATATTTAGTTAATACAATAATACCACCCAAAAAATTGCCCAAGGAACCGCTCTGGTTTGACTAACAGAGCGATATCCCGCTACCGCGTTTTTACCGGTACCTCTACCGCTACCGTTTACCGCTCTGGTTTGCGAAGCCCTTATTGGGAGATATTTCAATGCTAGGTAATTAAAAAAATACAATCCATGTTGCTTATGAATTTTTCGTCAAAATGTTTCAAATCATGGCTCAATAGAATAACTATGACTAAAGATATAGGGTAAAAAAGAGATCCAAATTTCAGATTTCCTTGCATAATATTTTAATTTCAAATCGTTGCGCTTGGGTTCAAGCCCTGCGAATGTTTCTTTTCATATGTTAAAAAGAAGTGATAATATGAACATATATAATAGGTATATTTATTTTAGGCTAGAGAAGCTTTATGTAACGAACTTCAGATGGCCTTAGAAAATATTAAAAATGAGAGGGATGAGTTTAGGAAAAAGTTCGAGACAACTTTAGAAGAATTAGAAGCCGTCAAGGTTTGTTGTTTAGATATTATTATTTCCCATATTTTATTTTTCCCATAGAGTACTTAGTATTTTAAAATTATTGAAATCACGCCATATCTCAAATTACTACTGTTTAGAAAAGTAATAAGCACATACTTTTTAAGCACACCGCAAAAATAAGAAATATTAACCAATTAAATGAAATTTGGTAAGACATTTTGAATCTACTGACTGAGTTACTTAGTAGACGAAAGTGTTAAATACACCATCCTGGCAAGCCATTATGAATCCCTCGGTTTCCGACTTAAGCCACGCCGACCTTAAAAAAGTAAAGGTCAGACTTTCGGATAAGCCATGGTCTTCAAGGTTCTTATAGAAGACACCGTGCAATGGCAATAGCTTATCCTTATGCAGCTGCAGAAGATAACGGCCTTCTGCAGCTTTAACTTGGGCTTTCAACTGAACGGGTGCCGCTGCCTTAAATGAAAATGCTCCGACCCCTGCATTTTGATGGTCTTGGACCATGCAAAGGAGGGGATCCGAATTCCTGATTACCTTAAAGGCTCCATCCAATACCATTCTGCTGTGCAGACACTCCAAAGTAGGAGTCTACGGCCTCCCCGATGTATTGGGAAGTACAACCGTGGAACCGACGACGTAGGATGCAAACTCCTATTGAGATCGATGCATCATTTTTCGAGTTCCTATGTCGAGTTATCGCAGCTTCTCTTGTGTCTATTTCACTACTCCGATGGAGTAGAGGAGGATCGGAACAACAATCATGTTCGTACACTCACCTTATTCTTACCTGATAGTTCGGAAGATCAGATCTGCCTGAGTCTGAGATCTGTCTGTACCTGCCGCGGAGTCTGTACAGGGTATTCGCGTATATTTTGACCTCTACCTACAGGGGTTATTAAGAAAGTTATAAAAAAAATTTAAATACAAAAGTTGTTTGGTTTTCACGTATTAACTTTTAGCTAGGTCGAAAAAAAAATTGCATGTGGTAAATTTGGGAAAACCAGTTGATCATAATATGTTTAAATGTGACACCCTGTATAATTTTACACGCTTGGGTAAACATTTCTTTTCTGATTTCAAAAATATATATTTTGATGACATTTGCACTGACAGTTTTCGAAATATTCGACAGCAAGTACCATAAAAAAATACAAAAAATACAAAGAACTAAAAATATTTATCAGTAGAAACCAACAGTAATAAAAAATATTTAATAGTTTTCGATGTAACCTCCTTAGTTATTTAAACATTTTCCAATATTTTCATTTTTTAATATTTTTTTATGATTTATTGCAAACATTAAATATTAAAGATTTCGAAAACTGTCAGTGCAAATGTCAAAAAAATATTATTTTTGAAATCAGGAAAAAAATGTTTACCCAAGCGTATAAAATTATACATGGTGTTCCATTTAAAAATATTATGTTCAATTGGTTTCCTCAAATTTACGACATTCAATTTTTTTTCGACCTAGCCAAAAGATAATACGTGAAAACCCAAAGAACTTTTGTATTTAAACTTTTTTCCTAACTTTCTGAATAACCCCTGTAGGTAGGGGTCAAAATATACGCGAATACCCTGTACCTGCCGCGGAGAGCGGTTTTTTTACAAGAGGTCAGCAGCCTCTTGAGTGGAGTGTTGCTCGACACCCAAGTAAGTATAAAGGTACGTTCAGTACGGAGCTTGGATGATAGATCATAGACTGGATGATAGAGTAACTTTTACCACCGCTGATAAAATGTACAATGTATTTCAATGGAGCCGTTCAGTACGGAGATGTGATACTAGCAGGGAATACATGATACAGGAGTGGTTTATACTCGATTATATTTTGCG
The DNA here is from genome assembly GCA_963924545.1 of Pogonocherus hispidulus. NCBI lineage: Eukaryota > Metazoa > Arthropoda > Insecta > Coleoptera > Cerambycidae > Pogonocherus > Pogonocherus hispidulus. The sequence goes on along the minus strand of OZ004694.1, from coordinate 29,940,487 downwards.
GAATAGTCAGTTCAATTTTTCTGCGAGCTGAAGTAGGAGTATGGATGCCGAAAAATTAATTAGAGAAGTGTTTATTAGAGAATCGTTGTGGAATCAGGCCCACTCTGATCACCACAATAGATTTATTTTGGAGAAACAGTGGGAAGAAATTGGAAAAAATTTGAATGCTACAACTAAAAGTAATATTTTATTTTTAAATAAAATACAATTTATTATATATTGTGAACGAGATGTGTGTAGGTCTCGAATAACAAACGAATTAATCCAATATTGAGTATATTAACGTAAAATACATTAGAGACTTTAGCAAAAGTAAAATACTTAGTATTAGGAAAACCGGGCGTTCACTTCAACTAGTGGTTCCCGTTCATCGGATCTATGCATTCATTTTATTCAGTATTCAGAGTATTCATTTTAATTTATTTTTATCATTTTAACAATATTGTAAGCGATTTCTACAAACATAACTTTTAAATGTATCTAACAAATTTTGCTGTATCTACAAAAAACTGTACAACTTTTGCTGTATCTGAAATATGCGCAAAACCCCTGGGAATATTTCCGTAGTTGAGGATATAAATGGTGAAATTCTCCCAGTCGGTGCCTTTCCCTGTTTATGGGATGTACATGATACTTTCTTAATTTTTGTTTTCTTTTGGTGAAAATGTAATATTTCGTTCCTGCCGAACAAAAGTAATCTTCTTCGCTGGACATTTTGAAATGTACTCGCTGTTAAAAGCGTTTGTTCACATCTCCGTTGTGAACGCCTATCAGCGCTTATATTTTTCACTATTATTCTATCATCGTTCATCTATCATCTATGATCTATCGTCCAAGCTCCGTACTGAACGTACCTCTCTCTCCGACATCCAGATGATGTAGGATCACGATACACATACACATCGTGTGTAGGATGCTTCCATCTACGAGCTGTGCATCTTCGCCGTAGTCACCGCATCGTCCTCTCACATTTGTCCAACCCAAATTCCATCCCGACCGCCTGCGTGTACTCCTGTACCACCCTGAGAGATTAATGTAAATCCCTCTCCGGAGGCATAAAGTTTAAGGTCATCCATATAAAATAAATGGGTAACCTTATGCCTCCTATTGCCGGGGGTGTCGCAGTTTTGCGAAGTTCAATGGACAATGGCAGCAGCGAGACGCAGAACAGCAGGAGAGGGCTTAAGAAATCTCCCTAGAAAACTCCTCTCCTTAATGATACCAGCTCTGTTATTATTATTATTATTATTATTATTATTATTATTAATATTATTAAATAATATAACTAACTTAAAAAAATGCCATTAAAATACTGTAAAGGTATAATTTTCGGTTTCGTGTTTAATGCCTTTGCTACTGCTACACTTGTCTCGATAATAATATTCAAGGTATTCAAAGGGAACTTTAGCTAAATATAATTTATTTTTTATTAAATCCGACATTAGTAACTAAACCGCAAAGGAAATATGGCTTTTAGAAATATTTTATTTGTAGGCATATTAAAATCAGTAATTTTTCACTAAACTACAATAGATAATTTCATATCATCATATGAAATAATAAGCTAAGGCTATTGGATTTTTTAAAAATATTTCGTAGAATATAAATAAAACAAAACAATATGCTAAAGCTTTCAAAGATAATTAAAATACTAAATGATTATTTTTAAACTGTAGACTGTAGATACTGATTATATTGCCATAAATTTGTTTTATTTTGGCAACGCCTTGAATTCACTACCTTTAAATTATAATTTAAGATATATACACAACTCACTTTTAATTATTTATTTAAACCGAATTTTAAAAGAGCATTGTTGCGTTGCAAAAAAGTTTACTTCATCAAACTTCGTAAAAAAATGAATTTAACTCTGTGTGTAGATATGATGGTAGTATATCTAATGAATACTGAAAGTAACAGCTAATTAAAAGTTATTGTTTCATAGAAATTGAATGCTGCAAGTCCCATAATACCTACATCATGTAAAGAAGAAATAGAAGCCTTAGAACTAGAGATTAAAGTAATGAGACGTGGAAATTTATCCCCAGAACAGGAAGCTGAAGTTATACGAAAAGAAGTAGAGGTGTTAAAAAAATATTGTCTGAAACTGAAATCGGTAGAGGATGAAAATGAAAAACTTAGATTCGAAAGAGACAATTTAAAAAGTCAAGTGACCCTATCCGGCGATGGGAAGACGGCTAAAGATAATTTGAACAGACAAGTTGCTGGAATTTTAGAAGGTTCTGAAAAACGTAATATAGGTGAGGATATCTCAAAAGATAGAATGGAAACATCTGATATTGAAGACTTAAGCAAGATGGATTTAGCGAACATAGATGAATTAAAATGTAAATTAAAGAATCTAGAAGCAATAACAAGGGAAAGAGACATGTTAGCTAATAAAGTACAAAGGCTTGAAACAGAACTTCTGCAGTATCGCGATTTACCCGAAGATTTAGAAGTTTATAGAAATAGATCTAAAATGTTAGACAGTGCATTAGAAGAACGTGATAAAATGAGTAGAAAAGTTGATCAAATAAAAGGTATAGAAGATGAATTGAACCAATTAAGAAAAAAATCTGCTAGGGTAGATGAGTTAGAAGAAGAGCTAAAATTATACAGTAAAAATGATAAAAACATTGGTAGTGATCTGAAGAAGACCAAGTCGCGATGTACCTGTTTAGAAAAGGAACTGCAAAATGTAAAAATGGAAAGAGATTCAATGCGCACAAGAATTGAATATATGAAGAAAGAAATGGAAACATTGAAAGCTAAAACCAAAGAAACAGAAATTTACAAGTTAGAACGAGACAGATTGCAAATGAAGCTGAATGAACTCTCTCACATACAAGTTCAACACGAGAATTTGATGGTGAAATGTAAATGCCTGGAAAATGCAGCTGCGGAAAAAGAAATGTATAAACAAAAATATGAAGACGTTATAACAATGGAAAGCCAAGGTGACGTATTACGTTCGAAAGTTGAAGCCGCTAAGAATGTAGAGAGAGAAAGAAATTCTCTTGTAAAGCAAGTGGGAGATTTAGAGTCTTGCATATGTGATCAAGAGGATGAAATAAAGAAGTTAGTGTTGCAAATAGACAATTTGTGCCGTTGTAAGGATGACAATCAGGTAAAAAATATCAGATAAAATAATGTGTTTTTCAGTGGCGTAACAAACACCCCCGCAGACCCCGCATTGCGGAGGGGCCCCTGCTCGCCAAGGGGCCCACGTTGCCCGGGTGGGTCCCATTCGAAAGCTTCGTAGCCAGCTTTGCTTTTCATATTTCATAAATATTATTTCATTTTTATTAGTAAATTATTGTATTTTTAAATCCCTGGCCCTGCAAGTGACCGAAACTTGCAAGGAATAATACCTACATTAGCATTTATTACACCGTAAAAAATTCTCGGTCTGCTGATTGTTGAAAAGGAGCCCAGAATGCAATAAACGCCATCTGGTTTCCAAATGTCTAGGAACTTGACCATTCTCTGTATTCTACACCGGAGATGTCGTAAATTATTTATTTAAAAAATTCTCCCTTTTCGGCATACCTTTGCAAGACTATCTTAAATTTGATATTCGTTTCATTTAGTTTTGAGAAAGAGAAAAAGAAAATATTTTAAAAATTGGGTTCTATAAACCACATACCATACATACCACATACCAACATAATTTTGCTAAAGGCGAAGGCGAAAAGGGGCGGTTTTTTAACAGTTATTATAGTTTAACCGCACAAACTAGACTTCAGGTAGAGGATTTGGCTTTGTTATTCTCCTAGATTGAAGGCTGCATATTATGAAGCATGTTAGCTTTTTGTAGACAGTAACGACAAAAGTTTTAAAAACTCATAGTGCAGAGGCAGAGGAGTTAAAGACTGGCAAGGATTTTCCAAAAAAGAAAAGGACCACGAAAAGTCGGTTATACATGTAAGAGTTTGTTTTGTGTATGATTAATGGAAAAAAGGTGTTCAAATAGACAAAATATTGGAATTTGGTAATTAACAAAATATAAATATATAAAAGGAAATAATAAACGAATAATTGACGTAATTATTATGTTGGCAATATGTGATTTAGCTTTTCATGGCCATAGTGAGGGTAATATTTCATCAACTAACAAGGGAAATTTTCTATCTATTATAGAACTACTTGCCAAATACGATCCATTATTGGAAACACATTTAAAAAATTATACCAACAGAGACAAGTACCAGAAGTCCACAAATTCAAAATGAAATAATTCACATCATTGTGACTGAAATATATTCAATTAAATAAAGGATGCTCTTTTTTACTATTATTTGTGACACCACGCAAGATATTTCAAAAATAGACGAACTTATAACTCAAATTCTGCGGTGCGTGTTAATAGAAAAAGTTAAAAAGTATTTATTAAAGAAGCTTTGAACTTCAACAAAAATCCGCTATATGAGAACAAACTTCCCAGATATCAGGGCAAAAACAGTGGTTTTGACGAATTCCTTCAACATTAAGCCTGTGTTTTAAAATAAAAGAAAGAAAACAGTTACAAAATTTTATGATTATTAGGAAAGATTCAGCAATGTCAAACAACTGTTCAAAATTGAAATTTTTTGTACATAAGATATTGTTACTAATCAGTTGAAAATAAGGTTTGCAAGTATAAATGCCATACAGAATAATTTTATTTTCTTATATCCTGAAATGAAGAAGAATTATATATAAAAACTCGAAATTTACAAATGATTTACCATAAAGACTTGTTCATTAACTTTCCCAATCAGATTTTAAGCCTCAGAAAGTGGCTTGGAGATAGTATTTCAAAATTCAAAACACTGTTTGAGCTTGCGAATCATCTATTAATAAAAAAACCAATGTGTTTCTTCAAATTTGCCAGATGTATCTAGTGCAGTGATGTTATTTCTAACTTTACCAGTTAGTAGGTATAGTATCAGCGGAACGTTCATTTTCGAAACTGAAAATAGTAATAACCTATTTACGTAACACCATGGGTCAACAACGCCTTTTTGATTTATCTTTAATCAGTATTGAACTTGAATTCGTTAAAACATTAAATATCGATGAAATTATAAACGATTTCGCAAAAAAAAACTTTCTACGATCTGGTCGTTTGTGTTAATGTGCTTTACTGTTTTCTGTCTTTTGGATTCTATGAGACTCGTTTACAACTATCACGCTGCGTAACATAACACTCTTTTAAAATTTTAATTTGGTACTATGTATCACTTATATAATAATCTTTTCTATGATATGTCTACCTATCTAATCCAACAAATTTGAATTGTTTGCTATTTTAATATGTATGTAGGTTTAACCTAGTTCGTAATTCGTAACCCTGATGGTAATGAAAATGAAATTGAGAATTGTGTTTTTTCCACTCATTGTAGAGAGTGGGGGGGCCCACTAAAAACGGTTGCGGGGGGGCCCACTCAGTTTTTGTTACGCCACTGGTGTTTTTATGCATGTTATTGTTTAGTGCATTGTTCTGTTTATAACGCAGTCTTGTTTCAGCTGAGGGTTAAACTTGTTGACCCCATAAAATAATTTTAAACAGATTTATTTTCAGCTTCAACAAGTTTGACCCGTGTATCATAAATATCATATTATATACAGGCTAATTCGCTTCTCACCATTTAGATCTCAGAAACTGTAAGAGATGTTGAGGAAACTTAAATGGGCGCAAAGTTGCATAATCAAGAGACCAACATAATCCCCTAAAAAATCTAGGTTAACTTGATTAGGTTTTGAAATATTTGAAAAGAAAACCGAAAATTTGGAAATTAGTTTTTATTTTTTTGTAGTCTTATTTGTGCAGCTATTGAAAAATAAATAACTTTCTTAAAGAAACTTTCAGTCCCTTATTGGCCAGAGTATTTAGATTTTCCATGTGATATTTAATTTTTCCAGAACCATCATCAAGTTCATTTTTTTAAATACAAACCTAGAATTTTGAAGTCATAATTTGCAAGTCTAAAGGAGACTCCTTCTTCTTCTTCTTCACATCTGGGCCTATTGTGCATCTTCTATTCAGTGAGCAACTTTGTTCTTTGCATAAATTCCAAAAGTTTACTTGCTGAAATTTTTCTTAGCTCGCAAGGTTCCAAAATTAGTTTACCCAGGAAAGTTAACCTCACACGAGTATATCCTTTACCACAGAATTATATTTATAGTGTTTAATTCTGTGCCTTTACATTCACTTAGAATGTGAAGCGCACTCTCGTCTGCATCATCGCAGCCCCGATATGCCTGACTTTCTGCTAATCTTAAATTATAGAGATGCTTCTTGAGATGCCAATGCACTGTTATGAGCCCTGTCATGCTCCTGAGCTGAGGTTTACTCATGCCCAGCATTTCTACAGTTCTTCTCTGCAAAGGACCTTCCATGAGTGCCTTCGCATATGTTCTGTCCTTGTTATAAAAACCAGTAATTCCTATGTTCTAGTTCGACCCATTTTCCCAGAGGCGTTCTGGCAGCACTATAAGCGATTCCGCAAGCTGGCTCCGGTCCGATGTAAGCCATTTCAGATCCCTTTCTAGCAAGTTCATTTGTCCGTTCATTTCCTTCAATGCCTTTATGGCCTGGCACCTAACACAGTATCACCGTATTGGTATTTGCCAGTTCCACCAACAATTGAAAACAGTCCCAAACAAGCCTCGAACTGATCTTGTTTGAATTCAGAGCCTTTGTTGCGGCCTGACTATCAAAGAATATGTAGATGAGTTTATGTGTGTACCCTCCCCTCACATTTTCCGCCAAACATGCCACTATTGCAAAAATTTCTGCTTGGAATACCGTGGGATAAGTCCTCAGACTATCCCACAGACAAACCTGCTTAGAGAAAGTGCTCGTCATTTGGCTCGTCGAGGCTGCAAAAAATAAAAACGAATTTCCAAAATTTCGTTTTTTTTTTAATATTTCAAAACCCAATCAAGTTAACCTTAATTTGTTCGATGCGTTATTAGTTCGCAACACTGCTCCCATTTAAGCTTCTTCATATCCCTTACAGTTTCCGAGATCCAAATGGTGAAAAGCGAATTTGTAGCACAGTCTGTATATATATATATATATATATATATATATATATATATATATATATATATATATTATTTTCTTAATCTTAACCTATATACCTTTTAATTGGTATTGAAAGAGAATGGTATTCAACTTATTCATATTTATTTATTCATATTGAAGATATATTAAAACGATGATTCATAAATGTTTCAGTGCCGCATGAGAGAAGCTTTAGCCAGTATGAGAGCAGAAATTGAGAAAAAAGACTGCCTAATCGCTGAATCGGAACAAAAAATAAGCGCTGTACAAGCACAACTAAAAAGTTCTATCCAGGGCGTCTCTTGTGAAACTACATGTTATAAAACACGTATAGAAGATCTCGAAAGAGAACTGAGGAAGTCACAGTTACAAATCGAAACCTTGCAGAAGCAACTTAACAAAAAAGATATTTCCTTGAAAGGAGTTGAAAAACTTACAAAAAGTGAATGTGAATCTGTGGCTGCAATGAAACGTGAGTTACACGCCGCTAAAGCCGAAAATAAAAAACTAAGAGAAATAGCCAATAAGATGGTGGCCCTAACAGGGGATGAACATGTTCAAAATATGTTGAGACAGTCTGAGTGTGCTGTTAAACGTATAGTAGAAGAACTTGGCAGACAGTATAAAGAATGGGATAACATGAAAATAAATCAGAAGAAAGGAATATATGCCCAAGTTAATAAACAATGCCCTTGTAAGCACAAACACCTAGACACTCAACACCTAACAGAATCCGAGAGTAACGAAAAATTAATAGAAGAACTTGAAGATATTCAAAGAGAAAAAGAAAAACTTGAACAACTCGTTAAGCAAATTCAAAATGATCAATTGTCAGTTGGTCCCCAGAATGAACTAGTTTCATTACGAATAGAGAATGCCAAGTTGCAAGATCAGCTACAGAAGGAAATGAAACAGCGAAAAGATTTAGAAAGAAAATTTAAAATTGTTGCTTAATAAATAAAATATTTTTTTCAGTGTTTACAATGAAATGTTTGCTGAATTTATTATAACATCTGTGTGTACCCTTAAAGACATTAAAGTTTTTAAATATACCAATATTCTTTTGCAGAATAGGTACGTAAAATAGTCGTGCAAAAAGTAGTTTCAAGAACAAATAGCTGCGAGAGTAGAGAGTGCCATCTCAAACCGGTATAATAGTAATCTTAAGAATTATTAAAAATAATAAATTGCTTTACTCGCTTTGCTGGTTTTAAACAAGGAACAAAATAATAACAAACAAAAAAGTACTGCCTGGCGTCTTTAATATATTAATGAAATTAATTTTTTAACTAAGCATATTTTATTGGTATAAACTATTTTTTAGATCAGCCAACTCGAATGCCAAAAAAAAATATTTCTCATGAAACATATAGTCGGGGATCCAGGCGTTCAAAATCCTTTAAAATCGGCAAGTAACCCATGACGGTAAGGTAAATGATTTTTGACTTCACCCATTGATAGAGGGTCCCTAGGGGCATAAGAAATGACTTGTTAGACTTTTGTTGGCTCTTGCACAACTTCTTAAATAGCAAAAAAAGAGGGCGGAGCCGTGTTTAAAAAATAAGTGATTTTGAACGTTTACACCTTTCTAAAAAAATAACTATTTGAGATATTCATATGATTTTTATACGTGAATACTTGAGACATGACCGCTTCTGCCTGTGCTAATAGAATTTGAAAATATTCCTCTGTTTTTTTTTTAACAATGGCTAAAGTCGTAGTTACGAAATTTATGTATCGAAAATTTCAACATGCGGGCAACTATATTAAATTTTCAAAATTTGCACATACTATATGTGAACAAAATGTGGTCTAAGGCTTGAAAAAGTTTTTAGAAAAAAAATCAGTTCCCTACCTTATCTTGTTTTCTAGTTAATAATTTTTAAAGCAGAGCGTTGTTTACACTCGCGCCTGACCCGTGCCATTCAATTTACTGTGGTGCGCGCTACCATCTAATCCAATATAGTCGGCATATTAGGCCGACTATACAATTGCGAAATAATTACATTATTCTCATAGTTTGTGACTATTGTTATTATATATTAGTTTATCAGTGTTTTATCTATTAGTGTATTGTTGTTTATTTTAATAATTAAAACTCATCTTTGACAGGAATTACAACGTGTCGCCTTGTCGGATATCGATATATTTTAGCCCTTAAAACAATTGTTAGGAAAAGCTGTATACATGTGCAAGCAACAGAACACTAATTATAGGCACATTTTTTATCACATTTTACTTTGCAATTGCACTTTTTTTTTAAGATCCGGCAATGGTTTTTTTGACATCATTTTTGGGATTATTTGATGATTAATATCCACCACATATCCAAAGTTTTTGGGTAAATTGAGAACCGGATCAGTAGACTGTTTGTAGACTAAAATTTGCTATACAACGTGCGTTTTACATGGAGTAAAAAAGTATCTCCAGTAAGAGGTAGAGAACGTAAGTCACCCCGAGTAATTGAAAATAAATTTTGAGCATCCACCTCCAGCATATGTTGTGACGTTAAAAAATGTAAGCATAATGTGTGGTACCTGAAATCCGTAGCTATCATATCAATGGGACGATCTTCAAAACCCTGAATTTTCTTCAGTAACTGAAAATCTTGAATTTCTTTGGCTTAAGCATAAATCGCCTTCTGATTTTCTTGGGTGGAAATCAAGTAAACCTCACGTTCTCCTTTTTTATCTCTATCTTTAAGGCATGGAAAACATACTTTTTTAAAATCCACTGGCTGACTGCTACAACGACTTGATTTTTGTTCATTAAGGAAAATTTTTATTGCCAGATTTCGCATCAATTAGTGCAAGACTTCTTGTGAGTATATTCAGACCAACACTTCCGATGATACAGTAGTCTTTTATTAATAAAATTGTTGTGAATAATATTTTCTAATAGTCTATAAGCATTGTCTTTTCTAATAAGAATAGCATTTTTAAAGTTGCAAATCCCCGTTCGCCAAGTTTATTTAAAGATTGAGAAGACACTTTTGGCATATGATACATTTATTTTAGATCTAAAAACTCAGCTATTTAAATTTTTTTTCATTAACTTCCTTCCAATTTATAAAAAACGTGCTGAAATTCACAAATTTCAACACAACACATATATTATTCGCAACAATTTTATTAATAAAAGACTATTGTATCATCGGAAGTGTTGGTCTGAATATACTCACAAAAATAGTCTTGCACTAATTGATGCGAAATCCAGCGATAAAAATTTCCCTAATGAACAAAAATCAAGTCGTAGTAACAGTCAGCCACTGGAATTTAAAAAAGTATGCTTTCTATATACCTTAAAGATAGAGATAAAACAGGAAAACGTGAGGTTTTCTTGATTTCCACCCAAGAAAAGCAGAATGCCATTTATGCTAAAGCCAAAGAAATTCAAGATTTTCAGTTACTGAAGAAAATTCAGGGTTTTGAAGATCGTCCCATTGATATGATAGCTGCGGATTTCAGGTACCACACATTATGCTTAATTTTTTAACGTCAAAACATGCTGGAGGTGGATGCTTAACATTTATTTTCAATTACTTGGGGTGACTTACGTCCTCTACCTCTTACTGGAGATAATTTTTTACTCCATGTAAAACGCACGTTGTATAACAAATGTTAGTCTACAAAGAGTCTACTTATCCGGTTCTCAATTTACCCAAAAACTTAGGATATGTGGTGGATATTAATCATCAAATAATTCCAAAAATGATGTCAAAAAAACCATTGCCAGATCTTAAAAAAATAAAAAAGTGCAATTGCAAAGTAAAATGTGATAAAAAAATGTGCCTTTAGTTAGTGTTCTGTTGCTTGCATATGTATACAGCTTTTCCTAACAATTGTTTTAAGGGCTAAAATACGGCAGTAATGCGATATCCAACAAGGCGACTCGTTGTAGTTCCTGTCAAAGATGAGTTTCAATTAATAAATAACAATACAGTAATAGATAAAACACTGATAAACTAATATATAATAACAATAGTCACAAACTATGAGAATGTAATTATTTCGCAATTTTATAGTCGGCCTAATATGCCGACTATATTGGATTAGATGGTAGCGCGCACCACAGTAAATTGAATGGCATGGGTCAGGCGCGAGTGTAAAGAACGCTCTGCTTTAAAAATTATTAACTCGAAAACTAGATAAGGTAGGGAACTGATTTTTTTCTAAAAACTTTTTCAAGCCTTAGACCACATTTCGTTCACATATAGTATGTGCAAATTTTGAAAATTTAATATAGTTGCCCGCATGTTGAAATTTTCGATACATAAATTTCGTAACTACGACTTAGCCATTGTTAAAAAAAAAACAGAGAAATATTTTCAAATTCCGTTAGCACAGGCAGAAGCGCTCATGTCTGAAGTATTCACGTATAAAAAATCATATGAATATCTCAAATAGTTATTTTTTTCGTACGGTGTAAACGTTCAAAATCACTTATTTTTTAAACACGGCTCCGCCCTCTTTTTTTGCTATTTAAGAAGTTGTGCAAGAGCCAACAAAAGTCCAACAAGTCATTTCTTATGCCCCTAGGGACCCCCTATCCCTAAGTGAAATCAAAAATCATTTACCTTACCGTCATGGGTCATTTAATTTTTCAGAGCCTTGGACCCCCTACTAATAGGTATAATCAGGCAAATACTAATCAATCAGAGACAAAAACAGGATGTTAAAATGTTTATAGGGGCAATAAATGGCATTGGGGTTGCAGTCAATGTAAAAATAAAACTCCAAATTTTAATTGCGGAGTCGTGTATATTCAGTTTAACCTGAGTCTATACTTAACTTTTAGGGATGCCAATAATTTCTAGGATGTTACGTTTACTTAAGTTTAAATAAGTTTTGTTTAGGTACTTATAACATAGGTATCTAATTAGATTTTCTTTATCTTGTTGATTTGCTACTCATGATTTTTTAACTGATGATTTTGTCCTATAATTGGTATATTATTATTATTATTGTTATTATTATATATATATATATATATATATATATATATATATATATATATATATATATATATATATATATATATATATATATATATGTATATATATATACCGAGCAGGTGGCTCAGGGCTTAGCGTCTCGATCGCTCAACCCAGAGGTCGTGGGTTCTAATCCTCATTCCGCCAAACAATTTTTCATTAAATTGTTTGCTCGTAGATCAAGGCTTATTCGCAGGGATGGCTTGGCAACCATCCTGGCGATGGCCTAGGATGGGAAAAATATCAACTTGGTGTTAATGTGAGAGATTAAAATCAGTTGATGTTTGACTTGTCCCCCTAACTAATAAGGTTTTCCAGGTTTCCCTCATTCCAGCACTGAATGGTGGTTAGGGCCTACCAACGTAAGTCGTTCCTGAGGCGCAAATGCGGCCCGCGAAATAATAATATGCCGCCCCCTCTCCCACACAAGTCTCAGACTTTCGGGCTAATCCTTGTGATTAGAATGAGGGGTAGAGATATTATTATTATTATTATTATTATTATTATTATTATTATTATATATATATATATATATATAATATATATATATATATATATATATATATATATATATATACACAAGGTTCGTTCCTACATCCGAAATGGATACTGAAGGTACCTTGTCACATCATATATACGCTGTCACATCCGGTTTGCGGATGTGACAACGTTTTGCCTTATTTTTCACAAATATAGCTTATAGAACTCATCAGAAGCCTAAACTGAAATTTTCGTCTGGAGGTAAAAAAGTTACTTGTGTATCTACAAATTTGATTTTTAGTTGAACTGTAGACCGGTGGCGCTGGTATCGTTTTCAATCGTACAACTGACAATACCTTGCCACATCCGCCTATATATGATATTTCTTGCAGTATATAAGGCATGTTGTTACATCCAGATATTGGCAACGTCGCGTGCCAGATATTGGCAAATGCCTGTTCATTCAGATAAAGACGATTTCGTCCAAAATCATGTTAACTCCGTTCGAACGTGGTTCGGACGGAGTCCATTATTTTTTACTTTAGTTATGAATTTTGAGATTATTATAATTTGGATACATAACTTATATTATAACCATAATTTAAGTTACTACTATTGCCTTGATCAATTTTGATAAACATTCAGATATTTAGGTTTCTGCAGGTATATAAAAAATTAATGTGTTAGTATGAAAATATTTTTAGAACTTGTTAATTTTCCTAGATTTGTAAAACAGATAATTCAAGTAATCTAAAAAGTGTATTGCAGACTGACATCTTAATATTCTAAATAAAAATTGGCAATTGTCTTAAGATAATGAGTTACCTACGAGTTTAATTATTGCCTTAATACGTGTAAATAGTTAAATCGTTGAGTGACATTTTTTTAAATTTAAAATGACGGGTTAAAATAAGTATTCTTTGAGTATGATTTCAAAACTTTATTAACAATTGCTGAATAGGTACGTTGTTTAATATCTTGTTAGATTAATAACTATTATAACATTTTACATCTTTCTTTATATAGGAATTAAGCCAAAAAGTTAAAATTAATTAAATTAAGTTAATTCCTATATAATGAAAGATGTACACAGTTAAATAAGCCAATAAATAATATTAGAAATATATTATAAAAATATTATAACATTACTATAAATAAGTAGAACATAATACCTACAATTAATTAAATTTTATTAATACAAACACAAAAATATAAATACAATAATACAAATAAAAAGGATTTGAATATGAACAATTATAAATATTTTTCTTTCGTCTGTGGAATTGTGGTCATCAACTGTAAAATGATATTTGTTATTACACGTGTTTAGGTTTATTAACGCTTTAGAGCGAGCGAAGTTTATTAACGCGCTCTTAGTTACAATTAAGGAAAAATGTTGTAATTATTTATTGCTATCGCAATTATAATTATTTTCTTTTCAGTTATTTTTTAACTTGATAACTAAAATGTTCGTGCGGAACATGCCTTATATTTTATAGAAAATTATTTAACATTGACGTAGTATTCCATATAACACCAAAACATTTAATTGCACTCCACGCGCGTTTCGCTAACCAAGTTGGCATCATCTGGAGATGATTAAAATCATATTACATTTTAACTTGATCAAGTTTAAACTTGATTAGTGCGCTACTATACTACACTCGACGCGCGTTTCGCCAACCAAGTTGTCATCATCTGGAGATAATTAAAAATCATCAAGTTTTAACTTGCTCAAGTTTAAAATTGATGTATTTTAATTATCTCCAGATGATGCCAACTTCGTTGATGTAACGCGCGTCGAGAGCAGCATAGTGTTTTGGTATTATGTGGAAAACTACGTCAGTCTTATCTTTACACCAAAGGCTCCAACCCCCTTCAAGGAAACTATTTCTAAAGCATAGAGAAATATGAGAGGCGATTGTGTTTTATTTAGTTCCTTGTATGATATGGGTGGTATAAATTAATACTGATTTGCTTATTTTAGTACTATGTAGTAGGTAATAAATCCTGTTAATTTAAAAAATTATATTATATATTTAAACTCTATAGGTATCTGTTATATTGATTAAGTGTTTAACACTGTCATCTTCTATTTGTAACATTGATACAAAATTTAATTGTTAATCTGTTAATTTAATAAATTGAAATATATTGTTCGTGGCATAAAAGAGGATCGCTGCGCTGGTTAACTGAGAGACCATTTGTTTGGATTGAAAGCACCTTTTAAAAACAAACATAATATACGGTCAAGAACTAGTTGAGGCAACGAAAAATCCTGTACCTTTCTAATCGTTTTTAAGGCATTCTTACTATTTCTACTATAGTAAAAGGTTTAATTATAATGGTACTAAAAGTAAATTGCGTATAATACAAATCCTTATTTAAGTAAATAATCTAAAACTAATCATATAAATATAAACAAAATAAGCAATGATTACCGTTCTGAAATATATATACAATAATATTTTTACAATATGAGCAGGTACTAAATATTTAACTTTTACAATATGAGCAGGTACTAAAATTGTTTTAAAAATAAAATATGTAAAATATTATTTGTTTCTCAAAACGTTCAGTTCACTATATTACACTGGAGCATTTGATCAAGTAGGTAGTATTTAGGTAATCATATATTTTCATCAACAGTTGAAGGTTTGTATGTAGAAAAGAAACGGTTCGATTTATATTTCTTTTTTTTATAAATTGTTTTATTTTTTTAGCGGAAGAGAAAGTTTCTTGTCGATGAAAGAACCAAACTCATTTTTTATGGATCCAATTGTCTTATTAGTCTACCCTAAAAGTAATTTAACATAACTGTAAATGTTTCTGTTTTATTTTTTAAACTTACCCCTTTTTTATACATTCTTTTTTAGTATAGTCTTTATAATCTCAATTGAAACTGCATAAAAAATTCCGACAAACGACACACGTGCGTAAACAAAGAGGCCGTCGTCGAGGTGCAGGTGTTTCTTTTGTCGGAATATTTTTTACAGTCTCATTTGACATTACATAAACTATAACATATATGTTGTTGGCACGTTTATTTTCACCATCAAAATCTGTAAATAATAGGA
Source organism: Pogonocherus hispidulus (assembly GCA_963924545.1). Lineage (NCBI taxonomy): Eukaryota > Metazoa > Arthropoda > Insecta > Coleoptera > Cerambycidae > Pogonocherus > Pogonocherus hispidulus. The sequence continues at coordinate 29,924,883 of OZ004694.1, read as the reverse complement.
CTTATTAGCTAAGTATATGTAATATATACATATAATATAGTGCTATTAAGACAAACGAAACAAAATAATATTTTTTTCATGCAATACGTAATCACTTACCCTCATTATTTCCGTTGCATAACTCAACTACCAATTTTCCACTTGATACAGGTTTCATCTATTCTTATCTTGGCTCTTTCTACATATACAATAAGGACCACAAAGCAAGATACACGAATATAACAGAAAATCAACCAAATCGCTCAAGTCGCAAATACTGAACTGAATACTTTTTGCAATATGCAGATATATAAATAAACAGTAAATGTAATAAAATTACTAACATTAGGGCTATATACCTTTGCACAATACTACATCCATTCCAGGTGGAGAATTACCAGGTATTTAAGGTCGTTCGTTAAACATTGTAATAAAGAATTAGCATAGTTTTCTACATTTTACAGCATTACCTATTTGGTTTATTACGAAATACAAATATATTGTTAGAAACTAACTACGTGCTTAAGCACTAATATCGGATACTTTTATTATGATGTACTTTGCTATTATATTATGGGATCTAGATTTTGCGACGCATTTGGTTAATATAAACAAACTAGTTTAACAAATCCAGGAGTATTAGATTTGAAAGAAAAAAGTTCAAATTTTATATTGTACAGATGTCTGCAGCATTGTTTATTGTTATGTATTGAAATACTTTCTACAAAAAATGATATTGTAACGTACGTAGGGCTTCCAAAATTAGTACAATTGTACTAGATTCAGTACATTTACTATTTTGATACTATTATTGGTAGGTTTGTGCTCCAATCACATCTTTAGAATAATTTTAATAAGAACCTCTAAAAGAGCAATTACCTACTATTTTTGTGCAGTAGAACACTTATTGAATATACGATTTTATACGATTGAAACCGTGCCATTTTTAGCAGAGAATGAGGCCAATAATGACTATACATCTTGTATACATATATACAAGGTGTTTTTGAACGACCGTCATTTAGCCGAATCTCGGAATCTAGTTGGACGTGAAAATTTGAACAAGGGGCTTTAACAAATTTTAAATTCAATGAAAATATTTTGAACTGTAACTCAGTTCCGCTTCTACCGGAATCTCATACTAACTTTATTATTTGAAATACGAAATATATAATATATCTAAACCCTGTAATATAATAATTTGTTTTAATTGCCGGCGAGCAGGTGGCTCAGGGTTTAATGTCTCGATCGCTCAACCCAGAGGTCGTGGGTTCCCCATTCCACCAGAAAATTTTTAAAAATAATCTACTCGCAGAATAAAGCTTGTTCGCAGGAATGGGTTGGCAACCATCCTGGCGATGGCCTAGGATGGCAAGGATGTGAGCTTGGTGTTAGTGTGACAGATTAAAATCGGTTGATGCCCCCGACTAACGAAGTCGTCTAGGCGTCGTCTTGAGGCGCAAATGCGGGCCGCGAAATAATAATATGCCGCCCCTTCCCACGCACGTCTCCGAGTTTTGGGCTAATCCTTGTGATTAAAATAGGGGTAGAGACATTATTATTATATTATTATTGTTATTATTATTATTAATTATACGCTCAGTTTTAGTTCAGTTTCACGAAAAGTGTTATGCAAAGTATGATATAAAATTTCACAGAAAGGTCAAAGCTTACTAGGTTCAATAAAATAAGCGAAAACCAAAATATTAATAACAACATCGCAAAAACTAAAAGAGTTATATAAGAGCATATCTAAAATACTTTGTACACAATTAACTGCTGCACCTAACTGATCTTATTATATTTAAAGGGTTTCCTATTTAAAGAAATGTGTTTCTAATATTAATATTGCTACAAATAGCAGAAACGTTAGTGTCAATAACAGGGAAATAACAGTTTCATTTACATATTTTGTGAAACCATTGTATAGTTTTTAAGGTTGACATTGTTTAAAAGAAAAATGAAAATTACGATTTTCTCAAAAACCATTGAGACAAAGTACTGTTTTCTGCTGAATGTGCGCCTAAAATTTTATGTACAATTAAAAAATGTTATTATAAACAGGTTGTTCCATTTGAAATAAGACAGTATGAGCAAAGATTAGAAAGACCTAGATGTACAAAGCTTACGGGAAAAGTGCAAAGCCAAAGTGAGTGGACAACAAACTTCACTTCAACCAGATTAAACTCAACTATGAAAATGCTTAATTTTAATAGCTAGTAAATGATGTAGGTAACTATTCACCCTATGTATAGTTGTTTAATTTAAAGTTTGTTATAGAGTTTTAAAGTTTGTGATCTACGCATTTCAACGTTAAAATATATTACCATTGCAATAAACAACTAGGTATAGTATACATAAACTTTGGTGGTTGAGTTTCTAGTAGAACCAGAAGTGCGCCACGGTTGAAAATACTTTCAAAATATCTTTCAACCCCCAGAACAAATTTTCACGAATAACGCCCAAGTAGATTCCGATTCCGAGATTCGGCTAACTGACGGTACAAGATAGTGAAGGTGCTCTGTAACATCCGAAGATTTGGCAACGTCGCTGGAGGTGACAACAACGTACCAGTCTCTACTCATATATAGATGTTGGAAGTGATAACGTATCCTTAGTGTGTACTATATATCGCAAAAAAATAAAGGGGAAATTGTTTCCCCTCGCTTGAGATTCTAATTCTGGAAGATCCCCTCGTCAAGAATATATCTAATATATATGGGTATATAAACGGGAAAACCCGGATGTGAGGACGTCTCTTGTGTCATACGGATGTGGTAACGAGCTCTCAAGCAATATATATATATATATATATATATATATATATATATATATATATATATATATTGCTATATTGTTACAACTTTACCCAACACATTGCTCTTATGAAAATAGAGGCCATAAGAGCAGTGTGTTGGATAAAGTTGTAACTTCCATAGCATAGCAATGAAAGTACATACCTATGTTTTCATTCTAACACATTACACTTATGGTACATATTCTTTTGGGTATATCTCCCTTACTACTAGAGACATATCATTAAACTCCCATCAAACCCTAATCAATATATTGGTGAGAAAATACTAAGTACCTACAGATGATACTAGACAAGTTGTTGGCTGTTGTAGTTAAATTTATTTCTTCAATAAAAAAACCAAAAGAAAATCTTTTTATTTTTTTTATTTTTGGAGGACTTTCAGCTCATTTTTTTTTACATTGATACCTTCTCCGACGTTTCGTCCGAGTTTTCGGACTTCTTCATAGGTTACTTAAATACTAAATGCTAATGATGCTAATTTAATTATTCATGTAAAAACATTATTTTCAGTATTTAAGTAACCTATGAAGAAGTCCGAAAACTCGGACGAAACGTCGGAGAAGGTATCAATGTAAAAAAAAAAATGAGCTGAAAGTCCTCCAAAAATAAAAAAAATAAAAAGATTTTCTAAGTACCTACCTATATCTAAATATGTAGAAAAATATAAGACGTTCCCTGCTTAGTGAACTATGGCAACCCATTGTTCGTTAAAATTTCGTTTTTATTAATGTAACAATAGCTTTGTTCAAGCATCAGTCAAAAATAGTCCCAGATTGTACAACGCATGCCTAGTTGCCTTTTGATGGAGTTAAAACGCAACTGCGCGTGCGTCGTACAATCTGGGACTATTTTTGACTGATGCTTGAACAAAGTTAATATAAATAGGTATATGTAATATGATAACCTATAAAATAAAAAATATAACTTTAAATAACTTTATTAATGTACACATTTTTGTACAAGATGAAGCAGATCTTATACTGTTTGTAATTTAGATGTGTTAAATTTAAATTACATTTTAAATTAGTCTAAAATATATAGGTAGTCATTTATAATGTCGACTATACAGTATGAGATATGCAAAAAAGACATACCTAAGTAAGTTAACAAATAGGATTAATAATTGATCATGATCAGTTGACATTAAATTATTATCAACATTAAAGCCTGTTCACATTTACCACTTGCATGTGTTGTTCACTCTATCACAGTATTCCGAATTTTACTTAATTTATATGTAAATTATTTCCATAACAAAATAATGAAGCCAAGGAATAATTTTTTAAAATTATATATACCGTGTGGTCGAAGTCTGTAAACTTTAAATTTATGTTAACTAGAATCATGAAAGGCAAAAGATCATAACTATAGCATTAAATATCAGTGTTTTCTAGTCTGTTGATTTTCTATGATTCTAACATTTGACACAAGTACCAATTTTCTGTACTCTATATTTCAGATAGTAAACATTGTTTTATATCTATTGTAGACTTCCTAGACCATACTACATAATATATAAAACTAAATTACTCATTGCACTGAAAGTTTATGTTATTATAGCAGAATTAAAATTAAGTTAGCGGTACCAAAGTAGCAACACCTAAACTAGTTTCTAGGTCATTACAACTGTATATAGATATACCTTCAAAGTGTTTCTTATTAATTATTATATATCAGTGACAATAATGGTTTATAGGCTAGTTTCATAATTTGGCGCCAGGTGCTGTAAAGCTTCCCTTGTCTAAAGCTTTCAGACAGGTAGTATATCTATGGACAAATTAATTTCGTTAATTGTGTGACTGAAACTATAATAACACAGTAAGGTTATAGGTGCAAGGAAACATATTCAGCTGTTTAGGACCTGTAAATAACTGGGTTACTAAGTTAATGGGAAGGACATTGTAACTGATTGACTACACAATGTCGGTACAGTATTACAGACACTGGGAAAACATATACCAAGCTAGAGTTCTTGCAGTTATTCAGTCTATAAACAGTTGAACCTTTCATATAGTCTGTTTATGTTTTACTTACATCGAATAATCGATTTGTCAAACTAGCTTTGACAATTGGTTAGACAATCCGACACTGATTGCTAATTGACATAAGAACTGAGGTCATAAAATTTGGCACATATAATAGCTGACGCATTTTATGTAAGTACTTAATTTCAAAATTTTTTATAGTATATTTTTAATAACACTGACGTAGTTTATTAATTCCTATATAAAGAAAAATATAATTTCAAATAATATGTTATACAGATTTTCATCAGTCATCATAGACTTAGCAACTTATACATATAAATGTTATTGTTCAAAAATTATCTAATGAATAAAAATCAGTCGGTAGAAGTAAAATACTTTCTTTTGTAGTATGTAAGTATGTGCATATTTAATGAGAAAATATTCAGATCAAATTTATCGACTTGATAATATGATCAGACAGATAGTAGAAACCAATAGAAAAAACTACTGTTCCTCTTAAAACTATGTACTATTCTATTTCCATGTTTTGTTTTCTTCATTATACCCAATCTCGTCGCAATATAAGTTCCTTGTGACATCAGAGTTATTTTCAACTTAGTGATTTTCATCCTTCAACAATGACCTAATGATATTGCATGCGAAACTTAAAGTATCACAATAACACCAAAGATTTCTTTAGTAAGGAAGTGTCAGAAATAATATGGTGTGCACAACTGCATGACCACCATTTATTACTCCAGCATAATTTGTACTTAAAAAGCATCGTTACCCTGTGCTCTAATGGTACCTACCTGAGAAGTAGGATGCTATCTGTTCATTGACAATAGTGTCGGAAAGATAGTAGCATAGAATAATTGAAGGCACTACTGTGACTTTCACCACAAACACTGAAAGATATTTAAACCAGACAATTTGATGACGATGTTAAAACAAAACAACTTGAAAAAATAACTTAATTATGGAATAAAAAGTAAACAGAATATAAATTGTTACAGAGTTCCCTCCTATAACCTCCCTGGATTTATGTAAAGATAGGTAGTTGCATTTGTTTTTACTATAATAAACTAGTTTGTACTAGCAGAGACTTATACATCTACAAAGACCGTTCACCTAATGTATTTTTTTGGAGTATAGACTTTTTCCTGATTTTATGCAACCATATATACGAGATGACAATTAGCCAATCAAAATCGAGTAATTTCAACCCGGCAAGTTGCGCCCCCACAGTACCAGTAGATTACATGTGTAGGATTCTACTATCGCTTCGCATTGCCATACAGGAATTTAATTTTTCAAGCGTACACGTTTAAGAGAATAGTGCAGTGTTGTCAGACGTAACCTAACGAACGCTATGGATTTAACATAAACATCATTTTAATAATTTTACACGGAAGTATAAATTCTCCTACTTTAATAATTTTATTATTGTATTTATTTAATATTCTGGTAGAATAAAAAGTGCTTTGGCGTTAAACGGCATCCGAGGATCGAACTCGGGACCTTCCGCATAACAGGTAATGCTCTTACAACTGAGCTACCTCCCTACGCTGTTTTAAACTTACTATTTCGGGTAAAATATTTACTACATTATAAAAAAGAAATTTGTATGTATCTTATGCATGCCGTGTACATAAATGAATTCAATAATGTAATAAATAAAAGTAGACCTTATTAGGTACCTACTTACTACACTATTTATACCTCGCTGCTATTATTAAAACCATCATAGTAGGTAGTAGGTACCTACTCGTAATATTAGAAAAATCCAAAAAAATTTATAAAATTGGACACAGTTACAATATCTCCATATGTACAGTTAACAAATAATATTGGGATTAAATAAATGTGTATTGCAAAACTGGTACCTAAGAAAAAAGTATCTATATAACCTAAAACCTCAAAACTAATGCTTCATTTTTCTACGGCATCCTATACAAAAGGTTATATTAAAAAATGTGAGGGAGGACTAAAAGTTCCGGTTTACCAAACCTGTACCAAATATAGATGAATGATTGTCTTTGCCTTGCCGCGAGTCTTTTTTGCGTGTGCGGAAGGTTAGTACAGTTAGTTACATGCGGTGACCCCATGTCTTATAACTTATAAATCTATGGGTGACCCTATCTGAGGACAGTTATAGGTACCTACATGTTTATTGAAAAAATTTACTTTGATGAGCCGCCCATTAAAATGAAATTATTAAAATTTCTTGGATATAAAGATAAGCTTTTCTTATTATGTACGAATAACTATAATAAGATCAAATACATAAATATTCTCGAATTTTACTAATTATTTGTTCTAATATAGTGGCCCTCATAGAATAAATATTCAACTGCGGCTATAAATAAATAGCAATAAATAGTCACGGCTCAAATAAAAACTATAAAAATGTATAGTTTTTTTAATAATCATATAAAAAATGCACGTTAGTATAGTGTATATAGGTAGTGACTGAAGATTAAAAAAAGTGTTATATTAGTTATATAAGAATAAAATAAGTTACCCCACTCGGGTACCGTTCGGCACTCAAACGTTTACTTACACAGGAGCTCACGCTCGACCTGTAAAGTGTTGGGTGCGATTGATATAGAATGAGAAAAACAAGTGATTATATATTTATGTTTTATTTTATTTTATTTTTTGTAAAAATGCCTGTGGTAGATTATAGTGAGGGTTGCTGTCCCTCGCAATATTGGTAACCGAATACTTTTTAAGAAAATGTGTTACAACATTCCTGTGAAATTTGTAGCAATTTTAGCAAATAGAGAAGCCACGTTCTGTAATCTTATCCTATAGTAGCACAAAATCAGGGGTATTAATTGTACCATTTAGAAACATCGTGGATAATTGGTCGTAGTATGAGAAGACATTTGTGTTAGTAAATTTGAGGAATTAGTTTGCCACGAAAATATTGGAAAAACACTAAAAAATCATTTCTTAAATATAACTTTTAGTAATACCTCAAGGTAAAAACTTTCCTTTGGGCTATTTTATTAATTTTTATATCAGAACCTCTATTTATTTTACATTAAAATTTGTTAAGCAAAATATAAAAACCGGGACAGCATCCAGCAAAGTTAATACAAACCATTCAAAATTACAACATTTGTAATTTTTCTTAATAATAGTATAGATGAATGGTATTCAGATTATTTCAGAGGCCACTTGGATTTAATTTTTAAAATTTGGTATTCTGAGGTTTTTTGGGGATGCTCTCTTTAAATGAAATAATAGCGTCCCTGCAGCTCTTCCGGTTATACCGGAAGTTGACGTCAATTTTGTAATTTTAAGTGGAACACCCTGTATATTATTCACTCCATCAATCCATGCATCCATCAATAACCTTGATCGTATGATTAGAAAGCTTATGCAGCTTATGGATTTAACTCTCTCACTTGTGAATATTGTCGTTCTATATCGTTCTTGATATAAACAACACAGGGTTTTAAGTTAGGATTTTCGATTTTTCGAAAACAGGTAAACTTGATGAAAGTGAGCGTAATACCGACCGAAAGTGACCGAAAGTGTAGAATCCAAAAATGCCATAATATACAGGGTGTCCCATGTAAAAATTCAAGTTTTTATGGCTTGCAGTTGAGCTAATATGGTATTAAATATTTACCACCCTGTAAGCAACCACCAACCCTGAAGATGTGATTAGAAAGCTTATGAATTTAACTAACTCCTCTGTGATTATGACCGCTCTATCTTTCTTAATATAAAAAACACGGGGTTTTAAACTATAAAATATATACATATAAAAAAAAAATAAAATATATCGAAAATGGTTAACTTTAGGAATAGGGAAACTTGATAAAAGTAACACTAAAATCCAAAAATGCGATAATAAACTACTTGAGTGAAGTTACCCATAAAAGTTAGCCATAGAAATTACTATCTATAGCGGTGAAATAAAAATAATTCTAGTGCCGTTCCCGGTCCCGGACAAGTCATTCTGACTATATAGGACGACAAAGGGCACTTCCCTTGACCACCCAGCATATTTTTTTTTCAAAATTTCCCATAAATAATTGTTCACAGACTTAGCCATAGAAATTACTATATTGATCAGTAAAATAAAAATAATTCTAGTGCCGCCCCCGGTCCCGGACAAGTCGTTCTGAAAATATAGGACGACAAGGGGCACTTCCCTTGACCACCCAGCATGATTTTTTTTTCAAAATTTCCCATAATTAATTGTTTATAGACTTAGCCATAGAAATTGATATCTCGATCGGAACAATAAAAAAATACTACTACCGCCCCCGGTCCCGGACAAGTCGTTCTGAGTATATAGGACGAACAAAGGGCACTTCCCTTGACCACCCAGCATGATTTTTTTTTTCAAAATTTCCCATAATTAATTGTTTAAATTATGGAAAAACTTTTGGAAAACCCCAGTCAGTAATCAAATATTCTCGGCGCGAAACCAAACTATCTTTGTAATGTCCCTCGTAACGAGGAGATTTTACTGTCGAACGTAGATGGCCGATCGCGGCGGCACGATTATGATCTCGAAAAATAAAAGTTCCCACGGAGAGGAGCAAGCAAGCAAACTTTGGAATATCAACCGATATAAAATTTAGCTATTAACAGCGACGAATACCTACCTACAGATGTAGATCTAAGTAGGTATATAAAGTACCTACCTCGCTGCACCAAGGGAACTTATTCGAAAAACAAGAATTTTGTAAAATTGGACTCCATAACAACGTTCTAAAATTCTATTTCAGCGACTAAAATTATCCTCTATAAAATAGTGACATTTTAGTTAGTTAGTTACAAAGCATATATACCTACACTTTGGTTATTACCTAAAAAAAGCTATAAAAAATAAACGAGATTGTTAAGATACAGAAGCCTAAATAAAACACCAACAGTTCAAACATTCTACGATCTTTAACGGTGTAATTTTTTACACATTCTTTAAAAACTATTATACCTATGCAACTAACCCAGTGTAATCAGTGTTTTAGTATAAACACATCAACCCTTCATTGTGTTTACACAAATTACAAATTTATATAGTTCGAGATATTTCCATATACTTTATGCTATATTAATGTAATGTAATGTAATTTAAATACCTACTTTTTTAGTAGGCACAGTAGTATGTATACCTATAACCTTATATCTTCGTTATACCAGAGACTTATACATCTACAAAGACCGTTCACCTAATGTATTTTTTTGAAGTATAGACTTTTTCCTGATTTTATGCAACCATATATACGAGATGACAATTAGCCAATCAAAATCGAGTAATTTCAACCCGGCAAGTTGCGCCCCCACAGTACCAGTAGATTACATGTGTAGGATTCTACTATCGCTTCGCATTGCCATACAGGAATTTAATTTTTCAAGCGTACACGTTTAAGAGAATAGTGCAGTGTTGTCAGACGTAACCTAACGAACGCTATGGATTTAACATAAACATCATTTTAATAATTTTACACGGAAGTATAAATTCTCCTACGTTAATAATTTTATTATTGTATTTATTTAATATTCTGGTAGAATAAAAAGTGCTTTGGCGTTAAACGGCATCCGAGGATCGAACTCGGGACCTTCCGCATAACAGGTAATGCTCTTACAACTGAGCTACCTCCCTACGCTGTTTTAAACTTACTATTTCGGGTAAAATATTTACTACATTATAAAAAAGAAATTTGTATATATCTTATGCATGCCGTGTACATAAATGAATTCAATAATGTAATAAATAAAAGTAGACCTTATTAGGTACCTACTTACTACACTATTTATACCTCGCTGCTATTATTAAAACCATCATAGTAGGTAGTAGGTACCTACTCGTAATATTAGAAAAATCCAAAAAAATTTATAAAATTGGACACAGTTACAATATCTCCATATGTACAGTTAACAAATAATATTGGGATTAAATAAATGTGTATTGCAAAACTGGTACCTAAGAAAAAAGTATCTATATAACCTAAAACCTCAAAACTAATGCTTCATTTTTCTACGGCATCCTATACAAAAGGTTATATTAAAAAATGTGAGGGAGGACTAAAAGTTCCGGTTTACCAAACCTGTACCAAATATAGATGAATGATTGTCTTTGCCTTGCCGCGAGTCTTTTTTGCGTGTGCGGAAGGTTAGTACAGTTAGTTACATGCGGTGACCCCATGTCTTATAACTCTTATAAATCTATGGGTGACCCTATCTGAGGACAGTTATAGGTACCTACATGTTTATTGAAAAAATTTACTTTGATGAGCCGCCCATTAAAATGAAATTATTAAAATTTCTTGGATATAAAGATAAGCTTTTCTTATTATGTACGAATAACTATAATAAGATCAAATACATAAATATTCTCGAATTTTACTAATTATTTGTTCTAATATAGTGGCCCTCATAGAATAAATATTCAACTGCGGCTATAAATAAATAGCAATAAATAGTCACGGCTCAAATAAAAACTATAAAAATGTATAGTTTTTTTAATAAACATATAAAAAATGCACGTTAGTATAGTGTATATAGGTAGTGACTGAAGATTAAAAAAAGTGTTATATTAGTTATATAAGAATAAAATAAGTTACCCCACTCGGGTACCGTTCGGCACTCAAACGTTTACTTACACAGGAGCTCACGCTCGACCTGTAAAGTGTTGGGTGCGATTGATATACAATGAGAAAAACAAGTGATTATATATTTATGTTTTATTTTATTTTATTTTTTGTAAAAATGCCTGTGGTAGATTATAGTGAGGGTTGCTGTCCCTCGCAATATTGGTAACCGAATACTTTTTAAGAAAATGTGTTACAACATTCCTGTGAAATTTGTAGCAATTTTAGCAAATAGAGAAGCCACGTTCTGTAATCTTATCCTATAGTAGCACAAAATCAGGGGTATTAATTGTACCATTTAGAAACATCGTGGATAATTGGTCGTAGTATGAGAAGACATTTGTGTTAGTAAATTTGAGGAATTAGTTTGCCACGAAAATATTGGAAAAACACTAAAAAATCATTTCTTAAATATAACTTTTAGTAATACCTCAAGGTAAAAACTTTCCTTTGGGCTATTTTATTAATTTTTATATCAGAACCTCTATTTATTTTACATTAAAATTTGTTAAGCAAAATATAAAAACCGGGACAGCATCCAGCAAAGTTAATACAAACCATTCAAAATTACAACATTTGTAATTTTTCTTAATAATAGTATAGATGAATGGTATTCAGATTATTTCAGAGGCCACTTGGATTTAATTTTTAAAATTTGGTATTCTGAGGTTTTTTGGGGATGCTCTCTTTAAATGAAATAATTGCGTCCCTGCAGCTCTTCCGGTTATACCGGAAGTTGACGTCAATTTTGTAATTTTAAGTGGAACACCCTGTATATTATTCAATCCATCAATCCATGCATCCATCAATAACCTTGATCGTATGATTAGAAAGCTTATGCAGCTTATGGATTTAACTCTCTCACTTGTGAATATTGTCGTTCTATATCGTTGTTGATATAAACAACACAGGGTTTTAAGTTAGGATTTTCGATTTTTCGAAAACAGGTAAACTTGATGAAAGTGAGCGTAATACCGACCGAAAGTGACCGAAAGTGTAGAATCCAAAAATGCCATAATATACAGGGTGTCCCATGTAAAAATTCAAGTTTTTATGGCTTGCAGTTGAGCTAATATGGTATTAAATTTTTACCACCCTGTAAGCAACCACCAACCCTGAAGATGTGATTAGAAAGCTTATGAATTTAACTAACTCCTCTGTGATTATGACCGCTCTATCTTTCTTAATATAAAAAACACGGGGTTTTAAACTATAAAATATATACATATAAAAAAAAATAAAATATATCGAAAATGGTTAACTTTAGGAATAGGGAAACTTGATAAAAGTAACACTAAAATCCAAAAATGCGATAATAAACTACTTGAGTGAAGTTACCCATAAAAGTTAGCCATAGAAATTACTATCTATAGCGGTGAAATAAAAATAATTCTAGTGCCGTTCCCGGTCCCGGACAAGTCATTCTGACTATATAGGACGACAAAGGGCACTTCCCTTGACCACCCAGCATATTTTTTTTTCAAAATTTCCCATAATTAATTGTTTACAGACGCCATAGAAATTGATATCTTGATCGGTACAATAAAAAAAATTCTAGTGCCGCTCCCGGTCCCGGACAAGTCGTTCTGACTATATAGGACGACAAAGGGCACTTCCCTTGACCACCCAGCATGATTTTTTTTTCAAAATTTCCCATAATTAATTGTTTATAGACTTAGCCATAGAAATTGATACGTCGATCGGAACAATAAAAAAAATTCTACTGCCGCCCCCGGTCCCGAACAAGTCATTCTGACTATATAGGACGATAAAAAGCACTTCCTTTGACCACCCAGCATAATAGTTTTTTCAAAATTTCCCATAATTAATTGTTTACAGACTTAGCCATAGAAATTGATATCTCGATCGGTTCAATAAAAAAAATTGTAGTCCCGCCCCCAGTCCCGGACAAGTCGTTCTGACTATATAGGACGACAAAGGGCACTTCCCTTGACCTCCCAGCATGATTTTTTTTTCAAAATTTCCCATAATTAATTGTTTATAGACTTAGCCATAGAAATTGATATCTCGATCGGAACAATAAAAAAAATTCTACTGCCGCCCCCGGTCCCGGACGTCATTCTGAAATTTTGAAAAAAAAAATTATGCTAGGTGGTCAAGGGAAGTGCCCATTGTCGTCCTATATAGTCAGAAAGACTTGTCCGGGACTGGGGGCGGGACTACAATTTTTTTTATTGAACCGATCGAGATATCAATTTCTATGGGTAAGTCTGTAAACAATTAATTATGGGAAATTTTGAAAAAAATATTATGCTGGGTGGTCAAAGGAAGTGTTTTTTATCGTCCTATATAGTCAGAATGACTTGTCCGGGACCGAAGGCGGCAGTAGAATTTTTTTTATTGTTCCGATCGAGATATCAATTTCTATGGCTAAGTCTATAAACAATTAATTATGGGAAATTTTGAAAAAAAATCATGCTGGGTGGTCAAGGGAAGTGCCCTTTGTCGTCCTATATAGTCAGAACGACTTGTCCGGGACCGGGAGCGGCACTAGAATTTTTTTATTTTATCGACCAGTAAAGTAATTTCTATGGCTAAGTCTGTGAACAATTATTCATGAGAAATTTCGAAAAAAAAATAATGCTGGGTGGTCAAGGGAAGTGCCCTTTATCGTCCTATATAGTCAGAACGACTTGTCCGGGACCGGGGGCGGCACTAGAATTTTTTTATTGTACCGATCGAGATATCAATTTCTATGGCTAAGTCTGTGAGCAATTATTTATGGGAAATTTTGAAAAAAAATTATGCTGGGTGGTCAAGGGAGGTACCCTTTATCGTCCTATATAGTTGGAACGATTTTTCCGGGACCGGGGGCAGCACTAGAATTTTTTTTATTTTATCGACCAGTATAGTAATTTCTATGGCTAAGTCTGTGAACAATTATTTAAGGGAAATTTTGAAAAAAAAATTATGCTGAGTGGTCAAGGGAAGTGCCCTTTGTCGTCCTATATAGTCAGAACGACTTGTCCGGGACCGGGGGCGGGACTAGAATTTTTTTTATTTTACCGATCAATATAGTAATTTCTATGGCTAAGTCTGTGAACAATTATTTATGGGAAATTTTGAAAAAAAAATTACGCTGGGTGGTCAAAGGAAGTGCCCTTTATTGTCCTATATAGTTGGAACGACTTGTCCGGGACCAGGAGCGGCACTGGAATTTTTTTTATTTTATCGACCAGTAAAGTAATTTCTATGGCTAAGTCTGTGAACAATTATTGATGAGAAATTTTGAAAAAAAAAATTATGCTGGGTGGTCAAGGGAAGTGCCCTTTATCGTCCTATATTGTTGGAACGACTTGTCCGGGACCGGGAGCGGCACTACAATTTTTTTTATTTTATCGACCAGTATAGTAATTTCTATGGCTAACTCTGTGAACAATTATTTATGGGAAATTTTGAAAAAAAAATTATGGTGGGTGGTCAAGGGAAGTGCAATTTGTTGTCTTATATACTCAGAACGACTTGTCCGGGACCGGGGGCGGCACTAGAATTTTTTTATTGTACCGATCGAGATATCAATTCCTATGGCTAAGTCTGTAAACAATTAATTATGGGAAATTTTGAAAAAAAAATATGCTGGGTGGTCAAGGGAAGTGCCCTTTGTCGTCCTATATAGTCAGAATGACTTGTCCGGGACCGGGAACGGCACTAGAATTATTTTTATTTCACCGCTACAGATAGTAATTTCTATGGCTAACTTTTATGGGTAACTTCACTCAAGTTAATAAACTGCGATGTTCCATTGTAAATAACAAAGTTGACGCCAACTTTCGGTGTAACCGGAAGAGCTACAGGGACGTCATTATATTATTACCAATTTCAAAATTTAATTCCAAGTGGTCTCGGTCTCTGAAATAATCTAATAGGATACTTAGAAACTTTTAGCCGCTCGGTATAGACACCAGTTTCCAAAAGTGTTTCATCTTTTACTTAGGCACAATTTAAACATAAATAATTAGTATGATGTATTTTTGAACATAGTCCTTCCTACCCATTGAATAATTTCAATTTATATAATTTAATGCTGCACTTTTGGAAAACCCCAGTCAGTAATCAAATATTCTCGGCGCGAAACCAAACTATCTTTGTAATGTCCCTCGTAACGAGGAGATTTTACTGTCGAACGTAGATGGCCGATCGCGGCGGCACGATTATGATCTCGAAAAATAAAAGTTCCCACGGAGAGGAGCAAGCAAGCAAACTTTGGAATATCAACCGATATAAAAATTAGCTATTAACAGCGACGAATACCTACCTACAGATGTAGATCTAAGTAGGTATATAAAGTACCTACCTCGCTGCACCAAGGGAACTTATTCGAAAAACAAGAATTTTGTAAAATTGGACTCCATAACAACGTTCTAAAATTCTATTTCAGCGACTAAAATTATCCTCTATAAAATAGTGACATTTTAGTTAGTTAGTTACAAAGCATATATACCTACACTTTGGTTATTACCTAAAAAAAAGCTATAAAAAATAAACGAGATTGTTAAGATACAGAAGCCTAAATAAAACACCAACAGTTCAAACATTCTACGATCTTTAACGGTGTAATTTTTTACACATTCTTTAAAACTATTATACCTATGGAACTAACCCAGTGTAATCAGTGTTTTAGTATAAACACATCAACCCTTCATTGTGTTTACACAAATTACAAATTTATATAGTTCGAGATATTTCCATATACTTTATGCAATATTAATGTAATGTAATGTAATTTAAATACCTACTTTTTTAGTAGGCACAGTAGTATGTATACCTATAACCTTATATCTTCGTTATACGAACACCACAAACTGCAACAAAAGTCCCAAACTTGCAGATTGTGGAGATATTGAGTACATAATTTTTAGACAATGTGTATGCATCACGTCCATATGGCACGAATTCTTAAGAAAAAAATCGTTATTGACTACGGATCGAACCTGGGACGCTCGGGTGACACGCCATGAAATAATCAAATGTGTTACTAATGACACGCATAAAAATTAGACTTTTGTAGACTACATTTGCAAAACTTTTAAATTGGTATTATTGTAATTTGATTTTTATAATGTAAGTATATCAAATGCGAAGTATTTGGTAGACAACTGTAAGAAAACATATTCACAAATAATATTTCACACCAGTTATGAATATAATAAATCCGGCAACAGCGACAGCACCTATACATGTGCAGTCAACCTTATTTAGCGACATCTGGTATTAAACGGTGGAAACAATTGTGAAGAATGTCCAATTTAGTTCCAATGGACACTCCTGCAAGCGCTGCTGGTAAAATTCCAGCAGAGCCATCTACGAATGGCCAGTAACTTTTCGGCTTCATGTCGCCCATAAAGGTGAAACGTCTTTGTAGATTCTATACGTCTCTGGTTATACGAACACCACAAACAGCAACAAAAGTCCCAAACTTGCAGATTGTGGAGATATTGAGTACATAATTTTTAGACAATGTGTATGCATCACGTCCATATGGCACGAATTCTTAAGAAAAAAATCGTTATCGACTACGGATCGAACCTGGGACGCTCGGGTGACACGCCATGAAATAATCAAATGTGTTACTAATGACACGCATAAAAATTAGACTTTTGTAGACTACATTTGCAAAACTTTCATTTATTGAATGTTTTAAATTGGTATTATTGTAATTTGATTTTTATAATGTAAGTATATCAAATGCGAAGTATTTGGTAGACAACTGTAAGAAAACATATTCACAAATAATATTTCACACCAGTTATGAATATAATAAATCCGGCAACAGCGACAGCACCTATACATGTGCAGTCAACCTTATTTAGCGACATCTGGTATTAAACGGTGGAAACAATTGTGGAGAATGTCCAATTTAGTTCCAATGGACACTCCTGCAAGCGCTGCTGGTAAAATTCCAGCAGAGCCATCTACGAATGGCCAGTAACTTTTCGGCTTCATGTCGCCCATAAAGGTGAAACGTCTTTGTAGATTCTATACGTCTCTGGTACTAGTAAACTAAATAAACTAGTAAAATATTTTTGTATTGGCTAAATATGCATGTAATTGTTTAAAGAAACTTAACCAGCAAACTTATTTACAAGCTTTTCAATGACTAATATCAAGCTGCTAGGTTACAGTACTATTATTAACAAATAAAATGTCTATATATAAGTTTCGGAAGCCTGAGTGAACATAAAAACAAGTGAACTGTTAATAAAAAGTCACACAGTAATACTGAAGTGGGTACAATTTACTAACTTGCATATGCTCATAAAATGTCGAATATATTCAACTTTTAAAGATAACCCAAAACAAAATGCAGGATTAACAACTTAATTCTAATAGTGAACCAGTAGAAGTTGAAATGTCTAACTTTGTTTTTTTTTAAATATTCTCTGATAATTAATCTTAATTCAGTTTTACTTTCAAATGATACCAAATCCTTTACAAGATCTTATTTAGGAATATATTGTTTTCCTTCAACTTTACTCTGGAAACTTAAATATTATCAGTACTCAATATATGATACTTTCAACCTCCAATATTAGGTACTTTACATAATTTAAATTTATCGAATGAGGAGGTACCAGCAAATTGGTTTGCTAAACTATTACAATTATTACACAAAATATGGAATATTCGAATTACTAGGCACCGTGAGTTGACCCTACATTCCAGGGTCATATTTTGTTTGTCACACCTGGATAATTATAAATTGTGTTATGCCGCGACTTCACCTTAACCTTCACAATCATAGCTGGCACTGTGGCAGTTGTAGTGTAGATTTGGCTTGAAGCAGTCAGACGTTGTTCTAGCGAGTGAATTTAATTTATTTATTGTCACATAAACTTTCTTCGTGTGTTACCCGAACTAATGTTTAATGGCACCAGCGTTCCCAGATTACATAATGCTAATTATTGTTCAATGTACCACAATTATCGATTTTTTTCTTGATATTATGATACGATCACATTTGCACGAATATATATAGTCACTATTTGGTGACGTCTTATATTCAATTTATCAAATTGCGAAAATTATCATTACCAGGCTAGGACTTCCAGACACTGCCAGCACTATTCACTAGATCTTTTGTTGATCCACTTGGTGGTACAATCATCCCCAGCCTCAGCTTGATGGAGAATGTAGAAAAATAAAAAACATAAACTCACCAAACTGAATGTACAACTATAATTTTCAATTTCTCAGTAAATAAATAAAAATATACAGTACCTAATAACAAATTAACGAAAATTTAAATTATTAAGGAAAAAACAAATTAGTCCTAAAATAATTTCTCTTCCATGCACTTTTTAAAGTAAAAAAAAGTTATAAAACTTCAAAATAACATCATAAATGTTTATGATCCACATAATCTGTTTTGAATGTACAGGTAAAAGTTTGAATATTAATTTGTAGATTTGTGTTGTAAAATTTTACCTTTAGTTTAGTTTAGTGAAGAATCACAACTTTTATTGGTTCACTTTTCCCAGTACGCAACATTTACTTCATTTCTGTGATTAAGTCTTATAGGGACACTTACAACCACAAATATTATTACAATCATACAACACAGTAGCTCAGGATCATTCTTAAGTTATACAAGTTATTGTTAACTTGCAGCTTGAAATTAATTAAATGCCATATAAAAACATTTTCATCTTTAATATTCCTTTAAATTTTGTACTATCCATTCATTGTTATTTTTTTAATTCCACAAAAATATAAAAATACTATTTACTTTAATTTCTGGTATGTCTACTTTTTATTTTATCATAACCAAGATACTATGACATTTATTTAATAACAAATTGTCTGAAGAAATGAAATGAGCCTGAATGACACAATACATTAATCAGTTTAATTAAAATAAAGACAGTATAATAATATATTCATAATACGTATATACACATCTAAAAAAATACATTGCAAGAAAAAATATGATCTTAAAGATATAATATACTTCAATCTAGATATACATATATACAATATCCCGTAGGACTTGGCAATAATTAATAGTTTTAAAATAATTTCACAAAAAATGTGAGGGAAATTTGAAAAGTCAACCATTAAGAATGAATGAGTAGGTTAGCATGCAGAGTGCAGTTGAAAACTTGAAAAATTCAAATGCTTTTTGGAAATACTTAAATCTACCAGTGCTATATATTAAGCTCAAGAGATATAAGATATTGTCATGTAATCAGTAAGTAGTAACATGTGGGACAAAATTTAGTTTAATCTAACTGTTAGCTTCCTTTTCTAAATTCTATTACTTCCTACTATCCTCTTGAATTCCACAGTTCTACGAAGTATCTCTGGAACAAAAAGCTTATTTCATAATGTGCTTGAAAGTGTAAATTACGTAGAGGTAGGTACGCATTTTAACTAAGTTTAGTATTAAAGACAAAAGAAATACAGTAAGTAACTTCAAATATACAACAATAAATTATTTAAGATGCAAAATAAATAAAAATATTGAATTATATAATATATGAACGATCCCCACAAATGATTACACCATCAAGTAAAAGAAGTTGATCAAATAACATTCTAATATAATAAAGAGATTCATTTTTATCATTTTGTAAAAATAGTGTTTCCAAACATCTTCGGAAGGAAAACTGAAAATTGTTAATTTACCATTATTAAAATTTACATAATAGCTCCCTAGTGTCAAGAGACAAGTTCTTTTGACACTGTGGAGCTATTATGTAAATTTTCAATATTAGACTGTCATATATGTATAAATCCACTGTAATAAATATTTGATACCCTTACCTGTATAATATTTTTTTTACGTGTAAAGATCAAGTAGATATAGTTTCCCTTGGAATTTGTGAATCAACTCTACATAAATAAAAGCGACATATATGTCGCTAATAAATATTGATTTTATAGTCCCATTACATCTGTTGGCATTTAATCACCATTTGCACAAATAGATATTTTCTTAAAGAAAATTACCAGTGAAATTCATACCAATAGGTCTGTCTACAAAATTTTATTTTTAATTGAAAATGATAGGTTTCTGGGTAATATAAACCCCTATAAAGTTTTTTAAAAAATAGTCATTTACTTTCTGCGTTATTCATAACAGAAATTACCCCAACGCGCCGAGGCTAGAAAACGGTACCTAGGTAGAAGGCTAGGCGGGTGACGTCACATGCCAGCTTATATGCAACGCACTGGGTGGTACTGTTCTGTGTTCTAGTCGGTTTTGCAGCTAATAAGCTACAACGGACTAGTTTTTTTACTGGTATTTTTATCGTAGTCGTATAGCTCTGTGTTTTAAAAGAAGTATGGTGGCAAGGAAATGGTGTTTTGTGCCTGGATGCTCAAGCACAACAATTAGGACGCCAACGAAAATATTTGTAAGCATTCCAAAACAAATAATAAAAAGGAAAGCATGGTTTGCAGCAGTAAGACGGGACTTTAAAGACGTTTCTTCGGCATCAACTTTGTATTGTTGCGAAGATCATTTTAATGTAAGTTATATAGGCACATACCTGTTGTTGAATATAAATAAATGGGGGATTTTGTTTTTTAGCTTGAACAAGACATGGAAAACTATTTAGAATATAAACTTAGCAAAGTAAAGGCGCGTATGAAATGTGGTGTAGTACCTCATATATTTGGCTGTCAACCAGATAAAGCTGTACACAAAACATCTCGATTAACTAGTGAAAGGAGGGCCCGAAAAAGAAAAGTTGACGAGTTGCTGTGCAAATCTATCGAATGTTCGGAACACCTGCCGGAACCGTCAACTTCTTGTAATGCACAAGCCACTGACCTGCACAACAGTAGAATTGACTTAGAAGCAAGATGTCATGTAGCAACTCAAACTCGAATATTACCTCATTATAGAAGTAAGAGTACTCAAGTTGTATGTTCAACATCAAGCAAAGATACAGCCACGTCCCCCGTAAAATCTGAATTACTCCTACAAAAGTCATTTAAAAAACCCGAGATACAAAACTTATTCCAACATTGTAATGATTCAAACAACGATACAACGGAAACCTCAGATCCAGATACTGAATGGCAACCGAATCATAACAGTAGTAGTGAAGGTGAGGTCACAACAGAAAATCAAAAAATTGAGGAAAGTAAATTTCGATCAATGTTTGTCCGAAAAATTGAGAAAAGGTTACGAATGTATACTGGTATTCCCAAAGAATACAGCAATTTTATAAACATTTTAGAAATGAGAAGTTCTTTAGAAAAGTATTTTATATATCTAACTTTCTATAAAATTAAGAGCAATAACACCTTTCAACAAATAGCCGACCTTTTTGGAATAAGTAAATCGTACGCAGGTGCACTATTTACTCGAAGTACTTTAGTGTTAGCCGAATTTATGAAGCAATTAGTATATTGGCCAAGTAGCGACTCTATTAAAAGAAATCTTCCAATACAATTTCGAATGTCTTTCTACAATGTCCAGTCAATAATCGACTGTTTAGAAATAGAAATTCAGAAACCTAGTGCCGCTGTTCAGCAGTCGCTAACTTGGTCAGAGTACAAAAAATGCAATACCATGAAATATTTGATTTCGTGTACTCCTGATGGATTCATAAATTTTATATCAAGTGGATATGGTGGTCGTGCAAGTGACGTGGCAATATTTGAGGATTGTGGATATTTAAAAGTTCTTCCAGAAAATTGTGTTGTTATGGCCGACAGAGGTTTTAAGCAAATTGAAACTTTCCTGAGTAAAAGAAAATGTACATTGGTCAGACCTCCAAGTGTTGCAAGTAATGCCAAAATGGGCAAGAATGACGTCCTGCTTACAAAACGCATTGCCAGTGTACGAATACACGTGGAACGCGTAATAAATCGCATTCGAGATTTTAAAATGTTAGGACCCCACTCCACTATCCCCTCAGCAATGGTTCAAAAGTTAGATAATATAGTAATGATCTCTTGTGCCATAATAAATTTGCAGAAGCCGATAATAAAACAATAATTTTATATTGTAAAATTACTTTTATTTTAATAAAATAAGTCTTTGCTCAGTCGGTAATTTTATTTAGTAGTAAAAAACTATAAGGTTTATTCAGTAAAAACTGTATAGGTACAGTAATTTAAAAATGTTATTTTTCCAAAACTGTATTGCGGAGTTAATAAGATGTTCTGTAAATTCTGCATCATATTCTACGTTAACCACAGTAATTTCTTTTGTAGTTTCAAAATCTGGGTGTGCTACGCAAAATATTCCTTTTTTAACATCTGTAGCTAACATTTGCAAGTTTATTTGAGCTAAATATTTTTTTGCTATTTCATTTTTAGAATTAACATACCGCGAAAAAGATTTTTGCGAAACGGGACATTTTATTTCAATAACCGAATCTTCTGTAACCCCGTCGGGCGAGGCTCCTACAACTCCATAGTCCTTTAAAATAATAAACCCAACTTGCTTCACGTTAATGTTGAACTTTTTTTTCAGTTCACTAATCACGGTTTTTTCCAAATTTCTTCCTCTTTTCATGGCTGGAGTGTCAAATTTTTTCGAAACCCCCATAATTTGTGCTACCAAAGTACCGTTCGCTGTTTTGCATGCAGCAGCTTCATATAATTTTGAAGCAGTTAGGCGACCATAACGAAGTTCAAACCACAACGAGTCTTCGCTTTGAGTATGGCTAAGTTTGCTGGCATTTTCAATTTCCCCTTTGCTTACAGTTGTTTTACAAAAATAAATAAAATCATCTGCGGTTTGGTTAAGATCACTTTTGATAAAATGTTCTAGTAAGTGATGGACGGACAACTTCTTGCTATCACTTACTGGACTGTTATGTAAAAGTAATGGACATACGTAATTTTTTTGTGCTGCAGTCATGGCTAAGACATCATTCAAAAAACCGTCGGTATTTGGAATGTTAATAGGAGTTTTTTTTAAGGCTTTACCAATGTTTTCGGACTTAATCAATTTAACTGTAGACCCTATCTGCGATAAGACTGATTTTTTCCAATAACAAACTACTGTGGTAGGTGCTGGTTCTTCTGACCGACGATGTAACCACATCAGGAAAGCCATGGCATGTTTGCATCCCCCAGCAGCTGCCGCACAATCAACGCATCTAACCTCTTCAACCATCTCTATCTGTTCATTAATAACGGCACTAACAGAGTAAGGCTTCATTCTGACTCTGTGTTCTGGGCAAATCCTCGCTTTCACTAAACATCTGCTACCCTCACGTTTAACTTGGATGTACCCTACAGCTGAATCACCATAACTTTCCCTCCCAGATCTATAAAAAAAACCGTATATCTAAAACTGTCAACCACTTTAAGTCCTGTGTACATGTGTATTTCATTGAAAAATTGTATTTAACATTTTTCCGTAATTTACAAAAAGACAATTTAAGTAAATACATGGTAATGTAAACAACTATATATTTACAAACTTACCGGCTAGCTTTCACACCACTGGATTGAGGCTGGTTAAAATCAGTATTTGACGCGAGAAAATCTGATACCATAATCACGTCTACATTCGGTAAATTATGTGAATCTCTTTTCTGGAAACCCTCCTCCATATTTGCGAACAATAAACAAAAACAAACTCTACTCTATGTAACGTTGAACGAAAACGAGAACGACAAACGACACAGAATGTGAATGTACCTAACGCAGGCAGCATACAGAGGATCTGACACCTACCGAGCCAGCAAGCTTGTGACGTCAAACCAATGACAACGCGTTCATCTCACTGGAACATAGCAAGCAATTTCAACGGCCTCTGTTGTACTTCGGATTGACTTTTTTTCAAGCAAACTTCGAATATTGTTATTATTACATTAAAAACTTCGTTTTACACTACTTTTAATGTATATTAATTTTTTTGTGGACAGACCTATTAGATCATTTTAATTTGTATATTTTTTATAGCAATGGGTCAACCAAGAATCCACTTAGTTGACCCATTTTAACCAATAAAACAGCACTATTATAGTGCTGTTTTATGGGTTGACTAATTTAAATCACTCTTTATAATTAGCAGGGCCATAAGGCTATAATAATACTAAACATTATTAATGAGCACAACCATTACAACTTTTTACACATATTTATTATCTGCCCTCTTTCAGCTAAGAAAAGTACATTTTTGCTGGCTAAAAATTGTTTTTAGATAAAATTCCCGTAAAAACACAATCTTGCCCGAAATTCTCACTAAAACTCAACCTTGTGACAAATACCCTATATTCACTAAATTCAGTACCTACACTCCTTTTTAAATTTGTGAATATATTCACTATGCAAAACTTAACCTTGAGAATTTTCATGAAAATCATTATTTAACAATACTTGAACAATAGCTACAATATGTACCTACCTTATTTATTAGTAGCAAATTGATCAGTAGAATGTAACAAATTCAATAATATTCATTAAATTGAAATATTTTTAGCAGGTAAATTTACATCAGTAGCTCTCAATGTGCCTATTTTCCAGAATTGGTGGTGAGGGTTTATAAAGACTACCGTTAGCACGAAAAAAAAAATATGCAATGAGGAAACTTATGGATGTTTGTAGTGCATGACCTGAATGTTTGCAGTGTCAGCATGAATGAGAAATCATTGGGACAGGTGGTTCCCATAAAACGTGGCATACAGATGATATCTGACAGAATGATTGCAAATGATTGTTAATAATCTGGAAGCTTGAAGCCTTGTGTGGTTTACAGATGATTCTAAAACAGAAAGAACAGGAACCAGAATATTTGGGCTGAGACCTAAATGGCGTAGAGAGACTTATTCCATGG
The DNA here is from genome assembly GCA_963924545.1 of Pogonocherus hispidulus. Lineage (NCBI taxonomy): Eukaryota > Metazoa > Arthropoda > Insecta > Coleoptera > Cerambycidae > Pogonocherus > Pogonocherus hispidulus. The sequence goes on along the minus strand of OZ004694.1, from coordinate 29,899,731 downwards.
TATTCCAAGGAGAAATTTTCACAATAATGGCATGTTTGTCAAAAAATTTGATAATGAACATAAATTCTTCTACATATTCTTCGATAGTAAAGTAGTAAAGCCACTATAAAGGCTTTGAACTCATAAAGGCATTAAAGGTAATTAATGTAGAGATGAACGTGCTAAAAAAAAGATCTGAAATGACTTTCCTAGGACCGGAAGTAGCTTAAGGAGTCGCTTATAGTGCTGCCAGAATAGCTCTGGGAAAATGAGTGGAGTCGGAAGAATATAGGAATGTCCAAGTCTTAAAACCAAGAGTCATGTGAAGGTGCTCATGGAAGGTCCTTTATAGGAAAGAACTGTAGAGATGAGCTGCTGACATGAGCAAACCTTCGCTCAGCGTTGTGACAGGGCTCATAAGAGGGCACTACCATCTCAATAAGCATCTTTATAACCAAAAATTGGCAGTCCAGAATATTGGGTCTGTGATGATGCAGACGAGACTATAATGCACATTCTTGGTGAATAGGGTTATGGTCATCCGAGACTAACACTAGTCCGAGGTTAAGTGGCGCCACCAATTCCATCTTCGATGTAGAAAAGAAAATGTCCCCCCCATAAGAAAAGACTCAAATACTCACTATTTGGCGAAAGATAACTTCTGCACCAAATTCTTATACTATAAGGGCATCAACCTCATTAAAAAGTCAAACCCCTTGTGTGAAATATAATTAGGTAGGTACCATTATAAGTACAGAAAACTGTGAATAGAAAATTAGAAGGTCTGAAATATGAGAGAAATATGATCACTAAGACATGATCTACTTATTATTCCCTTCCCAAAGCACCTATTTTACGACTAATGTTTATAATATATTATGAGGTTACTCACCTTGTAACTTTATCTAAAACACCTTTAAGCCTTTGATCTGTAATTGATGGCACTAGCTTCTGAACTAGTTCACAGATAAAAATTTCACTAATCCCAGAACTCGTCCTTTCAGCAATTTCAAAGGCATTTTTCAATTCTTCGATGGCATCATTCGACTTATGCGAACTATCCGCAGCCCTACCATTGTAATGATGCTTTCTCTGCAACTGTACGAGAACCATGTTAAAAACATTTCAACTGCGTACATTAGTTAACCTTACCTCTGTTATTAAGGGATATATAAATCCAGAAAGAGTCAGAGACCTACTTTCAATTTTGCCACTGGAATTTGAATGTTCCCTAGACATTGATCTTCGATTTGATTTCTTCTCAATTTCAACATCCCCTCGATGATCAAGGGGGCTCAATTCTCGTGATATCCTTTTCTCCCTATCTTTTGAGTCACGTTCCCTCTCCCTTTCCCTCTCTACCTCCCTATCCCTCTCACGCTCTCTTTCCTTTCTGTTGTCAGAAGGAGATTGTATTCCAGGCTGAGATTTGCTAGACTGTAAATAAAGTGCATATTTGCATGATTTTTATATTTAAAATGAATGTGTACTATATACTCACTGGTGTTGGTTTTTCTGCCCTATAATGATTAAGATTAGAATCTTTTGGTGGAGATTTCGCTAACATAGGACCTGAACCATTTTGTACTTTATTTGTATTTTTGTGATTGGGCGTTGGCAATTCTTCTGGAGGCAATTTCATGTTACCTTTTACTGTCATTATCCATGGATCATCCAGATCACTATCTTGTTTAGGCTCCTCTCTGAAATATTAATATAATTTATGGTTGTTGTGACTTATTACTGTACCATAATTAACTTACGAGTCGGAGTTCTCAGATTCTGTTTCACTTTCTTCATTCCTAGTACACCGCCACTTTTTGTATCTGTCTATAAGGTCAATTAAGTAAGAGTTCTTTTTTGCTTTTCTAATAAATGGATACTTGAGCAATTCTTTGGCTGTAGGTCTCTAAAAAAGTATATCTATTTAGTAAATATACCGGGTTAAAAATATTTTGAAATATACAGGGTGACTCACTACAGAGGAACACCTTCAAGTTAATTTTTTTTAACTGGATTGCTATAAATATTTTAATATTTTTGAAATCCCAGAAAAATTCTATTTTCAACGAATGTATCCATTTTTGATTGTTCATTCAGAGTTATTAAAAAAATTGAAATTTTGGTCGGGGCAAGGTTTAACATATAAACCCGCTGTGTGAAAATTACGACAATTAGGAATAAATATTTTGTAATTTCGTTGACAAGGGACTTACTCAAATTTTGCAACCACCGAATATGATTATATTACACACAGTGTTTTTGCATAAACGCCAATTTAGTAAATTCTCATGAGAATTTTTTAACAATTTTTTTAAAGGGTCACTTAGTATATTCACTCAGTGTATTATTTAATTTTTCAATTAGTACATTAATTCTCTACAATTTTCGTGAACTATGTCCTATACCTAATTTCAACATTTTCAAAGATATTCAGCCCTATTCTCCAACTTCAGTCGAAATATGTCCGTCGTATCGAAATCTTTTCCAATCGAAATGTCCAATGTCGATTGTGTTATTTTTTGGTATTCTGTAACTTACATCGACATCAGGGTAAATCGAAATCAGGCTATTTGACGTGCTTAAAACAAACTGGCAACAATGTTGTGCTAAGCGAATATCGGCTTTAATAACCAACTGACGTTTCTTTGCGAGCCAAGACAATTTAACCCAACCTTATAAATCTTGTAGATATTCTGTGCTTATAAATTTATAAAGCAATAAAAATAGGGATAGGGATATTCAGAAATACTTATTACAATTGTGCTTTAATTATACTATTTGGAATTCCCAAATTGTGACCGATAGTGTAGTGTGGGCTGTGGGACGTAAAATTTTTCATGTACATTTAGCCCCTAGACTTACTAAATCGTTTGTATTAGGTATGCTGGCGAGAACAAACTACTTATTCAGGACCTACCCTTAGTAGTACCACTCTACTAGTGACAAGTTGTAGTACATAGTTTAATCTTTAGCATCTTTAGTTATGTCTGGAGCAACCCCAAATTAGAAAAAAACGTCCAACGAACAGCTATATTTTATGGTAGATTTTATTTCTGCCCATAAAATAATGCTTCGCGGAAAAACAAAACTCAAAACAAATGGTTCTAGCGATGAGATTACTTTTGGTAGCCTGTAAAGTCCTCTAAAAATATCATCAGATATTTGAAAAGGGTTACCCTTATGCCGTAAAACACGTCGTTGATAATTAAATAATCGCCTAAAACAAAATAAAAAATTGTTAAATGTTAAAATAACAAAGAAAATAAAGAATTATCAAGAATTAACCTAACTTTACAGATTTTACCATCTTCGCTTTACATGAGTAAACTATGGATTTCGATGTCGAAATCCAACTCTACAGCTCTTACTTCGGTCGAGATGAAATGAGTATATTTCGACTAGAACATTTCAATTTCAAATGTCAAACGACCTTACAGAATACCAAACCCGAGGATTTCGATTGGTACTGTACATTTCGGTTCGATTGGATAAATTTCGACTCGATTTGCGGTTATAGAATAGGGCTGATTGCAGTTTTTCTACCAGAACCGTTAAATTAGAATTGTAAACGGCACATATTGCAATCGTAAGTATTACTTATAAGATTTTTTCTAAATATTTCATAATTATAAGAAATTAAATTAATTAATTTTCTCAGTTAATGTCCAAACAGAACATTATACTACAGAAAACCCCAAAAGTCATATGATCAGTTAATAGGTAACAACAGGGGTCAGTAAACGTATGGGGAGGTATTGTTGGAGACTATATTATTTGCCCACATTTTTTTAACGATTACCTCACTGGTGATCAACACTTACGTTTTTTGGAAAATAATTTGCCACAACTTTTGCAAAATGTGCCTCCAAATATTAGGGAAAATTTATTGTTCCAACATGATGGTGCCCCAGCACATTATTCACTGTTTGTTAGAGAATTTATAAATGTACAGATCCCAGATAGTTAAGGGGAGGTTCCGTTAAATAAATTTTTTTATAGGCATAAATTTTAATTAAATAGTAGGTATTTATAATTGTTCAAAATGTCCTCGATTCCATTCAACACACTTTTCTAATCTTCTTAAGACTGAATTATTTGTTGACTGAAATACCTCTAAGGAAATAGAAGATATGAGTTTTGTATCTGTTGTCTCATATCTTCTGGTGTTCTTGAAGGAATTTGGTAGACAGTATTCTTAACATGCCCCCACAAGAAGAAATCTAATTTATCAAGTCTGAAAACCTGGCTGGCCAATTACCGAGCCTACCCCTACCTATTTATCTATCTGGGAACTATACATTTAAAAATAACAAACAGGGAATAAGGTGCTGGAGCACCATCATGTTGGAACCATAAATTTTCTATAATATTGAGAGGCACATTTTGCAAAAGTTGAGCAAATTATTTTACAAAAAACGTAACTATTGATCACCAGTGAGATGACAGTTAAAAAGATGTGGACCAATAATATAGTCTCCAACAATACCTCCCCATACGTTGACTGACCACTGTCATTGCCTATCTACTGATCGCATAACCATTGGGTTTTCTGTTGCATATTGGTGAAGATAATGTCTGTTTGGACATAAATTAAGAAAATTAAGGCCTAGTTTTTCAATTGGAAGTTAAACTACGAGTTAAGTAACTGATACCTATGTGTTAACTCTCAGTTAACTCTAAGGTATATTTGAAAGTGTTTTTCAATAACAATATCTGCTCGAGTTAATAAACTTCAAGTTTGCAAAAAAATTTATTAAGTTGGCATGAGTTTTTTGGGATTTTGTAGTATTTTCGGGATTCTCTTGTGATTTTTCAGGTTGTCATCTGTCATATGCAGAAAAATGTTAAATTAAAAGCACTATGACATGATTTTCTATTCGAATAAGGTTCATTATTGTCTTTGTATAAGTATTAATAGACACATTTTGATATTTAATTTGTTACTAAAAATGAATAAGGTAGGTAGGTAAAAAGAACGTTGAAAAAAATGTTATGTTTCAAAACAATCAATTAATAGACTATAGATAGATAAGTTGGCAAGAAAACTATAGAATCCAAAAAGTGGAATGGTATGCTGGAAACAAAAAGAAGCCAGTTTTAATCACAAATTGCAATTATTCACATAAATAAATGTTGATATATATTTTCTATAAAATTTTCGACAGTTTAAAAGCATACACAAAATCATACCGAACCCATTCTTCAAAATAGTTTGATATACGTTTAAATATTTCCAGTCTTCTAGCATTATCATCACTACTGTATGCATTTATTTCATAATCCATTATAAGAATTTTATATAGAAAATACACAGACTTACTGAACATAAAACACAAGACCTATTTGGTTATATTTAACTTTGACATTTATAGTTAACTCTACCTTCATGTGCTGGTTAATTTAACTCAGAGTTAAGTTTAACTTGTGAGTTAACTCTATGTTGAAAAACTAGGCCTGTATAATTTAATTCCTTAATACATATAATGAAATTAATTTTACGAAACTGTCCAAATGCTTAATTTTTGGGCAGAAAATCTGAAATATCTATAAAAATCTTATAAGTAATGCTTACAATTATTTCAACTGTTATTTGCCATTTCCTATTTCTAAGAGCTAATAAACCAAAAAGGACAGAGTTAATTGATGCTAATACTTACATTTTCAGGATCTTTATTCAAACAAGCCTCAACAAAGTCCTTAAACTGTTTACTGTAACTCCCTGTTAATTGTGGGGGATTATTTTTCGGTATCAAAAATAGCACTCTCATAGGATGTAGTTCTGAATTTGGTGGTTCGCCCTTAGCTAATTCAATTGCAGTAATTCCTAAACTCCAAATATCAGCTTTAGAGTCATATGCAGACTGTTTTATTACTTCTGGAGCCATCCAAAATGGAGTACCAACGAAGGTATTCCTTTTACTTGTTGTATTTGTTAGTTGACCAGCAACACCTATAAAAAATAATAATTCCAACACTTATAACTTATATTCCAAAACCACCCAATTATTAAACAAATGGTGGTACTGTCTGTTAAAATTGTGTTTTAAATATGCCGGGTTATCAAGAATGTATAGTTATTTTATGTTTATTCAGTTGGTTATTCTGATATAAGATGATTCAGAGGTTCGTGTTTTTTTTTTCGTTTAGACCTAACGATACTGTGTGTTGTGTTCATGTTATAAAATAAAACTGTGTTCTACTACATTTTTACTGTTCAAATTAATTAAGAAAAACCCACAAAAATAATCCTTTTCAACAGGTTATGGGACCAGAGTCGCTTAATTAAGTGGGCAACTATTACGTAGACGACGTATATTTCTATTATTTGAAGAGTAAATAAACGAAGTGACGAAGACGACGCTGTACAAGTTAGGAAGATGGCGGACACAGAAACTAGAATTCCAAAATTAAATGAAAATAATTACATGATCTGGTCAGCGAAAGTTAGGGCCGTACTTATTCAGCGAGATTGCTGGGATGCTATTGAACCAGGTTATGATGTGGAAGAAATCACTAGTAAGCAGGAGAAGAGAAACCAAAGAGCACTAAGTTTTTTGATGCTTTCAGTCGAAGACGTATATCTAGGTGATATTGTCGATTGTGAATATGCCAGAGAAGTATGGTTAATTCTCGAAAGCATTCATGCAAATTTTGGCTTACTGCATATGGTAGTGTTAATTAAAGAGCTTGTGAATGTAACTAAGACAGATGAAGTTTCCATGCAGGAGTACATGAATAGAATTCAAGATCTGAATAGAAAACTGTCGAAGGGCGGCTTGAAATTCACAGATCAAACAGTAGCTATGTTTTATTTAATGGGTTTACCGCTTGACAAGTATGAAGGTCTTGTGAGGTCACTTGAAAAAGATGAAGATACTGTAACTTCCAAAAATGTTAAAGCAAAATTATTGTTAGAAGAGAAAAGAATGAAACGAGACGAAGAAATGAAAGAACTTCAAAGAGATTTAAAAGTTTTAGCTGTTAAGAAGAAACAAACGGCAGGTAGCAACACTAATTTGTCAAATAAAACAAGGGATCAGAAGAAGTTTTATCCGAAACATAAACAAAATCATAACGAAGCACAACAAAAGAACTATGTATGTTTTGCTTGTAATGAAAAAGGGCATATAGCTAAATTTTGTCCTAAATTTGTTAAAGAAAACAAAACCGAAGAGCAGGAGTTGCAAGCATCTACTAGTGGAGCCAGGAAAGTTGAAACTATGGAGACTTTTAAAGCTTTATGTGTCGTTAGATCTGAATCGGCAACGAAATCAGTTAAATGGTATCTAGACTCCGGTGCTTCTGATCATATGACTCCATTTCGTGATATTATAGATAATTTTTGTAAATTCGATGGTATAGTGCAAACGGCAGATGGTAATTTAGCACATATTAAGGGAAAAGGGTCTGTAACGATGAAATTAAACGACGTTTATGGAGGGTGGACAATTCAACTTCGTGAAGTGATGTATGTTCCCGAATTAGTCGATAATTTAATAAGTGTACAGAAACTAGACAAATTAGGCATGAAACTTGTTACGCAAGATGGAAGAATTAAAGTATTAGACAAAGAAACAGTTATTTTTACTGCAATCAATGAAGGAAACATGTATATCGTAGAAAGTGAAATGAAGATTTCACAGTGTAATAAATCCGAGAATAAAACCAAAGAAACAGTTCAAGCTAAAGTAAATAAGGTAGTAAAATACGAGATATGGCATGGCAGATTTGGACATTTGACAAACATTCCTGAAGTCAATTCAAGCAACAAAAAATCAGAGATATGTAATGTTTGTGTTCAGGGAAAACTTAAGAAGCAAAAATTCAATAGCAGCATTTCAAGAGCAGAAGTACCTCTTCAAATGATTCATTCAGATATTATGGGAAAAATTCAACCAGCTTCATTAGGAGGAGCTAATTATGTGGCTACGTTTATGGATGATTTCTCTCGTTTTTCTGAAGTTGTTTTTTTGAAAAACAAAAGCGAAGTATTTGAGAATTTTGAAGTTTTTCATCAAAAGGCTACAGTTCTACTTGAAAAGAAATTGAAGTTTCTTCAAACGGATAATGGTGGAGAATACACAAGCGATAAATTCTCAAATTATTTAAAAAAACACGGTGTAGTTCACAGGTTAAGTATACCATATAGACCACAACAAAACGGACGAGCAGAAAGATTAAATCAAACTCTTATGAATTGTGCTCGATGCATGTTGATTGAATCAGGATTATCAATGAAATTCTGGGCCGAAGCTGTATCAACAGCATGTTACTTACGAAATCTATGCCCTTCGCAAGCTATAGAAAACGCCATACCTTACGAGTTGTGGTACAACAGAACTCTAACAAAAGAAGACTTCGAACATCTTCGAGTGTTTGGATGTTGTGCGTGGGTTGCTTTAGACAATACGAGTAAATTAGATGCCAGGGCAGAAGAATGCGTTATGTTAGGCTATCAGGAAGGAACAAAAGGTTACCGATTATGGAACATAAAAAAACAGAAAGTAATAGTTTCAAGAGATGTTGTATTTGAGGAGCAGATCTTTCCATTTAAAGGAAATCAAGAGAGAGTTGAATCAGAACGAAAGAATAGTGAAATAAAAGTGTTAATGTTAGACGAAAATGAATCGACAAATTCAGAAGAAGAAGATGACGAACAGACGACCATAGTTAATATACATAATGAACTAGATAATGAAGTTACCAGAGAAATTACACATGATATCAATCAAATGGAGTTGGACGAGTTAGATTTAAATAATTTTGAAAATGATACGTCATACGAAGTCGATAATACCGCAGCAGTAAGAAGATCTGAACGTTCAAGAAAACAAACAATTTGTAGTTGTTGTAAGTTAGCCATATGTCAAAATGATGAGGAACCAACTACTCCTACTGAAGCTTTGACAGGAAGATATGCTGATTTATGGTTAGAAGCAATGCAAGAAGAGATAAATAGTTTAAAAATAAATGATAGTTGGGATATTGTAAGAAGACCAAAGAATCATAATGTTATAGGATCAAAATGGCTTTTTAAAATAAAGAAAAATAAAAATGGGGTTGTTGAACGTTTTAAAGCAAGACTAGTAGCACAAGGTTTCAAACAAATGCCAGGGGTAGATTATCACGAAACTTATAGTCCTGTGGTTAACAAGAAAATAATAAGACTGTTGTTAGCTATTTGTGTCGAGAAGAATTGGAGTGCAGAACATTTAGATATTAAATCAGCTTACCTACATAGTCCATTGAAAGAAGAAGTCTATCTAGAACAGCCAGAATGTTTTGAGGAGAAATACAAAGATAAAGCATTATATGTATGTAAATTAAAGAAGAGCCTTTATGGGCTACATCAGTCGGCAAGAAATTGGTACGAACATTTGGATAAACATTTAATAAACTTAGGTTTAAAACAATGCATTAGTGAACCGTGTGTGTATTATAGTAACGAATTTGATCTCATAATAACTGTATATGTCGATGATCTTGGAGTATGGGGAGTTAAAGAAAAAATTGAAAATTTCAAGGATATGCTAAGTAAATTAGTAGACGTAAAATCACTTGGTGAAGTTAGTCACTTATTATCTTTGAGAATAAACAGAATATCTGACGATAAAATTACTGTTGATCAGAAATTTTATATAGAAGAAATATTAAGAAATTTCAATATGGAAAATGCGAAGTCTATATCGACACCTTTAGAAATTCAAAGTAAAAATAAAAACTTTAAAATATGTGATAAAACCGAGGATAAAAGTTTTGACGAACACATTTATCGCAAAGCAATAGGTAGCATTTTATACCTAAGCACTGGTACCAGACCAGATTTAGCATACCCTGTATGTAAACAGAGTCAGTATTGTCATGAGGTGACAGTAAACCGTTGGAAGGAAGTGAAACATATATTAAGATATCTGAGAGGAACAACAAATCTGGGTTTAATGTACAAAAAGAAAGGAGAACCGATAAAGGTGTATGTAGATGCTAACTGGGGTAGCGATTTCAAAGACAGAAAATCTGTAAGTGGTTATGTGATAACACTAGCAGGGGGAGCGGTGATATGGCAAACAAGAAAACAAAGAGTTGTTGCAACATCAACAGTGGAAGCTGAATATATTGCAATGGGTGAAGTAATAAAAGAAGTGAAATGGCTGAATAATTTCTTGACAGAAATAGGTCAAAAGTGTTTGTTAGCGAAACCATGTATAGTTTTTGCAGACAATCAAGGTGCAATGAAATTAGCCTTAAACAAGACAATTTCGGATCGTTCTAAACATATTGATATTTTGTATCATTTCATACGTAATGAAATTTTAGATGGAAATGTTGAGTTTCAATATGTAGAGTCTAGTAATAATTTAGCAGATGTTTTGACTAAAGTTTTACCTTCTGTTAGGCTAAGAAACATTGTATCTAATTTAGGCTTAAAATTTTTGTAATGTTTAAATATTAGACGATAACCCGTCAAGGGGGAGTGTTAAAATTGTGTTTTAAATATGCCGGGTTATCAAGAATGTATAGTTATTTTATGTTTATTCAGTTGGTTATTCTGATATAAGATGATTCAGAGGTTCGTGTTTTTTTTTTCGTTTAGACCTAACGATACTGTGTGTTGTGTTCATGTTATAAAATAAAACTGTGTTCTACTACATTTTTACTGTTCAAATTAATTAAGAAAAACCCACAAAAATAATCCTTTTCAACACTGTCAACTTTCATTATTTCACCAACTACTTATCAAAAGTAAGTGGGGCTATTTATACAAAAAATATACTTTCTAATTGTTTTTTTTTTCCAAAACTCTTAAGGGGCATTTGCAAAATTCTTACTAATATCAATATTCTGAAACCTCGAAAAGAATATTTTCAAAAATTCAAATTTCTGCAACCAACCATAATCTGCTAGATCACAGTGCAGTTTGATGTGTTATAATATTTGTCTGTCGAATCATGCGAATTTGTGTACAGGGATAATTGTTTATCTCATTGCCTAAGAAGTCCCAGTAAGTGGAGACCCTACATTGTGACATTAAAAACTACAAAATGTCTAAATTGTTAACCAAAGTCTGTCAAAGTTAACCAAAAAAAAATAATGGATAGGAATTGCCGTTTAATTTTATAATAGAAATAGAAGAAAATCGCTATCCTGATTTCCTTCCCATATCTATCCCTACCGGAGGTCCAGGCCTGCGGCATGGGGTCACCTTTCGGATAACAAAAGATGTTATCTTAGGATGATGTATTTTTTGAGAGTTCTTATCGAAAGAAAAGGTTGCGACCTCGATGTTGGATTAAAATATAAATTTGGTGTAGAAGCTAAGTTGTTGGGTCTGTTCGACCTTTAAAATTTTAATACTAAACTAACTAAATACTAGATACTAACCGATTTTTCTTAATAATATTTTGATGAACTGTAAGGGTATTCTATTCTTGATGGTAAAACATCATAATTTCTTAAGTGCTGAAAGTATAATTCATTTTTAGTAAACATTTTTATCAATTCTATCAATGAGACCCTCTGCTACGGTTTGGAGCCCGCCCTTCGAAAGGTGTAAGGGCGGCATTAGAAAATATATTGCTATCATAATTGTTTCAGCAAAATAATATTGTAGAAGATATTTACTTTTATAAGCTAAAATGATGAATTTTACAGACTGCCAAAATGAACGAATTAGTTCCAAACTTTACCTGCAGAAAGAATAAAAATGACAGACAATGAAACAGAATAACTAAACACTAATAGTAATAAATAATTGGAATTAAAAAGTAAAATTAAAAAAAGTTGCATCCAGCGGTATTCGAACTTGCGAAATTCTGCACTTCGACTTCGAAGTCCTGCAACTTACACCATTATGCCACCGCGTCACTCGTTATTGTTTGACGCTGAGACAACTATGTAAAATGTACGTTTTATTAACCTGAAATTAATTTTTATTGATATTCTAATTGGAAAAACATTTCGCTTCAGTATTTTGGTAATCAGAAGTGTTTGGCAGTCAGTACTCTCGATTCCGTTAGCAATATTTCCCATAGAAAATAATATCTCTGAAGTTTAATTAATTTTACAGTTTTCGTAGGAGGTGCTTGTCGTTAGTACAATCTCACATCGGCAGAAAGAGGTTGAGACGGACGCGACTCGAGATTTTCGAAGACGAAATAGACGTAGGAGTGGTCGTACGGTCGTACGGAAAAAAAATCCCAAAGGATTAGACAAAACACGGAACTTTCGTGTAAAGCGGTTTTCGAAGCCATAAAAATTAGAAAAACCCGCGAGAACAAACGTCGGTGCAAGCCGCGCCGCATCTCTCTCGCCGAACGGCAATCGATGAAAATTTTGCAGAGGTTTTTTGAAAAGGTGTTTAAATTGGAAAAAACGCGTAAGAAACGGGACGAAAATGCGCCTAAGCGTAGAAGAAAGGCTTGATGCGATCCCCGCTCGGAGAATATAGCTTAGAAACTTTGTCGATTTGGCGATGGAATTTAGAACGAGACAGAATCGACGCGTTTTAATATAAATTGATGGACTATGGCGATATCACTCATCATAATTATCTAGTGAATAAAATGTATTACAAATGTGTGCCCAATGCTTCAAAATAATTGAAAACATGGACCGACTTTCATCATAATTTTAAGTGAATTTGTATGCACAGAAGGGCAGATCCACATTTTCTAATTTTACTTACTTCAAGATTGTTCGAGTAAATTTTGTGAGCAGCTTGCCAAGTGTTGTTTTTTTAAATAACTAATACAAAATACTTACAGAGCTACAATAACTTAAAAATATTAATAAAACTCAACATAAACTAACTATAAAAAAAAACTTAAAGAATAACAGATATATCTCACATCTGTTAAGACAGACCAAAATATGCAAAGCCTTCGACAGAACGTAAAACGTAAACACTTTTGACTGTTGTTGCCACTTGTCAAGAAAGTCAATTTGCAATAACAATAATTGTTTGCTCTTGATTGACTAATTGACCCAGTATGTGATGCAAAGGTCGGTTATTACAGTGAAACACTGAAATAGGGCAATGGTACAGAATAATTTTCGCGCCTAGCGTGATTACCACTACCTAACTAAACTACTTACCAATTGACCACCTTTCCACATTTAACTATTAATATAAACACAATAAAGTTTGCCATAATCTTTAATTATAAATAAAAAGACCTAAGTAGTAATAATTCATTCATAAACTGATATTCTTGAAATATTTTATACTTATATAGTATTTTATGATTAGATATAATAAATATTATTATTATTATTAGCCTCCATTACAGATTACATTTTTACTCTTTAACTACCAATTCAATTCACCAATTTTACTCCAAGTTAAATTTACTTTTCTTTAAAATAACACTACTTTACCTTTTACTAACTGAAAATTATAATCAAACCATTACAGTTCAGTTCAGTTCATACAGTTCATATACATGATCATATAAGTTACACTCGCAATTTTCAAATGCATAATTTTGTAAAAAAGCAAAACTGCCTTTAAAACTCCTGCTTTCTTCAACAACGCAATTATTATCTATTTTTCGTCTGATAATATAGAAGCAAAACACTGGCTATATACTGAAAAAATTAAACTTTATAAAATAACATTTATATTCTTTCCTATACGCCTCTGTCTAAAAATATCAAGATTCCAAAATATGTTTTCATTAACATGTTGGAAATAGTATCTATAGCTGATAGAAAATTACTTTGTCAAATGTAACAATTCTACTTTCTATTTTCTTTAAATGTTTTCAGAATTGTGGCCATTCCATGCTAAATTAACCTCCTTAAATAAATTCTTGTCTAGTCCATCACCTGTTTCAATGTTTCACCGCACATACCTGTATTGACAGCATTTAAACATTATATTTAGTGCTATATAAACGAGTCACTTTTCAATTCATTTAATTTTAAAGCATTTTAATTTATAAAATACATGATCAAAATATGTCCAATATCCAAAAATGTTTTATCGAAAATTTGTAACTGTGTCTCATTTTTATCCTAGCTTTTGGGGTAGTACAAAGAGACAGACATGGTAAATATTAGTTGTTTTCAAAGATTTAGTTAATATGCTATTTATCATTTGTGGGATAATAATAAGATGATGAAGTTAAAATATAATGCAGAATTATTTAAATTCAAAAGCCATTGGAAAAACACAATATAAAGAACACAAGACGTTTGGGAATCTGGGAATATTGTTTGAGAATATTTAGATTTTGATTTACATTGTCTAATTTTTTCAGAATATTCAAAGTATTTAATTTTTACATCACTTAACGTGCCATTGATAACTGTAGTAGTTGCCAATGCAAAAGCAATATGGCACCGTTTACGAAATCGACATAAATAATTAAAGGCCACAAATTCACTTGAATCGAAAATTTATACAGCCAACTGGTCTGGACCTAGCAAATTACAGAGTGATCAAATACCCAGTAACCCAATGAAACGAATATCTAAATAATGCCTCAAATAACTATACCTAGACAAACATATTTATGTTGCTGCTAGATGGATACATTCCTACTGGTATTTAATGAGAAGCGGGTATATTATACAGTGAGTGGTAAAAATAACACACAAATTCATTATTTCATAAATGATGACATGCAATTTTAAATTATTGCATGTCCGGTGTTATAAAGCTCTCTATAATCTGTAACCTAGCAACGAATCGATATTCTCTTTCTAGCACCTTATACTTTATTTGGTATCTCTCTTATTACCAGAGATACACCCTTCAAATAATAACATCAGTGGGTGTGTTATTTAAAAAATAGTTTACATGCCTTGTGTATATATATATAAGAAAATCGATGGGTCCGAGTGATTTTTTAAAAATCATGTATTTATGAAATACTGAATATATGCCACTCACTGTATAATGGCTTCATATTATCAATTATATTACAAAGCCATCATAGGATTGATTGCGTGCCATTTTATTTCTATTTTATTTCATTATTGCTATATTAAAGTAAATTTTCAACAGTGTTGTACTTACATTACATATATAATATACTAATGAAATGGAGATCAGTGGAAGGAATCACTGAATCACTGAACCACTGAACTTGGATCGTTCTTTACTCACCAAAGTCTGCAAGTTTAACGTCTCCCATCTCACTTAACAATACATTGGCCGCCTTGATATCCCTGTGCAGTTTACGTTCACTATGAAGATAATCCAAACCCTTCAGCACCTCTCTAAGAATAATGGCTATATGCATTTCCTCAAAATTTCCAGCTTTCATCAGATCTAATGCTGAACCTCCTCCGAGGTACTCCATAATAATCCATAATTTGGTTCCCTAGAAAAAGATATTAGTAATTATTAGTACAGAATACTACATATTTCAATTTCAAGTCAGAATGGTAATTAGTATCAATATTTTAAAATAATATGTATCACTGAAGACTATGTGCCATTGATGACCAATTGACGCAAGAGAATATCGCTATTAAGTAATTAAGTTAGGAACAAAATGAAGGAAAGAAATTTCAAGAACTAAGATGACAACATTTATTGTCCAAAACTCTTTGCTTTGATAGATATGATACGGTTTATCACTATTTTAGCTTCATGTGTGTTTTTTCACACTTCTAAAAATATACAGAATTCTGCGCCAAAAGAAACAGTCAGGGTTTATTATAAAATTATGTCAATTCCTTTGAAGTAAACGAAAATTATTTATTTCCGATACTATATTCCCTATTTAAATTATTAAAATATTAGTATGGTTTAAAATACCTACTCATTTCTCTAATTGACAGCTATGAAATCAGCAGTAGCAGAAGTAGATGTAATTCGATATGGAATATTTTTTCTTTTTTCTAGATTATATTTTAATATTAGAATAGATTAATATTTTCATAAACAAACGTACCTATCTTTGTATACAATACAAGTGTAACCAAAACTATTATAATTATTTTATGTTCCAGTGACCTAGGTATTTTTAGTGAGAATATTCAGTACCTACAATATATGTGAATATAACTTCTGGCAATAATAAATAGCAAAAGCAGTGAACTCAAAGGGTCAAACAAATTCAATAAAGTGTGTCAACCGAACTATAAATAACATCGTGCAAATGAAGCAGACATTTTTAATGTACTTAAATATCATAAATAAACGAAGCCGAATATAACAATGCACTTTCATTTTTGATTTTTCTTCGACTTGCACTAAACGTGCAAAAACAAAACCAATCTAACGTGAAAAAACATTGTTCATGTTCATCTAACAACTTTCACCGTAAAGATCGACCTCTAAAACTATAAAAAAAAAACCTAAATCCACAAAGGTGATTAATATCACCGTTCCTGTTAGTGGAGGAACACTTACGTCGACATCCGGATCAAGAAAACAAAAGGTTGTTCAAAGTATGAAACGAGAAGTCACTTCTTTTGCAATATCAATGATGATATTTTTTGTCAAGGAATTCGCATTTCGCAATAAAAAGAACCAACACACATATCAGTTTAGCAGGTATATGTATATAATGAATGATTTATACAGAAAAAATGTTATTGTTAGTCAGCCGTCAAATTCTTGCCTTGTATTGTGAGACTATCACATGCAATTATTCTGTAAATACCGCCATGAATTATTATTATAAATCCACAACAACGGTAACTGAATGTTGTAAATCACTATCAACACAACAGTAATTAGGAAATGCAATGTAAGTAATTGTTTTTCTCCCACAAGAGACGATTAAAGGCATAAAAATAGTCCCATTTAGCTAAACTTATCTCCGTAAAAAAATATAAAGTTGAGTTTTAGTAAATAATAAAATACTATATCACTAAACTAAAAAAAAAATTAGACTAACTTTAAATTTAAAACATAAAACAAAATTGTGTTTATATCTTTAAATTTTTTTCAATTAAAACTTACTACCACTACATACTTCTTACTTAAATAAAAAATGATATAGGTATAGTACCTATAATACCAAGAGAAAAACAAGTCATTAAGTAGAGATTGTGGTGTTACATTTCTCCGAGTATATATTTATATGATAAAAAATAATTATAATTATATTATTTGTTATTATGTTCAATGAACTATAATTAAACAATAAATAATCGGGTGTAAAATAAGAAATATATTTTTACTTCTCACATATCATCAATCATCTTTAGAATATAGATAATTTTTAAAAGTACCGTAACATGTGATCATGATAAACAGGGTATTAGTTTATAATATCTTTGTTACTTATCTAAAGAATAAAAAGGTATTTACAGAAAAGTTAATAGGATATATCTGAATATAACCAACCATTTAAAATATTATTTTAAGTCCAAGAAGACATCCAGAAGCAAAAAGTGATAAGTACCTACTATTTTATTTTAAATTTGCCTGCTGGTATAAATATGAATTTGAGCTAATGCCAACCAGTAAAATTGGCAAGTAAAAAATACGTTTATATTTATTAAAAAAAAAAAAAAAATTACTACCAAATAGTGACAAAACAAGAAATGATAAATCTAGTATTTCACAAAATCCCAGAGGGTACCTAATGGATGTTCTAAATAGTTAGTCAAGCAGACATCAAATCTACAAAAAAATTATTGATTTAAAAAATTAAAACTTATAACTGATTATGCGAATTAGAATTACTAGAACTACGTGGTTAAATAACTACCAATAACTTTACACAATTGCAAAACCTTTGGGTAATTTCAAAATCTAAGAAGCTGCAGAACCAATTACGTTGCGATACAAATAAAAGGACAAGAAGAGTCCTCAAATAATTAAGGGCATATAGAAATACTATGTACGTCGAAATGTAACAAAATTCTGAAACAAAATGGAACTGCAAAAAATAGGAAATGTAAACGAACAGCTGGAATAGATGAAATGTGGAAACTTATAAAAGATTATGGGAAAGAAAAGAATACGTCAAACTATGGAACACCACCAATAAGAGATTCACAAGAAAAAATGTCAGTGAACGCCGAAATTAGATATAGAATAATAATTGCATTATAAAATGTGGTTTTAGGGGCAAGCCGTCATAGCAACTTGGCGTTCATATTATCGATATGAGCGCCAAGCAAGGTAGGCCGCGGTTAATATACTTGGATGGGTGACCATGCAGAGAAGACCGTCGGCGCTTGCCCGCATCTTCTAGTGGCCTGTACGTCGGTGAATTCACAAAAGCTATGCAAATTTAGGCGAGATTTGCGTAGAAGACGTACCATCCCTTGGATGGGATGTAAAGCCGGAGATCCCTTGTCTATGAAATGATAGGCAAGTAAAAGATCCCTACCCTGCTATAGAAAGTAGGGGTTCGGCAAAATTTCCAGGTTGGGGGTTGCTCGTCTCCTGGCGTCGGTGATTGGCCTTAGTCGCGGAAATAGGCCGACGTTAAATAAACGAAAAAAAAAAAAAATGTGGTTTACATCATAGTCTGATACTGGAGAATCAAAAAAATAGAAAATAATAATAGAAGCCAGCTAATTAAGCGAGAAACCATTCAGTATGGTTCTTGGTATTTCTGTTCGCTAGTTTAAAATATCGACAGACAATTTTGCTTTATGTCCAAGTCCCTTTTCGGACTTCTTCCTTATATACGTAAAAATGACTTTTGAAAACATGGCATCTATTTATTTTATTGATTGTCTTGGCTCAATTTTAAGTATTACTTGTGCAATAAATATAAATAAACTCCGTTCCGTATCTATCACCATCAGTCATTATTACTTTTATTGATGTCAAACTTCTACAAATGGGATCATCTCCTGTTTCCATAGGAAATTATTTAGAGCTATGAGCGTGATCTGGAAGGATTATAAGGCTTTGATCGAGACTTAGATTGTTCTACGAAATAAACATTTACAAGATAAAAGTTTTTATTAGCTACAGATTGGTTTATAAACCTTAAATGTGCACAATCATATAAAATAGACAAAATTTGAAACTTTAGTGGTGAAACATCTACACCAACTGCTTATACATACATAATACTAAAATGTGGGTTTTGTTACTCAAGTTAGCATAACCTTTCATTCATTAATTCGATAACATTGTTGAAACCCAATACAGACGACAAAATCTTCCGGTCAATGAAATTTTTTCAATGTAATCTTAAAAATCGAATAATAATAAATAGTCCCATGCAAATATAACATTATATAGTACGTAAATTTCTGATGACAGGATTGTAAAATATTTTCGATATAATCAGTACTTCTACTATTATCGGTAAAGTAAAAAATGAAACGAAGAGCCAATTTTCGTAATGGATCTCTGCAAAAAATAGAAACGATGCTTCTATTCTTTAAATAACTTCTTATTATCTGAAATGGGATTAAAGATTCAAGAAAGAGAACTTAAAATACAAATGCAAGCTTATTACTTCGTTCTTTAGGCTACTTTCTCTAATGAATAATAGTTATGTCATATTTCCCTTATATTACATAAACTGAAGTCGGTCTGCTTGGCCCAGGTAATAATTTCTTATTGTAAATCAAACGTACCAAAATAAACAATATTATTTTTTAATTGTAGTAAGCATCATTAAATTAACTAAGTACCTGACCTTTAAATAACTATTATGTATTAGTGAGAGGTAAAAATAGTAAATACTGTCTTACGTCACTTTAGGCTCGGCTTTATTTATTATGCGACGACAATGTATGATATAATGGGTAGTGTCTGTTGGAATTTAAATATTGGTTACAGTACAAACTATAAACAGCATGCATGTTTGTAGGTCTACAATGCAAAATAAATGAATATGCAAGGACGGATTAGAAATATCAACAGGATTTATACATAAACTATACTTAATAAATTATTTGTTCCATAGAATGATAAAATTGATAAATAAAAGAAGAAATGCCTTACTTAGACATTTATGTTTAAAAACTATTTGCTACAATAGGGTATAAAACGGATATCTGTGCGTTGGAGTTGAATAACAACAGCCTTACACTTATCTACTATGCTTATATCATAAAGAATATACTACTTTTGTGGTAGTAAAGTAACTTATCCGACATTAATAACACTATACCTATGACATGGTAATTTTAATAAATCAATATTTCATATTTTATTTATTCTGAACCACTACATAAGTGATACCACAACATTTCCTCGACTTTTTCCAAGCAAAGAATTTATAAAAATACTCATCATATAAAGATGAATTCGAAAATAAATTTAATGATACCGGATTTCAAAATTAATTTGTCTATACTAGTTATTAAAGATGTTTCCAGTTACCTACACATTTGAATTCTGTACAGTATTTCCGAGATTATTTTCTTTGCTGCTCTGGTAATCCTTATACTGATCCTAATGTGGCAATAAAGACAATAACGGAACATTTATTAAAAATAAATACCTATATTTTTCAATGGAATATTACGTATTGCCATATAGAACGAAAGAACATTAAATTCTCTATTAAAAAGTTAATTAAAGTTGAGATAGTTTGATTTTATTTAATTATACTATGTAGCCTTGATTACACGCCGAATGGCTTAATTTTTATTTATTACAGAAGACTTATAGACCAGTTTAAGATGAAGTATGTGTAGGAATTTAAATAATAATCGCTAATGTCCAGTAAGCATTTCCAGTAATAATAATGTGTAAATGGATTTCTACTCTCGTTTCTACTATTTCCAACCTTGCCCATGAACAGAAATTTCGGAAACTTATTTTCTGAATCTTAAACAAACAAAAACTAAAACTACTGTGCGATTTTAGTTTAATTATTTTAAATATCCAAAAAATTCAATCTTTCGAAATGTATAGTTCTTCGTCAGACTTTAATAAAATTCGTTAATTTTAATTAAAAGTCAAGATAGATCAAAGATTAATTATTCCTACTCTTTGATTATATGTATATTATTAAAAATCGTTATCGTAAAAAATTTCACGCATTCTGTGGAAACTTGAAGTAGGTATACTTTAGTTTTAGGTATAAATACAATGAGTTCATAAAGTCCCGCACAAATTTATTATTTCACAAACGGTTAAGTTTTTGAAAAATGGCTCGGACACGTCGATTTTCTTTTATTTTTGCATATGTACTATACTTGTTTTACATATTATATTTTTACAGGGCGGCTCAATGAAACTATGTCAATATAAACAATATTTTAAATGGAACACCCAGTACTGTTTGACATATTTGGAAAGAACTGTTTTTTACGAATACGTCATATAAGATTTTATTGGTAATTAAATAATAAGGGAGATATGCCCAAAAAAGTGTGTGAAAAGAGCAATGTGCTAGAAAGAGAAAATCGAATCGTTGCTAGGCACAGTCTTTCTCCAACACATCGCTCTTACGACATACTTTTTTGGACATAAGTACATCTCCTTATTATTAGAGATAGACCCATAAAACCTTATATGAACGTATTCATAAAAAATACTGATTTCCAAATATATAAAACAGTCTTGGTGTTCCATTTGAAATATTAAAGTTTATATCGACGTAGCTTCATTGAGTCGCCCTGTAAAAAAATTTCATATAATGTAGAACAAGTGCAAAAATAAAAAATCTATGTGTCCGAGCGATTCTTCAAAAACTTTACCGTTTCTGAAAAAATAAATTTATGCGGAACTTTATGAACTGTATGTACCTACCTATCAAATTGGTCTACCCGTTAGCAAACATATCTGAGATCTCTGAGACCCTTATGTTAAATAAATGATCAAAAAATACTAACCTTAAGGTATGATCCGTAGTATTTCGTAACATACGGACTGTCGCATTGCGATAATACCATAATTTCTTGTTGGATGTCCTCGATTTCATCTTCCGCCTCTTCCAAATCGATAATTTTAATAGCCACAACCTGCGTTGTTCTGTTGTCTATACCCTTAAAGACTTCGCCAAAGGAACCTTTTCCAATACGTTCTTGTTTCGTAAAAATTAGCTCCGGATCGACCTTCTGAAATAATAACATTTCATCAGTCACAATTTTAATTTCCTGTCAAATTTTACATTTAATTTAGCAGCGCACAGAAAATACAAAATTGTTACTCAATAAATAAATAGTGTAATGTGTAATGTATTAATAATTTAGAGTTCGTTTAAACACCATGAAAAAAAATTATACCTGTGTATTAAGCATTAAATATTTCAACTATATGAATAAATCCTTAGTTATTTTTGTATTTGTACAATTCCTATATTGGGACGCAGCAGTAGAGGTATGCCTATTTCCTTGCCAATGTTAAAGATTTATAGTAATTACCGCAAAGATTGACCGCAGAGGTTCATACCGCTCGATATTAACCAACTTTAACTTGGGCCGCTAAAATAAAGAGTGTCTGATTCTTATGAGCAATTGGCTGTAAACAGTTAACAATCCTTGCAATTGGCTGGCACAGAGTTTATGAGGTTCTGCGCAGGCCAGTAGCGCATAGAGGCGCTAGCATAAGTATAACTAAAACAAGTCACGTGACACAATATAGCGGGCCATAGAATAGAAACGAAAGACAAAGCCGTTGACGTTTGCTTCCCCATGACATTACGGCATGATTACGGCACCTAACGCCACCAATTCTCATCTATGATTACGGCGAATGTACACAAATGAACCAAAACTTGTAGAATAGTTTTCGTATAAATTTGTGTTAAATTTTTACATAACAAAGGTAAATATTTATAGATTATATAAGTTATATAAGATATTTGTAATTTTTTAATTTGTTTAATAGTAATTTTGACATTTGTATTTAAATTCGAAAAGTTCCTAGAGTTGGTATGACCAAAAATCTCTTATGCACCACGGGTCGTACAGGCAATTTATAATAAAACTCCGTTACTGACAATAGTTTATTGATTAATTTTTCTCTATAAACAAAACAAATCTTAATTTCATTAAGGCTATTTTTGGGGGGAAGATTTTAAACCGTTGTACAATGTTCTGCAAACATCCAGTGCTTTTAGGTACTTGCTTTCGAGTTTATACATAGTTTAAAACAAATTTGACAGACACATCGATCCACTTGTTTACATAAATTTGTATTCAGGTCAAAATTTCCTTCCAAAAATCAACCTATAAATAAAAAATAAAGTTTAAATAGCCCAACTCTGTTGATAAAACAGGAATATGTTTTATTTACGTTAAACACTCCATTAAACATTAGTTCAGAAACCACCCTTAGGGCCGGTTTTTCATTTCTTGGTTAACACGGTTTAACCAGTAGTTAAGCTAGCTATAAGTTTAGAATGTGATTTATCGCGAAAATTTTATGAATAACTATTCACATTCTAAACTGATAGTTAGTTAACTCTAGGTTAAACTACATTAACCAAGCATTGAAAAACCGGCCCTTAGTGTTGCATAGGTCAATTATTGTAATATTTAACACGGAGTTATTTGCCTATATGCATGCCATCTGACAAGTAGTAGAACTAGTTTCTACAACCTGTTATTGTAGGTATTGGATTTTTACCCCATTACGATTGGTTTGGATTGTGCTGCGAAAACTACCTAGAGGAGGCGCCAATAGGGCTTGCGTACGCAAGGCTTACCTATTGTGTCAAATACTCAGGTCTTGGCATTCGTAGGTATGCTCACTTATTTTGCCTTGATTTGTTTAAGTCCTTATTTAAATAAGGCTTTTGCAGATGGAGGATAGTCTTAACGATGTCCTTACTATTCATAGTAAAAAGTTGCGGACGCGGATACGTCAATTTTTTTCTTTAAATATTAATATCTCAAAATGCGTAACTCCTAGTTATAGGGAATGTCACATAAATTTACCCTAAAACTTTCCGTAGAATGCAAAAATGCAATAATAATAATATACAGGGTGTCCCATTTAAAATAACGAAGTTCATGTCGACTTCCGGTATAACCGAAAGTGCTGGAAAGTTCTACATATTTTGGTTGCGTTCGCCCTAGAGACTTTACCATGTTGCCAAATTTTCAAATATTTCGGATTAGTACTTTCACATATCGATCGACGCAGTTCCTGATAAGACACCCTATATAGCATACATTAGTACGAGATCCCAGAATTATAACTATCTCGTTTGTTTTTAAACTTGGTCTTATCCTAAAACGTTTGCATTTCCTTTTAATAATATGGCATGCCAAGGAGAGAAAGATAATTAAATCTACTGACTAGTGCGGCTGCTATAAGAAATAAATCTTCGTATTCTTGGTAAAAACGTCACATGATTATAAAACTGCTTCGCAGCAGCTGACCTTTGTTGCAGTATTGTCCTTATGGTATGGACAGTTTGTCTCAATTTTGTGTTATCTGAATACTTTTTGTCGTGTTTTTGTCTCAGAACAGTGAAAATTGTTAAGTGGGGAAAGAATGTATAATATTATTTGAATCCCATTAATGACAGCTATTTTATCAGTAATCGAAAAACTCGTGCTGCATGTCCAAAATACGTCACCTGTTAAATAATAAAAAAATAAAGAAACAGAACTATTATATTTATATTTTATTATAATAGCGAGGCACATTTCAAGTGTGCCCGGAAAAAAGTTTATCAGTAATTTTTTCAATTGTAGGAAGGAGGTAATTGGGCACGTAAGTTATAATATGATACAAATCGAGTACTACACACAATATATTAGGCACAAAGTACGATTAGCTGCATGAAAAACTAATCCATTAATCCTTTGCGCAATATACAGAGAGATCCAGAATGATTGACCGGATTCTGAATGCACCCTCTCCCAATTGCTATCATAAATGGTTTCCGTTTGTTAATATTACTTTATTTTCTACTGTCAACTGATCAATTTTCGAAACCAAACAATTAACAATAAGAAAAAAAGTAATTTTGTAAACGGAAACCAGTTTTTGATAGCAATTAGGACAATGTGCGTTCAGAATTCGGTCAATCATTCTGGATCTCACTGTAGAATGAAAAGCCACATAGTTAAGCCGCGTATAAACATTTGTAACAGAACCTCGATGCGTAACTCTATCGCGAACAGGATCAAAGTAAAGGTCGTGATACGCGTAACATGTAGCGCGAAAGTCTGTCTCAACAGTTCCGTTGCGTTGCGAACATCCTGATGTTACATTTATACGCAGCCATGTCAGTTGGGTTTAGAAAAGAGGTGAAGACAAAGGTTTGTCAAAATCATGGACAATAATTATAATAAATTGTAAATTGCGGCATATGTTTATATCCATATAAGACAATACAGGAACTAGTTCGGACACGTCCACACTCGGCATAACCACATACAGTAACATTTTTTGATGTGACGCGGAAATACCAACAACTGATAGGAACGCTCCGAACCTCGGGGCGTACATCCACGTTCGCTATTATGTTACGCGACAAGGTTACGGGGTCCCGTTCACACCGTCGTGTTAAAGTTACACGACGGAGTTCGCGACGAAGTTCTATTACAAATGTGTACGCGGCTTTACAAATATGGCAATTGCGAAAATGATTTTCTGAAACCCTTTAGTTGGTGAAACATTTTGTCAGCAGCTACACTTTTTATGAAACGATTAGATTTTTATTTAATTTAAAATTTTTTAATTTTTGGTTTTCTTTTTATTATTCTTCTGTAAACGTTAACAATTTTATTTTGGGGAGCATTTGTGTTTGCAAGTTTATACACACATACCTAATACGGGAGATTTTGTGGTTGATTACATATTTCTATTTGAATTTTTCAACTGTTTGTGATATACGAAGTAAAAGGGATCGTCAGGATTTGGGAAAAGAGATACGTTATCGATATGGTCCTGTTCAATTGGGTGGATTTCAACACGGGATAGCGTGTAAAGGTCAGTATCAATTTAATTTTTTGCATTTTTCAGCGAAAACAACCACTAAAGGGGTTTTTGATCACTAATAATATAGAATTTGATTCCAAATAAATAATATCTAAAGTATTTTGCGGCCCACATAATAGCCAAAGTTCTTTGTCTGTTGTATTGTAACTAATATCCGAGGGATTTAGGGTTGTTGATGCATAAGCTACCGAAAGTTCATTCTCAATGGAAGATTGAGACAAGGCTACACTTATCGTAAAGTTTGATTAATTAAAAGGTTCGAAAAGTCTGGATATTATATATAATATGGGATCATTCATTAATATTGGTCTGCATGTATTAAAATCATAAATTCTGGAATAAGCTCGATTTTTCAATTATTTTTTGATATTATAATTATTATGTTTATATTATTTTAAAATACTCGCTAAGTGACTAAGTTTGGTGACTTTTTTCATAAATTTCCTATAATACCCAACTATAATATAATACGAGAAACCATTTTCTTCCTATTGCCGTTTTTGGTATCGGAACTTTTCAATTACTTTTAGTTTTTTTGGATTTGGGTGTACTTACATCGACGGATGTAATAGTTCAACCGATCTGCATAAAAAGTTCGATATCCCTTAATCTTAAGACTTTGTAACGGCTGTAGCCTAGCAACCAATTTGTCAGCAGCAGAACCAACCTATGTTCTCTTTCCAACACACTACGCTTACAGCACACTCTTTTGGTTATAACTTTTTTATTACTGTACTGTACAAAAACGCTGTACTTTTCTTAAATACATGCTTGCATGAATGCTATAGTGTGACATTTCAATTCTCATTGCCAAGTTTTATACTATTTTACATTGATTAGATAAGAAAATAGTAGGTACTTTTTAAATCATTTTTATTATTTTATCTATTATTCTCCGTATTGTTAACTAATAACAATTACACATAAATCATTGCGCCATTATGTAGAACAATCCCCTATAATGAACAATAATCCAGCTGAAAATAAAATGGATGGGTGTTATCTGTGCTAATATCAAGAATGTTAACAAGCTCATTGTGTATTATATCTAAAATATCTAATATGATATAAATAGTAATTTTCATAGAATATGTTCTCAGAAATCCCACATATCCACAACGATGATACATCCATCAAAAATACTTCAATAATTAATGTGTCAGTAATTCTTCTAACCTGAAAATTATTCGGGTAAAGAACACTTTGTCTTTCTAACCTTTATTGTATGTATAGGTAGACAATATCCTTTTTAATTCCATTTTCTCTATAATTCTATAATTGCTCTTTACAATAAACTCCATAATTTCAGACGACTGAAGGACGACATAAACTGATCCAATAGAAGTTCTTGTTTTTTCAGTTCTTCATAAAGAATAAAAGTGAATTCCAAACAGATTTCAATCAATTGAAATAAGAATTGGA
The DNA here is from genome assembly GCA_963924545.1 of Pogonocherus hispidulus. Lineage (NCBI taxonomy): Eukaryota > Metazoa > Arthropoda > Insecta > Coleoptera > Cerambycidae > Pogonocherus > Pogonocherus hispidulus. The sequence continues at coordinate 29,872,541 of OZ004694.1, read as the reverse complement.
AAGAAAAATTGGTCAGTATAAAATATTATTTATTAAGTTTAATTAAAAAATAATGCTCCCAGAAAGTGAATCGAATTCTTCAATGTCTTAGGATTATAAAGGTTATTTATACCGATGTCTCAAATGAAACCATACCTCTTATCTTTGTCACTCGCGTACCATTAACAAAACGAAATGCGCTTCAAGACATGAACAAAGTACGCGCATCCACGTGCAGTTCATACACTTTGTTTAGTTTATGTACTTTCACCAAAGCAACTTTTTATGGGGTTTATTATTATTTAATTTAAACAATGGTATACGACTATTATATGTGACTATAGAACTAAAAGGAGTTTAACTTTGTTTCGTATTCTGTAAACGGCGAGCTCTAAAACGAAATTTGTAAGACCATTTACATCATATAAATATTGCATTATTACCTTAGTTGGTATTAGACGTTAGTCTGCATTAATTGAATATTTAATTAGGTACCTCTATACAGAGTGGAGCATTTTAGTTGCAATTAAAAGGTTCCTGTAAACGTTAAAGATAATGATCGTTCGTTAGTCAATTTTTTTTAATAAATTCAGCTGTCAAAAAGGTTCGTTTATTTCGCAAGATACAGAAAAAGTGTAAATGATACTTATTATCAATAATAATAATAATAATAATAACAATTGAACCCTATGCTGGAACAACGTTGTAACCGCCAAATAATGTTTTGTTGGGAAATCGAAAAAACAAAAAATGATCGATTGCTTTATCAAATAAAATGAATATTATGCTCAATATGACTAACAAAAATGAACTTAACCATATGATAGGCCCTACAGACTTGAGCACATACAGAATTGTGATTTAAGAGCATATTTTCCTCGTTTCAATCAAACAACGTTACAAACAAGGCGGTTACAACGTTGTTCTGTTTCCAATTTACAAAATTCATCTTTCCTCTTTTGCCTCTATTTAGCTGTGTCATAACACAGTTTTGTCAAAATAACATCCATTTCTGCTTGTAACAACAAACAACGCACCGAGCACGTGTAAACGAAGTAAATTGTCGCGAAACTAGAAGGCTTAGCGGCGCATACAACGTTGTTCCACAAAAGTAACAAACTCATCTAATCGAAATGAAATCAGAAAACCATCAGTAAAATTTCCTATGCCCCTACTATTACATTGGCGGATTATTTAGGGCACGTACAACGTTGTTCCACGGAAATACCGTATTTACACATATTGGCGGTTACAACGTTGTCCAGCATAGGGTTCAATTGTTGAGTCCCAGACAGTAAACTTTGCATACCTACTTTTGTGCAGATAGGTACATTAGTAAATAATAGTATGGGGTTTTACATTGAAAAATACGTCTGGCACTTATAGCCTACCGACGCCTCAAAAAAAACCTTAAATAATATATTTTAATATCTGGTCTATTCAAACAAGTTGCAAATCTAAATCATACTTTCATGTCTGTTGTATTCAAAACAAATTGTAAACCTATTTGCTATATCAGGCATAATGGGTATTCTCAGTACTTCAGTAAAAACCCAGATTGTTTAGTTAGGTCCGAGTTTAGTTCTATTCTCAATTCTTGGCAAATACGGTCAGGTCAGGTACTCTGGGTTCATTGCCAATTACCAATCTCTCCCAGAATTAGTAGCCAATAGAATTGTTACAAACTCACCCTTCCAATTTTTCACTGTGTAACTCAATCTATATTTAAGTAATCCATTAAATGAAGAAAATTATTATTTTTCAAACCATACTAAATATCACATCAGAGCTCTCGAAGTGCAAATCGAGTCAGTGCTCAAATAACTACATAACTTGTATAATTTAGTGGAAATAGAGAGAATTTTATTTACCAGTGCAATTTCATTTTAACAACAAAAAATTATATTATATGTTTTTTAACACACAAACAACCCACAACAACAATAATAATAATTTTATTATTATTGTGATAACCATATTTAGGTAAATAGCTTTTTTATAGTTCGATATGCTGTCGGTAAATAACTAAATGGTAAATCGGAAAATATATTATTATTATTGTTACTCCATTTAGGTACACGTTTATTTTTTATATTTATACTTTTTCTGTCTTTTCACATAACTTAGGTAGGTACCTACAAAAGGCTTCGAAAATGAAAATAATTATGAAATATTGAATTATAGCCCATCTTCTCCTAAAGTTAACAATAACTGAAATAAGTACTATGAAATCAGAACGAAAATGCACCTCTCATACTCGTGAAGTGTTCATACATTTTTCACGGCACGTATAACATTTCAGTTTCCATAAGCGAATAATTGCTTGATTTAATAAACTCTTACCAAATGAATCACAAGTAATTGTAATGCAAACGACAGTTTCGGAAAACAATGACGAATCACTGCTAATCAGAATAATCGTACGGAATATAGGTAATAAACTGCGTATCTCACGATCACTCGCGACTAGTGATGCGTTTCTCACACATTATGTATGTGGTTTCTCAAAAAATTAATATCTAGTTATGTACACTTATACATGGCGAAAAATTGAAATGAAGATGTTACTTGCCTAATAGTATTGTATATTAAGTATCAGGAACGGTAAGGGATGTTTTGTTTCCGGCAAAATTACATTACCCCTACAACCCAACATTCGCGATTCTTATACTGTTTTTTGCACGATCGCATTAAATCGTATTAAATTGCATTTTACAGTATTTATTTCTTATATTAGAATTTATTTTAATGTCAATTAAATGAACGAAAAGTCCAAAATTAAAATCCCCTGAGCGAAATATTCAATGTTAATAAACAATAATTTTTCTTAAATATTGCTATTGATATTTCAAAATGTTCCTCCTTGATTACTTATTTGAAAAGAAAAAATATTGGACATATAGTCCTAGAAAAGTATTTACCAAAAAACACGTTCAAAAGTTTTTCAATGAAACACCCGATGATGAATTTCTAATCCTTCGGGTATTTATGTTTAGATTAATAGGACAAATTGATATATGACAAAAAAAGTAGTGAAAAGTTAGGTATAGGAACATCATACAGGAATAGATAGAGAATGTTAGTTTCTATCTATTCTGCGATTAGTTATAGAGCCATTATATTTTTTTAAAAATAATCTACTATTTTCGTTTAGTCATAGAATATGGCCAATTAACTTTTTTGTGAAATATTTGGAAAAAAATTTTATAGTGCCCTCAACGTCAATGCCCTCTTGTCTATAATTTTAATATCCCGTTTTTGACCGTTATTAAAAACCCAGTTTAATGTTGTACAGTTTTTCTGTAAAATTTTATGGAAAAAAATGTACTTACTTACCTATATCTCGAAAATATTAAATTGAGCCATAAGGAAATCTTTATAAATATAACTCTAGATTTCAGATTCTAAAACCGTAATAAAAAGTTGTGGATTCCATTAGGAATAATAACGTTACAGTCAACTTCCTGTATTTTCGGAAGTACTTTATCCTGAAAACATTTTCCGTAAATAGATCCCATCACTGAATGCCCATAGCCAAATTTTCAAGCTTAGCTTATTATTACTTAGCTGAAATCATAGCGATTTTTGCTAAGTAATACGCCACCTACTGGCGGCACGCCCAACTAATGCATGGGCCATTTGTTCAGTGTATGCATTTTTATTGTGAATTTTGAAATATCCGTTGTTATATTAGTTAATTGCTTTGATTAGATATGAATCATTATTGTTGTGAGCGTCATTGTTCCTCTTGGACAAAGAATACCCCCAAGATCACTTTAATACTTTTCCAAAAGCGGGTAAATCTTGAGCTATCGTGGAGACTATAAGTTGGGCATTAAAGAGTTACAGGAGGCAAGTATGGATAAAGAAGCTAAAGAACGCAAAGTAGAGTGTGTGCTCTTTACATTTCTCTAAGAATGTCTATTTCCATAAAGGTATGTATGCCGTATGTCCAATAAAGAATTTTACATATTTTGAGGTTAAGTTTCATTTTCAGATTGAACGTTCGAAAAATATTGAAATCTATTTTAATTTTATATCACTATACTTACCCCTTTCAAAATAGTTTTACAAGCTTTTTACCTGGTTTAAAGTTCTCGACAACAAATCTTTGATGAATACAATTTCAAACGTCAGTGTCAGTGGCCCATAGGTTAGTATAGGTTACTGCCGTTTTGGCGCTGCGATCTTAAAATAAATCACGTATACTGTTTCAAAATAAATAAAATTGAAATTTCAAACACTATTTAGAAAGCAGAAATATCGGCAAGTTGCAGGAGGGGGCCATATCGTATTTCACTTTGTTAATTATACGAATCAGAAAAGACATTAGAAATGCAGAGTGTCAGCTTTAAAATCCAGAATTTTTGGAATCATATATAATATTGATTCAGTAATGGTGAGAAACATACAGTAGTGCCCTCTTTTGGTCTTTGCTACTATCCGCCTGACAATGATTGTCAAATTGGCAGACAATAAACTGGTCCATTTAGTAGTGATGAGAAGTACACCGTAGTGCCCTCTTTGGGTCTTTGCTACTATCCGTCTGACAATTATTGTCAAATTGATAGACAGATAGCAACCTGCTTTTCCGCAGGTGCCATTACAGCAGTGACCTCTATTGTCTTTGAGGAAGACAATCCTACAAATTACAGCACAAAGGGCAGTTTCTTTCCTTTTTAAATAATCGTACGTTTTGTTTGCAACTTGCAAACTATCTTAACAATTTTATTTGATGTAAATGGTCACCCAGAAGAATTTCTTGTGCAACTAGCGTTCAGTGTTTGACAAACACGTTTAAATATGTTTAAAAAATTTAATAACTTTATTATAGTCACACTACAACAGTGCCTCGTAACCTCGCGGGTGAGACGTCACCGTCAAACATTCAGCTTATCTAACCTGAGGGTGTCGTCTATACTTATGGTACAGCTTACCATATGGCTAGATATGTAAACCCAGCCACCTGAAAACATATACAGGGTAATTCACGGTAGTCGCCTGTTAGACGTATCTCCAAAACTAGTAGGGATATAAATTTGAAATTTTGGAATTTAAAAAATATTTTTGGCTATTTTCTACTTCCGGTTATACCGGAAATCCATGTCAACTTGCTTATTTTAAATGAAACACCCTGTTTTGTGATGCAACTGAGCTGGATTCAAACATCATTTGTTATAAGTGACGTTGTTTATTATTACATTGCAATAGATATTAGGTATTAAGCGAAAATTTACCGGCATTCGACCCGGTGTAAGAGAGTGGACTGTACCTTTGACTATATTACTAAGACTAGCCAAAGTAATGCGGGACTAGGTTGGCCGGTTTGGGAGACCATTTCTCGGCTGATGGGAGACCAACTCAAATAGTTGCGGTAAGCTTGGACCTCGCGCTAACAGATGGCATAATCACAGCATGCTGTGGCATAATGTTGCACAGAAATTCTGGTTCATAAAATCTAGGTTCCGCCTTTAAAATATGATTGGTTTGGAGCACAACATGTATTTTATAGCTCTATTTTATTACTTATTTACCCTAAAACCACTTAAATATTTTCCTAATTATAATTTGCGTTATCGTTGTGTTACCGTTGTCAGTGTGTGATACCTGTTGGCATATTATTCATTTTATATTATTCCTTAACTCGAGTGCTACTGTTAGTTATTTACTTACCATGTCTAGGCAATCGGGAAATAAATGTGTATATTTAAATTGCAATAAAACCAAGAGAAGCTCTCCAAGACTCAGACTTTTCCGTTTTCCATATAAAGATGAAAATCGATTAAGACAATGGGTTTTTGTACTAGGTATACAATATCTACATAATATCATATTTAAGTACCTAGGTATTTAATTATTTAATCAGATCGATATAAAATACATCAACCCTTTAGAATATTGTCCCATTACGCATTTTGGAAAAAGTAATGTAATTGTAATTTCACTTGTGCATATTTTACACAAATTTGTATTATATAAATTTATCAAAATTATTTCTTTATTACCTATACAAAACTACCTATATTTTTAAAAATTACGTAATTGCTGAAAACAGTTGGTTATAATTTTTAAACAAATTTTAACATAAATTAATCAATAGAGAAATTCCAGTTAAACATCTCCTTTTTAATCGAAAGAAAAATTCAAATAACAGTATTATTTAATGTACCTAATAGATAATAATTTGTCATTATTTAAAACTGTAAAAATCTGTTACTGTTACTTAGTAGGTAATGCAATATTTATTAACAGATAATAGTATGTAGGTACTTATCTGAGTAGGTACCTATAATTATATTTTTGAATTGAAAATATTAAATTAACAATGCATTCAGTACCTACTTCATTAAACAAACTAATAAAATTGGTAAATTTGTTCTTTACACGCAAATCATTATTTTGTTCATTAGTATAACTTATTTTACTTATTACTATAACAATGAACAAATTTTATTTTAGCTGAAATAGTTGCATATATGTAGATCTATATATGTAATTTGTTTTAAGAATGTGGCGACGGCAACCTGAAGTAGGGTCAGTTTATTAGAAAAACAATAATTCCAATAGGTTCCAGGAAAAACAATAAGTTCCAACCCCTTTCATGAAAAACAATGAAAGCATCAGTTTTGATGATAATTTAATGGTACCAAAAAATATCTACCAATAATTATGTAATATGTAATATCAGAGACGTATAGAATGTAGATGTATAAGTCTCTGGTAATATGTATCTCGAACACAGAATTGGTGGTAGTAATCTGATATCCTCAACATGATTCTTATAAAAATTTTTGATAAAGGCACTAGGTACCTACCTATAAAAATATTTCAGATATTTAGACCAAATATAAACCAAATAAACTTTATTGCACTAACTACCCTGTGCATTTACGATAGGATGGTCAGTGAAACTTGGGAATTGTATGTGGCTGAAGACAGACACAGAATCAGATTCGAAAAACGGCAAATTAAAGCGGACCAGTTCGTTATTGGAAGTAATGCGAAATTATTTAAAAAACCAGTTATTTCCCATATGAGGACTTATTAAATAATTAGTACTTTACTACTCACGTTTACTTAGATTACAAAAAATGTTTTTCAACCTCCAAAAGCAATTTAAATAGCTTATACTTATATAACTATATAAAGATTAGAAAACTAATTACCAGTTAGGTAGGTATACCCATAGATTAAGGGTATACCTACTTACTTCCTTTAACAATTATCTCATTGACTCTCACTTCTTCAACATCGCAGGTTAAAGACGTACAGGCCTAGTGTTCTAAATAATAACAGTTAGGTAAAAACACCGAGTTTTTAGAAAGCGAGTGAAAATCATTTTTCAATGAGAAGTCAAAAATCGTGGATTTTACAAATAAAGGTGTTACACATTTTCATTTACAGGTTATCATTATAGACGTTCTACCATCAAGCTGGTAGACGGAAATTAGAAAATTCAGAGTTTAAGGGGATGGAATCATTTTTCAATCCGAATTCATAAAAAAATCGCGGATTTTACAAATAAGGGTATTACACATTTTCGTTAACAGGTTGTCATTATAGACATTCTACCATCAAGCTGGTACACGGAAATTAGAAAATACAGAGTTTAAGGGGATGAAAATAATTTTTCAATGAGAAATCATGAAAAAATCGCGGATTCCACAAATAAGGGTATTACACATTTTCATTAACCGTCTACCAGCATGATTGAAGAACGTCTATAATGTTAACCTGTTAATGAAAATGTGTAACAGCCTTATTTATGGAGTCCGCGATTTTTTCATGATTTATCTC